>VDFB02281492.1:39877425-39920379 GCA_007258455.2 Sequoia sempervirens
GAGCCCTCATCATTATACCGTTGTGCTCCTCCATCGACAAGACACCCATGTGTCGGTGAGACCTTCTGCCGAAGGCAAAACACTATACCGAGACCCTTCATTAGTCGGCAGGATCTCATACCTTCGCCGAGAGATCATGTCGACTCTAGTTTCCTTTGCCCCGAGCTCACATCCTTTCGTTTCGGCAAGACTCCTCTGCAGTCGGGAAGACCTCATGTTGAATTCATTTTGCTTTGGCGAGACCACCCTCGGTTGGTGAGACATTACACTGACCGAGCCTTCTGTCAACGAGTGTAACTCCTTCGGAAAGACTTCGCCCTGTCGGCCAGACGTCAAACCAATGTCAAACTCTCTCGGCGAGGTCACTTCATCTCGGCAAGACCCTATCAGATCGGCAAGGCATCACGGTGAACACCTTCTTTCACCGATGCCGCTTCCTCTCTTGTCGGGGAGACCACCACTAGTCGGCGAAACCTCTCACTGAGCTTGTTTCCTTCGCCAAGACCACTTCAGCTCGGTGATACCTCACCCTGACGATGAGACCTCCTAGAGAAGTCCCCATACTGTCACTGAGACCTATGTTTGTCGGTAGGACATCTCCCCGAGATCACCATCCTATGCCGAAGGCACTCTGCTTCGGTGAGACATCATTCAGTCGCTGAGACATCTCAGCGAGCTCCTATTTCTTCGGCGAGATTTTTGCTATCGGTGAGACCCTTCACCGAAGCCACCACATTACACCGAAGGCATTCATTTCGGTGAGACCTCCTGCGGTCGATAAGACTTCACACCGACATACCTCCCTTCGTCGAGACCGCATCACTTCGGCGAGACCTCACCCCGATGGTGAGACCTTACAGCGAAGCCCCCATACCGTTGCTGAGACCTCAAGCAATCGATAGGACATCACTCTGACAGCCAGACGCTACATCGATGTCATCTATGTCGAGGAGACCCTTCGTTATCGGTGAGACCTCTTGCCAAAGGAAAAACACATATTGAGACCCCTCCATTATCGGCAGGACCTCACACTTTCGCCAAGACATCATGGCGACTCTACTTTCCTTTGCCCTAAGCTCACCCTACTTTCGTTTCGGCAAGACTCCCCTGCAGTTGGGAAGACCTCATGTCAAATTCATTTCGCTTCGGCGAGACCACCCTCAGTCGATGAGACATTACACTAATCGAGCCTTCTGTCAGCGAGACATCTTGGTGACCCCAAAACCTTTCGGCCAGACTGCAATTAATCGGCGAGACCTCTCAACGAAGTCACAATCTTTTGGCAGGCTCAAACCATTTCGGGGAGACTTCATCTTATCAGTGAGACCTTTTGCCGAGATCATTTCATTTCACCGAGACTTGTGCTTGGTCGTCGAGACATCACGGTGAACACAAACATCTCCCTGATGCCAACCTTGTGAGCTACCTTCGACGAGACATCCCACGCAGAGAGACACCTAAAGAGTCATGGCGACCTGAATGTCCTGATGACCGGTGCATTTGAACGAATAGAGGGCACTGCTAGTCGACAAGACAACAAGAGGGTCTTGCCGACTCTCTTCTCTGATAAGTTTTGTGCCAAAACTGATTGAGGCATGCTTTTCAACTGAGCTCCTTGTGAAATGTCATCAGATGCATGACCTAACCCTCGACGCAAATGTCCCATTTGGCCCTTATGAACATTTCAAACATAATTTATCCTACCTGATTGAGCCCGTAGGTGAAAATTGAGCAACAAGAAGCAAAACAAGAAGCATTTTTAGAAGCAAAATAGGAAGCAACAATAGAAGCCAAACTAGAAGCAATCTTAGAAGCAAAATTGGAAGAAAAACCAGAAGCAAATGTGGAAGCAAACTTGGAAGCAAAACTGGAAGCAAAATCAAAAGAAAAATCGGAAGCAAACCTAGAAGCAAAATTGGAAGCAAAACTAGAAGCAAACTTGGAAGCAAACTTGGAAGCAAAATCGGAAGCAAAACTGGAAGCAAAACTAGAAGCAAAAGTGGAAGAAAACCTGGAAGCAAAATTGGAAGCAAACCTAGAAGCAAAATTGGAGGCAAAATTGAAAGCAAAACTGGAAGCAAAACTAGAAGCAAAACTAGAAGCAAAACCGAAAGCAAAAATGGGAGTAGACATAGAAGCAAAATTGAAAGCCAAATTGGGCGCTATTTCTGGTGCTATTTCCTGATGCTAACAGAGATGTTATTTTTGGTGCTATTTCTTGACACTATTTTCGGTGCTAACGGGAGCACTGTGATTTTTTGGTGCTAACTACGATGCTAACTCTGATGTAACGTCCGACGCAAAATTCGGTGCCAAGATGACCATGCCTGTTTGCACCGAGTTTAGTGCCAGCCAAATCACCTAATTTGTGAACTGAAATACACTAAAATCTAGTGCTATTTTAGACACTATTTTCCTGTTCTGCTATAGTGCATGTAGATCTATCATTACTTCTTACATCACATGGGAAATTCATAATGGGAAAAGTGTAAAATTTTGGGAAGATTCTTGGCAGAGTCAACCTCCATTAAAGGATATTCCAAAGTTGCAACCAATAAGAGTAGTTCTAGTATCTAAATGGGGTTCAAATGTTTTAGATTATTTAAAGGAAACTCAAGGGTTAACAGGAAAAGTAATGTGGAAAAGTTGTTTTGATTCCTCTCTTTCTTCGGATCAATTTTTGCCTCTTCATGAGATATTGACAAATAGAAATGTGTTTATTTTGGGAAAGCCTGATAAGATTTTGTGGGATCCATCAAAAGAGGGAACTTATTTAGTTAAGCAAGGGTACAAAGCTCTAATTCAGGGAAGGGGTCAGTTGGTTTCACAGGGAGCTTATTCTTTTTGCTGGAATAACAAAATACTTCCAAAAGTTGGGAGTTTTGCATGGTTGGCGTTGCGGGAGAAGATTCTAACAAGCAACTGTTTAGTAAAATTAAAGATTGTTGATCCATTTAAATGTCCTTTGTGTGAAGAAGATTTTGAAACAACCGATCACTTGCTTGTTCAATGTATCTTTGCTCAAGAATGTTGGATGTTTGTAAAAAGTAAACTAAATATGCAAATTCCTTTACCAAATACTCTATGGGATGTTTTTCAAAGTTGGCCTATACTTTACAAAACCTCCTTTTTTGCATCTATTTGGAAGGTTACTCCAACTGTGGTAATATGGAGTATTTGGTGGGAACGCAATTGGCAAATCTTCAGGCAAACATCCTCTTCTCTGGAGATCACTAAAGTTAAAATTGAGAATGCAATCTTGGAAGTAGTGAATGCATATGTTTTGAAGTATAAGAATACTTCCTCACTCTACACAAGCTGGGATGATTTAATATTGAAAGGGTGGAAAAATATAGTATTGCCATTTGCAAGGTGTCTTCATCAAAATAATAATTAGAAAGTGAATAGAAAAGAGATCGAATGGAAACCTCCAAATTTGGACTACTTAAAGCTTAATTTTGATGGAGTGTCGAGAGGAAATCCAGGAGCTGCAAGGGCAGGTATATGCATTTAGGATTCCCTAGGAAATGTAATTATAGCATGCTCATATCAATTGCCAATTGACACCAACAATGTTGCTAAAGCCCAAGCTATTTTTCTCGGGTTAGAAGTGGCGTTAAAGCTGGGCATATCAAGAATCCATGTGAAGGGGATTCATTAATTATTGTAAATGCTTGTAAAGTTAGAAAGATTCAAAATTGAAACTTAAATTACATATTACAAAAGGTATGGGACTTGCTAGAAAAATTTCAAGTATTTATAATTTCTCACACCTATCGAGAAGGAAATAATTTGGCATACAAGCTAGCAAATTTAGGGTGTGAAGGTAAAGAAATTTCAATATTTGATGATGTTCAATTGCAGTTGTACCTGCACTTAGTAGAGTTAGTTGCGTAGGAAGCACTAAATTTGGCAAGTCTTTAGTGACCATGGCTGTTGTGATTGTTGAAGTTCATATGGATTTTTTAAGCAAATGATTAGTTACAAAAGGAGTGTGAAAGTAAATTGTAACAAGCGGTGGCTGAATTGGTGTTGGTACAAGGGATAAGGAAATGTTGGGTAGGAGGTTTTGGTTGCTATCGTCAGCAACAAGTGGCCTTTTTATACTAACTTTTGTTGGAAATATGTCTCAACTTACTGGCTTGAGTTAGCAACATGATGTCATATTCTCCTTGATTAGCTTGACTCTACACAATTGGTGAGACCTCACTCGTAGTTCCCACAATGGCTCAATAACTCTTAGTGATATTGGCATTATGTTCTATCAGTGGGTGTTAGTTACTTCGGTAAGACCTTATTTGTCTCCTCGACAACCAATACACTTTAGATTTGGTGTGACTTGGCTCTATCGACGAGACTGCATGCTTTGTCTCAACGAAAGAGAGATAATGCTTTCTCATTGGTGGAACATTGTTCTGTCAGTGGAACCCTATTGATAGTCTCAACGATAGCCCGATAAGCTTGTATCAGTGTGACTCGGGGACTTTGTTGGAACTCTCCATTGTGTCTTGACAATGGACCGTTGCCTATGGTGGGACCCGAGTTGATAGATGGGGAGCGATACTTGGTTCTGACTTGGCAGTGAGGACCACATCGACTAGTGTGAACTTTATCAGTATGACATTCTCATATCGGTGAGAGTCAATTTGTTGTCTAACCGATATGTCGATACATAATGAACCATTTGCATGGTAAAATGGACATTGACATGATTTGTTCATACCGGTGGAAGGTGATATGTTGTCTCTCTGATGTGGTGATGAACTTGGTTGACGATGTGCCGTGAGGAGCACGTATCGGTGTGACGATGAGTGTTCAATGAGACATGGTCGCAGGACTCAGCCCAGGGTTCTCATAGGGGAATGTAATCAATTTCTTCACTTATATTTGTGCTAATGTAATCCATATGTGGTTATAGCTTCACATTTTTGGTTTTGGGTAGTCTAAAGAATAGTAAATTTGCAGTGGCATATAGGGGAGGGAAGATAGACAGTAGTTGGAATGGTTTTTGTTGGTTATGTTTAGCTACATTACACCATATGTTGTAATTATTTATAAGTATTACTATAATCTACAGACTTTTACCTTTTGCCAAAAAAATATGTAAATATGTAAATATTAATAGTTAAAAATAATTTAAATTTTTTATATTAACTTACAAATTTTATATTGTAAAATTATATAAATAATTTATTTAATTTTAATGATTAATAATAAAATTTATATTTTAAAATTAAATTTATATTTTTTACTTTGACTTTTTTAGAATAATAGTTATATATTTTGTATGCAATAAAATTATTTTAATAATATTCAAGGAAAAATTATATATATTTAAAATTAATTTTAATTTATTTTTCATTGCATATGCTTTAAATATATATAAATCTAATTGTTTAGATACTGTAGACATCTAAATTTGACCACTTCCATATGGTCAAAGACGTCTCCTTAACCATCCTTGTGCTCAACTACTTCATGCTCTTTGTCGGTATTAATTAAATCACTCATTTAATTAATATTTCGTGTCCTACATAAGGTTTCTAAAGTATTTAATTTAATAAATACTTTTCCCCTCTTTCCTCTCTAGATTAAATAAATATATCACTTTATTTAATTTAGTCGTATTACCTATTGGAATTTTAAATTTATTTTAATTCCTCTATTTCTCTTTCATTGTCACATCCTCCAACTTTTGCAAGTTGGTCTCTAATCCCTTTTAGCAATCTAACCCTCTTAATCATAATTAATTTATGATTAAGATGTGCACACCCCTAATCATCATTAGGGTCACATCCTCCATAATTTCTCAATTGCCTTTAATCTGTCATTAATTTGTCTAATCAAGTACTTGCACAACCTTAATCACTCAGTTAGGTTAACTTAATCCCCATATCATTTATGGAATGTGTCATAAGTCAACCTTCTTAAAGGCTTTCTCCTTTTGGAGAAGGCACCCCTTTCCCCATGTGAATTTTTAATTCACATTTAATCTCCCAATGCATTTCAAAGAATTTCAAATTCCTTCTCTCATCCCCATGAGGATATTTGAAGAATTTTTAATTTCTCACATGTCCTCTCACCCACATGGGCACAAGGACCTCCTTTATGAGGAGATCTTGTCCATATCTCAAGGTACTATGTACTACCTCCATGTCATGTACTCTCCTTCCAACTCATGTACACATCATCTCTTACAAGCCACTTCACATGCCACATGTCAAGATGTGAGGGCTTGTGAGTTCTCAACTCACATTATCCCTACATCGTGATCTTGGTGGCTCAATTTCAACTGTCCATTTCCTTAGAGAGTCCAAAATTCTCTATAAATACCCCATCTTTTCTCTCATTTTGGGGGAGATCATTTATGCTAGCCAAACTCTTGCAAAATTTTCTCTTGAGTCATACTTAGCCAAATTCCCATACTTGCATCCATTTTCACTCATTTTCCATCCTCATCTCATCTCATAGCTTGCATCTCTTGCCACCAAAGGAGCATACAACATTAAATATCGAAGGGCCAACCAAAAGATCGATTCAAGACAAGGTGAATCCATTATATTTGTTGTTTTTATTTTATTTTGAATCCAACTAGGCTAATCTTGAGATGTAGGGTGTTTATAGTTGTTATTTGCACTCTTTTTGTTTGTTCATTTTCTAACAAGTATTTTCATCTATCACATTTCTGGCATGTCCGGTGGGACCCACAAATGGGTCTTTTTTTTTAACATTTGTTGTTTTGTTTACTTTTTGCAGGTGTAGGTTCATAGAGGGGCTAACTTGACCATCCAAGGGAAAACTTGACCTCCACAGGCGGACCCGACCTTGCCTAGGGGCGGACCTACCCTCCACAGACTCCAGAAAGTGTTTTTTGCAAATTTTTCACAGAAAGACGAACTTGACCTACAGACAGGTAGACCTGACCTGTAGACAGGCGGACTTGCCCTGTGTTGTACCCAAAATATTTTTTTTTGGCATTCTATATAAATTGAGCTAAATCTTGTTAAAATTCCATGTAAATTCAGTCTTAGGTCAAACCAATCATAGAATCTTGGTGGGTTTCTGTCAAGGAACACATGTGCAAAATTTTGAAAATTTGAAAATTAGGGTTTTTCGCCCCTATTTTCAGGGAAACCCCCAAAAATAGGACCTTCCCAGAAATGATTGAAAATGATTTTGATAGGATTAAAAGGCTTCATGATCACATTGGTCAAGTCAGAATCATCAAAAGGCATGTTTTACTCTGGTGGGTCTATTTTTATTTTTCAGGAATAGAGTTAGGAGCTCCACAGCCATTAATGGCAGATTGGCCAGTACTAGGTGTTGAAAGCTAAGCTTCAACGACACAATCATGGCAGAAAAGGTCAAAAATGATGTTGTTTGATGAAGGGGATTTTCAAAAATGAAAAATGCTGAAAATTGACTAAGTCTGGGATTTTCAAAAATGAAAAATGCTGAAAATTGACTAAGTCTAGAGAATGCACGCCTTGCTGCTAAGAGGAGGCTATGCAGTCAAATACCTTAGTCATTTTCCCAAACATCCATACACGATGAACATGAGACATGAAGAAATGGTGATCTTCGACGGAGGAGTTTTCTAAAAATTGAAAAAGGTCGAGATTTGACTAACTCTGGAAACGTTACAAAGGAGAGACAATTCACAATGCTGAAAAGAGCCTTTTTCAAGCAGGGGAGCCCATGATCTTTTAAGGTCAAATGCAGTCTGATGGATTATCCAAAGCAGTCATCCTTGACGTTTGCTTGCTGACGTGACAATGAAACAGACAGATAAATCATCTAAGGAGTAGAGCCTTTTTCTAAAAATTGAAAAAGGTCAAGATTTGACTAACTCTGGAAACGTTACAAAGGAGAGACAGTTCACAATGCTGAAAAGAGCCTTTTTCAAGCAGGGGCGCCCATGATCTTTTAAGGTCAAATGCAGTCTGATGGATTATCCAAAGCAGTCATCCTTGACGTCTGTTTGCTTGGCGCGACAATGAAACAGACAGATAAATCATCTGAGGAGTAGATCATAAGCAGCTGTTGACGAAGCAAAAAGAGGCAGTTGAGGAAATATCAGGAAACCACAGTTAATGGCGAAGTTCTAAGAGAAAAAGAGCCTTTTCAAAAGAAAGGCACCCTTTCTTTTGGACTTCCAGATGCTGACAAATGATAAAAGGCTTCCCAGGATAACCTTCTCAGCCCAAGAAGATCTCAGAAACGCAACTAAAAGCATAAACATCTGACAGTGCAGTCAACGGATAATCAAGATCAAAGTAGGCAACTTTTCAGAAAAAGATAAATTTGTTAAAGGACAAAAGCGCCCTTTTCAAGGAGGGGCGCCCTTGAATAAAGGAACCCTAAAATAAAATCCAAGTTTTCTGAAGACAGTCATCTTTGGCAGAATAGAGCTGGCTACCTGATGAGACATCAAGCGAAATCATTTGACTCCCCGATTAATGAGAAATCTAGATCAAAGCACGAGAGGTCATTTCAAAAGGCTAAAGAACGAAGTTTGAAAATTCACCAAGGCATAAGCAAAAGAGCCTTTTCTTGGAAAAGGCGCCCTTTCTTTTGAATCCCTAAACTCAGCTTTTTACCATCATGCCTCCCAGGCACTTCTCTTCAGGTCAAATCCAACTCAGCAGTGAAGGTGTCAGCATCATCTCAGGATCAACAGATCAAGCCAGATTCAGGATCAAACTGAGGTTGTTCAAGAGAGAAAATAATAAAGAACTTGAAAAAAATTAAAAGGGACGCCTTGAAGAAGTCAAAGGTCAAGTTGTTGACTAAAGTCAAGATATTTTGAGCAAAGCTTGGCTAAAACACTCCACGATCAGTGGAAATCACCTTTTTGAACTTTAGATCAAGCCAAAATCACTTTTGATCGTGAGTTAGGTCCCCAAACTTGTAGATCTAAGGCTTGAGTCTATGTAATCAAGGTATAGACATCCCACTTCATTATTTCATTGTAGGTTGATGATCAAGAACAACCATAAGCTCTCAAGGATGCCATTTACAGATCTGGCCAAGTTTTTCATCCATTTTTTGATATTTCTTGCAGATCTGAAGCAGATGAAGATTGCTAATCTAAGGTTGGATTCAGAGACGGATTTTCTCAGAGAGTCAGATAAAAACTTCCAATCCATCTTCTGTCTACTTCCTCTCTTCTTGTCTTAGGTTTTCTTGCACATTTCAAAAAGGTGGCAGGCTACATCAGATCAGATCAACTGGGTAGATCCAACATAATTTTCCAGAGAAACCCATCTCGTCAAATTTCTGAAAATCAGCATACTTGCTACCCCTATTTTTGGGGGTTTTTTCGAAAAAGTTTCAGAATCAAAATTCTGAGGAACTGGGCTTGTTCAGCATTGAAGCACGAATAAAACCCATGTGCCAAATTTTTTTCGGAAAAATACTTCTCGGTAGGGCGCTATTTTTAGGGGTTTTTCAGAAGTTGTCTGAACACATCTGTGTTTACAGTCAACAGGCGAGTTCTTCTTCACAGAATTACAATTTGGCATCCTTGGGCTCCAATTGAGCAACTAGACCTTGCACCAGCAACTCTCCAACCAGATCTTGCACACAATGTTGGAGAGCAAACGGACATCATCAGCAATCTACGGATCTTTATCTTTGAAAAGAATACATGTCCCGCTCAATGGAGACTTGCAGCAATTACTCTGGACGAAGAAGAAAGAAAGACTGATCTTGCAGCAAAAAGACCAATATTACCACCTCCTGCGTGGTAGTAAGCACCTTGGCTTGCCAGATGCAAAGAGGTCATTCCAAGCATGGAGCCGCCAAAAGTTACCAAGAGCAACAACTTGCACAAGAAGAGATGGCGTGTCATCAAAACATTGACTATCCGAAAACGGAAGAAGTCAACACAGATCAAGGAGCTGTTGACCGGAAGTGATGAGGAGGTGTCAGACACCTAGGAAGGATGTCCTACCCTCCAAGTGGCATTTATGATACTTGAGTTTGACTTGATGCTTCTTTCCAAGTCAACTCAAGATGACATTAAATGTAGTTGGAGTTAACTTGATGTCTCTTTCCAAGTTTAACTCCATATTCCTTAAATCATGCATTGTCAGATTCCACTGATTAAGGATGTCTAATTGGCTTCCAAGATTTGTGGATCTTAGATCTCCACTAAATGTGGATGTCTATTTTTGGAGGGATACTTTCATCAAAGTTCACCTTTTGTTTACTTTCAGTCAACTGAAGTAGTTTCCAGTTGACTCTTTGTGTACTTTCAGTTAACTGAAATAGTTTTCCAGTTAACTGCTTGTTCCCCCTTTTTAGGAATAAATCTTGCTAATTGATTGGCAAGAACTCATTGTTAACTCAAGGAGATTTTGGGGTTGCCCACTCCTTTGAGTTCTATAAATAAGAGCCTTGGGCTCATTGTTTGTTTAACTTTTACTTGCTATGCAAAATTGTTGCGCCATTGTTGCCAACAGCTTTGAAAGCGGATACTTGTTCACTCTTGGATGAGAGTTCGTTGGTCGATTGTAATTGTGCATGATTTCGTGCCTTTGCTTTCCCAACTTTTTTAATTCGTTGATGAATTTTTGAAGGAGAATATCAGAAGGCGCTTGCATTTTGGTCAATCTTTTTGAGTTGTGTCCACGTCTTGTCTCTAATAGCTCGTTGTCTCATTTCCCTCCTCGGATAGGAGTCCCTCCTCCTTGGACATTTGTTATTGACAAGTTATCGTTCGTTGTTGTTTAATGTGTTGACTTCCAAGCTATACTTCAGATAGGAGCCCCTCCTCCTTAGCAAGCTCGTTGGCCAAGGCATCGTAATTTGTTGTTTCTCGTAAACTATTTCCTAGCCCATACCTCAAATAGGAGTCCCTCCTCCTTAGCAGGCCTCAGATCTAGTTTACCGTATAGAGCGTTTGCCTGTACCAACCTTATCCCGGTGTATACCCGAGAGTTCAGAGCCTCGGTCATATTCTCAGGAGACGGCGAATTCAGGTGATCCAACCAAACCATTCCCACTCCTTTACCCTCATGCTCTGTTTACCTTGAAGGTATTGGATAGATAGAAGCTATATTAGTTGTAGTTAAGATCTGCAGAAACCAGAGAAAAAGCTTAGCTACGGCGCATTGTGTTTGTGCACCCTTGTGTCTTGCCGTTGAAGCATAAAAAGATAGGAACTTTAGTTAACATTTCCCTTCCTTACGCATTGCTCCCAACAGAGAGGGACTTCTCCTCTTTAAACAACGAAGAAGTGTTGCAAAACATTTGAAATAGCTGAACGTTTACAATCAGCACTCCAGAGGTGCTAATTTAAACGCCAACACCCTGTAGACAAGGGACTTGCCCTCCAAATAGGTGGACCTACCCTCTAGATAGGCGAACTTGACCTAGACAACTTTTTCCATAAGGTAAAATTTTGGTTTTTAGCACTCCTTTTGGCTATTTTAAGTGTTTTTAACCCCCTAACTTAGGCACATAGTTTAACTAGGGGTGTCAATCAATCTTGCATGTCATGCTTGTTGGTGAGCTATTTGATGTATCCAATCCCCTTGCGCCATTTGGTGATCCTGAGTGACAAGAAATCGTAGCTTACAAAGTCCTTGGAGTCATCCTCTTTTGCTTTTCTTAGCGGGACTTGCTTGGGGATTTCATCACCCTAAGGGATGATTCCAACCACGCATACCAACGGGGTATATAAAGGAGGAGAGCAAAAGATGTACGTCAATCCAACCACATTGTAATTGGTGAAGCGTCGGGATGATGTGAAGAGTTGGTCTGAGCCTTTAGTATCTTGCTAAGGTTCTCGACTCACGCTTGTAACAGGTTGGTGTTCACGGTTTGGGCCTCACGTACCAGGTTTATATTGAGGACTCCTTAGCAACCACGTTCATCCTAGAATAGAAGACTTTGTCAGCCATACCCTTTCTACTAGACCTAGGATTGTACTATTTGAATTATCTTCTTTGTGCGAAACTAGTGATTGTCTAATTAATTGACTCAGTTGTATCCTTTTCATTGATGTTTGCGATGTTTTGAGTCCTCTGCCTTAGTCATCTTTTCAAAAGTCAAGTTTAAACCTCCCGACAGGCAGACTTTCCCTCTAGGGGCTTACGTGACCCATCCAGGGGTGGACCTGACCTGTAAACCAGTCCTTTGGAGCCTATTTTAGCCATTTTTGACCAACTTTTGCTCCATAGGTGAACCTTCCCTCCCGACAAGTGGACCTGACCTCTGGATAGGTGAACCTGACCTCTAGGGGCAGACCTGACCCATCTCGAGGCAAACCTGACCTTTGACCCAACCCTCTCAGGCCTATTTTTACCAAATTTGACCATCTTTTGTTCCTTAGGCGAACCTGTTCTACACAGGGGCGGACCTGACCCTTAACCGGTTAGCTTTACCATATGTTTCATCATTCGGGACCCTCGTTTCACTGTTTCGATCACTCGTCTACCCATTTCAAATGACTGTACACCCGTTTCAAGAGTCCACTCGCCATCCTAAACGTTCATCCCCTCAGTGCGCGCATCCGTTCACCCCTTCAAGGTCCCTGTTCACTCAGTCGTTTTCCACGTTTTAGATACCATTTCTCTGTTTCGAATCACCGTTATTCCATTGAAACCTTGTTAGAGTAGTTATCCAAATTGACCTAGGTGTTCATTTCTAATCGTCATCCATCAAAACTGACTTAGGGTAGTCATCTGTCCTAAGTCGGTCATCCTCATTGGCCCAATCAATCCGCTTCTATCTCAAGTTGGATTCGGTGCCATTATCATACATCCACCCTTTAGTCGATTAATCAACACCTAGCATTACCAAGGGTCACTCTTGAACTCGGTTTCAAATTCTGGTCATTACCATCCATCCTAGTCAATCATCAATCCAAGTCAAATCATCATATCATCGAATCTAGGTTGACCAATTGTCTACCAATCAACCCAATTTGATCTCATCAAACAAATCCATTTCAGTCAAATCAATCCCATTGAGCCTCATTGTTGTCGGCTAATCCATTGGGTCAATCCTTTTGTCATCATCTTGATCATCCTAGCATCCTAGTCCATCATATCATCTTGCATTCCCATTCAGACCCGGTCACAAACAAGGAAAATGGTTGAGCAACAAGCCCAACCAAACATCCCTCAAGATCCCAACAACCCAGCTAATGTATCACAAGATCCCAACAACGGTATGAGTATCCCTCGAGATCCTCATAATGGTACATCATCACAATCCAATATTGATGGTCAAAACACATCTCCACCGGGGGATGAGAACATGGTCAACCAACCCGAACTTACATTTGAGGAACACTTTAGTAACCCTATCAATGTACAAATGACAAATCGCCTTCTCGAAAAACATGGGGAAGAAATCTTGGCCTGTCTAATTGGAAAAGGTGTCAAACCTCCATCAGGTGTCGACCTATCCAAGTATGGCACCACCACATCTAATACCCCAAGGCTCACAAAACATACCAAGTGGTTCGTATGGCCCCAATGTTCCTCTAGTGGAAGGTTGGCATCAACCTGAATTCGGCAACGCCGTTATGTATCCTGTTAACAATCCCCCACACACTACAATCTCGATCATGGGAGCTCCTCAAGTAGCTGATCCCAACGATCCCTTTGCCTATGGCATGCCACAAAACATTCCACAACTGCCACCATTAATGCTAAAAACACCACCCCTTTAAAATCAACCTCCCATCAACGCTAGGGGCACCCCTTTTACCACAAACCTACCATCGCCTTCATACACATCTCAACAGCCTCCCCAATTTAACATACCACCTCCATTACTGCCACAAGGTACATCCCAACCGAATGTCCCCTTTGGTACCCAACAACCTCCATTGCAGAACACCTCTACATTATCCTAGTCACCTCATCAGCAACAACCTCCACATAACCCCTTGATCTCTTCACAACACCCCCCACACCAATTGCAGGGCAATTTGTCCTAAGCTCCCACCCAAACCATATCCCCATTCCTTGCATCCATTCTACGTCCGCAAGTCCAATCACAATACAACATCTCATCTCGGCCCACACAACACTTCACATCACATCAGCAACCTCCCCAACATTACTATTATCCTAACCAACAACCACTATATGTGGCCTCCCAACAATCGCAACACTACCTTTAGTACCAGCAGGCCAATCCACAACATCACATTCAAGCTCCTCAGCATCCCACCACACATTTTTATCAAACAAATCCATACTATACCTCGCAACAACAACCCCCATATCAACAAAATCCCTCGGCATACCAGCAAGGGATTTCATCATCTCACTACCAAAATCCATACCTCAACATTCCAACACCCTCTTAGCAGGATCCTTCATCGTCCTACCATCCATATCCATCCAACCTATCTTTGGCTCTTACGCCACCAGTCAACTCAGATTTGTTAGAAATCAAAGCCGCTCTGAAAGATCTTTAAGCTGGGGCTGGCAAAAAATCGTTCAAATTCGAAGACATATGTCCATATCCATTCGATCCCTCCATCTCATTGATCCCCTTCCCTAAACATTTTGAAATACCAAAATTTGACAGATACAAGGGGAACAAAGATCCTAAGGCTCACTTGTAGGAGTTTTACTCCTAGTGTCAAGAAGTTATGCACAATGACAACTATCTCTTGCGTCTGTTCCCACAGAGTCTAATAGGCAATGCCCTAGAATGGTTCATGGGTCTAGAACGAGGGTCCATAAAATCCTTTGCAGACCTGTTAGAAAAGTTTGTTTCCTACTTCTCCTTCAATTTGGAGAAGGACACTAACACCTTAGATCTCCTCAAAGAGAAGCAACGCGAAGGGGAAACCTTTGCTAGCTACCTTCAAAGGTGGTGTGCACTAGCGAGCCGAATGAAAACCCCTCTCAAAGAGAAGGACATGGTCACCCTCTTCGTGGAGAACTCTCATCCTAACATGGCTCATAATTTCAGGTTACACTGTGTCACCACTTTCATAGAGATAGTGGAAAAAGGACCCATCCTTGAACATGCCCTTGTTTCCAAAGGGCACATCAAGATACATAATTATGATAGAGAAAGGTCATCTGGTGATAAGTCTCACTTTTGGAACAAGAACAAAAATGCAGTGAATGATGGTGTCACTAACACTAAACATATTTAGGTAGCCAATACATCCCAGTGACAACCATATGTACCTAATGCCATATATGTGCCACAGGGGGCATCTCGTCCTCCTCAACAGTCAAACCAAAACCGTCAAGGGAACAAAAAATGCCAATATGCTCAATTAGGAGAACCCTTGAGTATCATCTTCAACAAATTGCTATCGGTCAACTATCTGATCATGTATCCTATCACCAAACCACTTGACGAATCCAAACCTAAACCTGCATGGTTTAGGGAAAATGAATATTGTGAGTTCCATAAAATCAAAGGACACACTCTGAATAAATTTCAAGGCCTCAAAACCTATATCCAAGATCTTATCGATCGAGGAGATATCAAAGTCGACACCATTCAGGCTTCGTCGTCCAATGCTCAGTTACAAATATACCAAAACACCTTCTCGAACCATAATCAAGGCGCAAGCACTTCCAACAACAATCCCCAAGACAACAACATAAATAATATAAGCTATAAAAATGTACCCCTCAATTATGATGGCATTGTCCATTACATTGAGCAGGTAGAACCCCGTGTGTCTATGATACATGTTAAAGCTAAAGATCCTCAATGTGTTGTTACTACGTGACGAGCCCGCATCACTACCCCGACATCCTCCACATCCACTCAATCATCTCTTGTAAACTCTCAGTACAACATTCTTGATCACTTAGGAAAGACCCCTACTCATATCTCCATTTTGGATTTGCTTAAGTCTTCCCCCGTGCATCAAGAAATTCTCAATAGAGCCTTACAGGAAACCCATGTACCTAATGACATCGATCCCACACTATTCCAAGCCCTTGTGGGACACCTGGCTTTGTCTTACTAGCTGCACTTCAGCTAGAATGACATGCCAAATATTGATGCCAATGATAACCATCCCTTGCATATCGAAGTCCTCATCGCTCACCATAAAATAAAAAGGGTCCTAGTAGATAATGGCTCTGCCCTCAATCTATGCACTCTGAAATTCATAAAACAGGTGGGGTATACCCAAGCGGATTTGAGTAACCAAATCATCACAATCAAGGCTTATGATAATGTAGAAAGAAATTCTGAAGGGATTATCAGTCTTCCTATTCATGTTGGACCTGTAGTTCAGTATACTACTTGTCATGTCCTTGATCTGGACTTACCATACAATCTCCTCCTCGACCGCCCATGGCTCCATGCCATGCAAGCTGTCCCCTCCACGTACCATCAGTGCCTGAAATTCTTGGTTAATGGACAAGAGATCACCATTTATGCCGACCCCCAACCATTTGAATATTGTTGCGCTCTAGAAGCATCTTTTCCCCATTTACATTATTGTCTTGGGGTTGAAATGGGGGCATCCCAGTCATCATCCACCAATCCACCATCCACCACAACAGCCACTCCATCTCCCGCCACCAATCCTTCAGTCACCAAATTCTAGATCATTGACAAGGGGTGGGGTGAATATGAAATGCATACAACCCTAAATGTGGCAACCATGCCACTGTCACCACACGAGTACGATCAACCTTCACATGCTACTTCAAAAGAAGACAAGACCGTCACCTTCAATGTTAAAAACATCCCCACCACCACTTTCCGGTCCCCTAATATAAAGACATATGCACCAGAAGAAAATATCAGTCAGTGGGTATACCATGAAGAACCCCAACCGGATCCACCCCTAAAGGAATACTTCCAAGAACTATATCCTTGGTCAGGTAAGTTCACAGAAAAGTATAACTACCAAGGCAGGGGCCTAGGTAAAGAAGAACAGGGGCTGTTGCAACCTATTGATACATCAAAGTTGCCAAAGAATATAGGCCTTGGATATGACAAAAAGAAAAAAGGCCCTACAACATCATCTAATACTTCCAATAGTGTTACTGTGGATGATGGTTCATTAGAAGACATACTCGAGGAGGAATCCATCATACGCGCATATGATGACGTTGATCACATAGACTTGTCATCCATGTTCGAATGCATATCCGTCTGTACCATTTTCCTATCCCTTCATCATCCTGAGCTTATTGATTGGGACCTACGTGACAACATACTTGTCAATATCTCCGCAGATACATACATCAACCTCATGGGATTGGGGGAGGATGAACACTCCAGTCGCAAAAATAAGAACAAAAAAAATAAAAATCGGTCATCTAGTGAAAACCTCCCCAAGGCACTTCCTGACCTTGAAAAAGTAAAAATAAAGGACACATCCAACAACAAAAACCTCGAAGAGGCGTTGGAGGATGGAGATGTTCATCTTCCCCTTGTGGGAACTCAGTTATCTACTCGATCATCCATCCTAATCGAAGAGACTCAAGAAGTTAATCTGGGTACTGCTGAAAGTCCCAAGATCACCTATGGGGCCAAGTCACTCTCAGAGCAAGAGTATCCAGTCATCGTGCAGCTACTCCATGAAGGTATCATTAACTTTGCTTAGTCATATTCAAACATGCTAGGCTTAGACCCTGCTTTAGTAGTTCATCATCTAGATGTCTGCCCAAATGCCAAGCCTGTCAAACAGAAGCTCCACAAAATGCATCCACAGGTAGCATTATTAGTCAAAAAGGAATTGGACAAACTACTGGATGTTGGTTTTATTAGACCCATTGACTACTCTAAGTGGATCTCCAACATAGTGCCTATTGCCAAACCAAACGGAGACATTCGGATTTGTACAGACTTCTAGGATCTTAACAAGGCCTATCCAAAGGATGAATTCCCTTTGCCCAATATTGACATGCTAGTCGACCTGACTACAGGACATGAGATGTTATCCCTTATGGACGGTTTCTCTGGTTACAATCAAATCCGCATTGCACCTGAAGACCAACACAAGACTACTTTTATGACACCTTGGGATACTTTTTGTTACAATGTTATGCCCTTTGGCCTCAAGAATGCGGGGGCAACATATCAGAGGGCAATGACTGTCATCTTCCATGACCTCATCCATATTATCATGGAAGATTATGTCGACGACTTGCTAGGAAAATCTAGAACCCGAGTGGAGCATCCTATCATCTTAAAAAATATCTTCAAGCGGTTAGAACATTACAAGTTGCGACTAAATCCAAAAAAATGTGTCTTTGGTGTCACATCAGGAAAATTGTTGGGTTTCATAGTCTCTCAAAGGGGTATTGAGGTTGATCCCGCCAAGGTGAAAGCTATTTTGAACATGCCACCCCCGTGCAATTTGAAGCAATTAAGAAGTCTCCAAGAGAAGATGCAATCCATTTGTCGGTTCATAGCCCAGCTTGCAAATAAGTGTCAGTCATTCACCCATCTTCTGAAAAAAGACTCCACCTTCCGATGGAACCAACAATGTCAAACATGTTTCGATAAAATAAAGGAATACTTAGCTCATCAACCAATCTTGATGCCACCTATTCCAAGGAAGCCCCTCCTACTTTACATCTCTGCCACTTCAATCACACTAGGGGCATTATTGGCGCGACATGATGAATCGTCAAAAGAAAGAGCAATCTACTACATTAGTCGAACACTGGTCGGTTATGAATTAAACTACTCTCCCATGGAGAAAACTTGCCTTACAGTAGTCTTCAGCACATAGAAACTCTGACATTACATGCTCAGCCATCCAGTCAAATTAATAGCCAAAATTGATCCACTAAAGTATCTGTTATCCAGAACCACTCTAATTGGTCGCATGGCTAAGTGGGTCATGCTCCTAAGTGAATTTGACATAGAGTACGTGGATCAAAAAGCCATAAAAGGACAAGTCATAGCTGATCAGTTGGGTGAGGCACCATTAGTGGATGCTTACCCTCTACTCACTAAATTCCCAGATGAAGAAGTTTCCACAGTTACAAAAGCACCTGTCTGGATATTGTATTTTGACGGCTTATATACTCATAATGGGTTAGGCGTGGGAATTCTGTTGGTTACCCCTCAAGGTGACTACATTCCAAAATCATTCAGGATAGCATTCCCATGTACCAACAACATTGTTGAGTATGAAGCCCTCCTCACAGGCCTCCAAACTACAAAGCAATGGCACATAACTCACTTGAAGGTCTTTGGTGATTCATTGCTAGTCATTAAGCAAGTTAATGACGAATTCTTAATGAAAGATGATAAGCTATTACCCTACAAGTGCATGGTGGATGATTTCAAGAAATATTTCACCTTCATACAATTTGACCAAATTCCTATAGCACGAAACAAAGCAGCTGATGCAATGGCTACTATTGGCTCCCTGACTAACATGCCTAAAGATCAAACAGAGTGTGAGTTCCTTGTGGAACAACTTATAATCCCAACGTATGATATCCCTGAGACTGACATGGTGTGCAACATTGTGAGTCCCACTTCCCCATGGTACCAAGACATATATGCCTATCTACATGATAATATTCTCCCTCCAAATCTTACACGCAATCAACGTAAATACTTTGTTCACCACTCTTCCCATTACATTATCGTCAGTGATACGCTTTATCGTTGCGGGTATGATGGAATCCTCCTTAGATGTCTGAATGAGACTAAAGCCCATACTGCACTAACGAAAGTACATAGTGGTGTTTGTGGGGCTCATTCAAATGGTATGGCTTTGGCCAAAAGGATTCTCCGAACTAGACATTATTGGCCTAAATTGGAACATGATGCTTGTGAATTCATGAAGAAATTCCTTCCTTGCCAGCAACATGCAGATTTGATTCATGCTCCAACACAGTGCCTTCAACCCCTCCTAGCACCGTGGCCCTTCTCTCAATGGGGTTTCAACTTGATTGGAAATATTTACCCACCATCGTATGATGACCATACATTCATAATTACTGCTATTGAGTACTTCACCAAGAGGGTGGAAGCAATGCCGCTCTCACAGATCACCGGTACTCAAATTTCAAAATTCATCTTTTGTCATATTCTCTGCAGCTATGGTATTCCATCCACTATCCTCTTTGATAATGGAAGACCTTTTAAAAACCAGGCCATGAAACATCTTTGTGACACCTTTCATATCCAGCATCGTTGGTCAATGCCTTATTACCCCCAGGGTAATGGTCAGGTAGATGCAACCAACAAGACCCTTATCCGCATCCTCAAAAAGGTTGTCAATAACACTGGTCGAGATTGGAACCTCCATATTCACCCTGCCCTTTGGGCATATCACACATCCATCCGCACCCCTATAGGCACCACCCCCTATTCTTTAGTGTATGGTGCCAAAGCCATCTTGCCAATCAAAGTTGAGCTCCCATCACTGAGGATTTCTCTGAAGAACCTTATCAGCGAAGAGGATGCTCGTGTTGCACGACTTGCACAATTGGAGTTATTTGATGAAAGAAGAATCAAAGTCTATGATCATCTGCAAGCATACTAAAGCTACCTCAAGCATAACTACAATAAGAAGGTTTGTCCTTGACAGTTCCAAGTTGGTGATCTTGTCCTTAAAGAGAATCAGTGCACCCAGCAGGACCGTGATAAAAAGGGAAAATTTGAGGTAAATTGGTTGGGTCCTTACATCATAACCGCTAAATATGGATCAGAGGCATACAAACTTGCTACCCTTGAAGGAGAGTCTCTTGAAGAACCTATCAATATCATGCATCTAAAGAGGTTCTACACCTAAGTCCGCTTGGTAACCCCACCTATCAAAAAATCAAAAAAATAAATAAATAAATAAATAAAAAAAATCCAAAATAGTACAAAGAAATAAATTCATCCTATGGTAAAAACCACCTTTTGGTGGCGCCTTGGATAAGTACGGGTGGTGAAAACCTAGTAATAGGCGTCATCCGTAGAGGGCTTAATCATTATCTACCTGGCATCCTAGTTATTTTATGCTTTCATCCGCCCTATCATCCTCACCCATCCCATCCTTGGCCGCTTGGTATATCTCTTGATTAACTGTTGATGATCCATCTTGGCCATCCCTCATTCTGAGCTTTTTAGTATCCCACTCTGAGTTTATGTTGTTTGTCTGATCGTCGGTCGGTTTGTGTCTTCATATAGCCCCCCCATTGTGTTGGTCTCCATCTAAATCTCATCTTGTTGCGTCTTTAGTCAAACTACGTTGCCTCGACACTGTCACGTAGGTAAGGTTGATCATTTGAACTTCCCCCGGGGTATTCTAACCATCCTGTGTTGGTCATCCATCATCTGCCTTCATTGTCCTCTTTCCGCTTTATCCATGGTCTTTTCCTGAACTACGAGGGCTCTGCGCTTTCACGTAGGCAAGACTAATCTTTGATTAGCCCCCAAGCTCCTAGGTCTGTAGGGTGTGTATATCTGTGTCCTTGTCTGGCTCATTTTTCACAAACAAAATCTCTAATGTCAGGAGATTTGGTTAATGAAAAACATCTTGCATCAACTGGGTCATTCTAGTTTAGTATCCATCATCGGTCTCAACATGATGCATCCTTTCTAGCAGACCACATCAATCCCATCCATCCCCTTGATCCTATGGCAAAGGATGTTTGAAATTGATTGAGGTCTTTTGATGCTTTTGGACTCTGTTTATCATTTGAGCTCCCTATCAACACTTGTCATGGTCACCTTGATCCATCATATCATGGTGTGCTTTGACTCGTCAACATAGGGGCGTATCTTGATCTTTTCTTTGTTGTTGTCTTTTCAGTTGTCCCACGTAGTACCCACCAAGATCCCTGAGGTCTTGTATTATGTTGGGGCATCCTTGTGTGTTTGTGGTTATCCCAATACCTAGCCTGACCAAGGTCATCATGACCTTGGGGTGTCGAGATAGCCTTTTTGTCTGCTGTGTTTGTTTCATGCATTGGATGCCAACTCACCTTGGTCTTACATATCAGGGTATTTGGTACCTTATGCTATATCAAAAATCAATGCTTTGAAGATGGAAAATTGTGTTCTTAATTGCACTACATTTCATTTCACTACGTACACTCTTCATTGAACATTCTTCATGACCTAGGACTTGTGATTTAGGTTGTGCAAAGCCTTGACTCTTTTCCCTCTTGATCTTCCTCTCAGGGTACTAATGGCTTTTTGACAGGTGTAGTATCACACCCACAATACACCTATCACCTATCCACACTCCCATGCAAGTCCTTACTGACACTTAGGTTTTCCTTATAGGAACTCATCTTTCATTCATATTTCATGTTACATTTTTGATTCAATATATTTCATAGTTCGTAGAATGATTAGATTAAGCATCATAGTTTCATTTAACCCATACATGTCCATATTAACATTTACATAACACATGCATTCATCTTGCATTATCAACATTAATACATGCATAATCATCCATCCACATAGGCATTAAACATCATAAGCATATCATCCATCCACATAAGCATGAAATATCATATACATGTGCATACATAAACCAAATCATACATCCACATAAACATGAAACATCATATATGTATGCATACATAAACTAAATCATACATCCACATAAGCATGAAATACATATACATGTGCATACATAAACTGGATCATCCATCCACATAAGCATGAAATATCATATACTTATGCATACATCAACTGAATCATCCATCACAAAAAATATAATGCATAGTGTCAATAAGGACTGTCCCATATCATAATAAAAAATAATACAATGTACATCTCGTCACAAAGTCTCAACCATAATCTACCACATATACATCATATGTCATCAAATAAGGTACAAAATTCAGAGATGTAGAACACCTATGATCTCTGCCAATAAGTACTAAAACTCCATCCCGTGTCTGTCAAAAAACTAGTATTCTATCATCTACTCTCTGACTGCTCTACTATGAGCTACCCATGCCTGATCTTTGAGGAGAGTCTAGTACTAGCCCTTTATGCATGGGAGTCCCCTGATACTCACAAGTGGGAGTCCCCTAGTAACCACCGAGAGAAGCAGTTCGCCGATGGTCACTATACCCTCTGGTACGTGTCCCTAATGATTGGGACGGTGCTGGCATCTGAGGTACTTGTCTGATGTAGCGCACTGTGCGCTATGCCTGATCTGGAACAACATGCTCATACACACACTTCTAGTAACTCACCTCCTGCATATAATCATCTCGCTATGCAGCTTGATGCCTCGCAACATTTCGCTCATGCCTGTACTTGTCTCAATCTTCATTGACAGCTCTCCGCTCTTGTACCTAGGCCTCTTGTGCCAATATCAACTGTTGTACCTACTCTGTAGCCCTATCTCTCTTAGCCTCTATAGCCTGTAACTATGCACATAACCCCTATGCCTCTACCTTCGACTCGCCCCCTGACCTTGTGCTACCCGCAATTGGGCCTGTGTTGTGTCCCGCTCACTCTGCAACATTTGCATATGTACCTCTGTGACATCTCTCTCCCTATGTGTGGCCTGTGCCCATGACTCCGCTGCATCCCTATCCCTTTGAAGTGCCTGAAGTATCAATTCGACAACATCTCGCTCTTGCCGAATACCTGACACCTGTGACACTGCTGCATCCCTCTTTCTCCGAAGAGACTGAACCTTTGCCTCTGCCACCTGCTTCTCACTCTATAACACCTGAGCACATGTTTGTACCACATCCCTCTCTACCTCTATGACCTGTACTTGTGCCTATGCCATGTCTCTCTTTGTCTGCAACATGCATATCTTCCCCCTCATCTCCTCCTCTCTCTGCTGCATTAATCCCATATCCCCAACAATCTGCTCTAAACAATCCACTCTGTCTTTGAGCTTGACCCGCTCCTAGTGCAAATTTTCTCTCTCTCCATAATCGCTCTAGCTGTCCCTGTAGACCCTCTATATCTCCGGCAGTCCCTGCCCCAATCTCTAATGCCTCCTGCCTTGTCCCTCCAACAACTTGCTGTATCGCCGCCTTCACCACCAACCGATCTCTCTCCCATCTCACTGCATCCCCCTCCTCATGCTCCCTAGCCACCTCTGCTCGCAACCTCTCTACCTCCACTCGCAAGTCAACAACCTCATCTTGAGCCTCATCCCTCTCTCTCGATAATCTCCTCTCCACCGTTGTCACCATCGTGGCCAGATCTGAGTAGTCTCTCTCACTTTGGGTGAATCGTGCCTGTAACTCACTCATCTCTGTCTCTAATCTGACTCGTTCTGCCTCTGTCTACCATAATCGTTGCTCATTGAGTCGCAGTCTCTCTAGGGTCCCTTTCAATACCATTGCTGGATCCTCTCCTCTAGGTGGTGCCATCGACAGTGGTGCAATGTCATGCACATCATAATCAATGTCCATCTCCAGTGGCTCATACCCCTCACTTTGTGTCGACGCCTCCATCTTGTCCACCTCAATCACCACAGGAGCTCCCCCTTCCCCCATCATCCTCTCCTGCTCTCCACTAGCCTCACCCTCCTCCTGTCTTTGTCGTTGCTGCCCTCCTGTGGCCACATCTGCCTCCTATCTCTCCCACGCTCTATTGGCCTCGGCCTCCTCCTCTCTCTCCTGCTGCTGACCTCTTAGGGTTGTATGTGCCTCCTACCTCCTCTCTCTCTAGACCTTCGGCCCCTATCCTATTGTGTCGCAGCCTTGGCCTCATCCTCTCCCTCCTCTACTCCATCTCCTCCTCAGGCTCTACGCCGTCATCTCCTCCTCCTAGCTGCCCTCACTAGCTCCTTAGCTGCTCCAACTGCCTCCTGTCCCTCCCCCTATTGTCCTCCTCTCTCTTGACCTCCTCTCTGTCATCCTTGGGGTACCGGTCCCTCCGCCCTCAGCCGTCTCTCATCCTCTGATCTGAACCCTAGTGCTTCCTCAATCGACACTACTGGGGTAATCCGTGGAGGTGGATGTCGTCTAAACCACTAGTGATATCTATCTGTTGTCCTTGCATCTCTTTGCCCCTCCTGCTTGCTTGAGTATGGCACAAACTAAAGTGCCTCTAACTCCTCCCACACTGTATCTAGATCCAGCTTAGCCCCCCATGACCGTTCTCGTGTCAATCGTCAGAACATCACCCGCCCCGCAAGAACATCTTGCCTCACTCCAAACTATTGTGTCACTCGATCGGTTCTGTGCAGCTCCACTACACATGGACCTCTCCCAATAATATAGCAACGGGTAAAGAAGTATCCACTATGTGCCTCCTCATCATCCCTCTAGCCCTTGAAGTGCCGCAACATATACATGCGCCATACTATCATCTCCACTTGCACATCATCTAGTTGTCTCCTCCACACATCCGCATCTCTAACATCTCGATATCGCAGTATCGCTCCCACCTCTGCCCCCCATCCCCAGGCTACAACCTCTTTGTTATCCTGCTCTCCTGCTCTCTGCATGATCGACCTGGTCACCCTAATGTGCTCCCAAGCCCAAACCTATAGCAGTGTGACCTGTGTCACACTCAACAACTATTGATAACATATCCCGTCCATATCTCGGTACAACTGCGCCAGCATACAGGTCCCCCATGCAAATTGACCCTCTTGGGCCTTGATGATGTGTCGGATCACCTCAACAAACCTAAGATGCAAGAATCAATCACTCCAGTTTGGCACTAGTATCCCACTAATCAGCCCCACTAGATATAACAATGCTAGTACCTTGCAGGACAAGCATTTGTCCACGTCCAACTGCTGCCGCTGAATCGGTAGCTCGTCATCACCAAATACAACCTGCACTGACTCATCCAATGCCTTGCCCGCTACCCAACGCTTGCTAACTGCAAGCCCTACTATCGAGAGCCTCAAAATCTGCCATACATCCTCTAGGGTAACCGTCATCTCCCCAGTTAGTAGATGAAATGTCGATGTCACTAAGTCCCAACGCTCCATCAATGTTGTCAGCATGGCTCTGTGAGCCTTAATAGTCGAATAAGATAGCATGTGGAACAGTCTTTCCTTTGCTAATCTCCAGTGATCTACACCCGTCATCACTGCCATACATCTCCTCAACACCTTAGACCGTCTCTCCCACGTTCGCAAGCTCTCAACATTCTGCATCCATAACATAAACACTATGTCAGTTTCCCCTGGCGTTGTTTTTCCCCCCTTTTTTTTATCTTTTTTCTTCCTGCTCCGAGATTTCCCTTCTGAATCCCACCTCTTTCCTCCCTTTTCCCTTACCTTTCCATCTTTCTTATTTTCAGTCCTCCCGGATCCTCGCCCTGGTCCTTGGGCAGACTTGCCCTAGTCCCTGGGCAGACCCGCCCCAGCTCTGGCGGACCCACCCGGCTCCATGGGCGGACTCGCCCTGGTGACCGGGCGAGCCTCCGCCTAGCTCTAGGCGGACCTGCCCAGGCCCGTGGGCGAACCCGCCCGAGCTTGAGCGGACCCACCCACATCGTGGGTGGACCTGCCTGGGCGCGAATGGCTCCGCCAGTCCACCGAACCTAGGCATAATTCTCCTCTCCCCCCCACAGCCCCAACTTTTTTTCCCTCCTACCCATTTTTCATCCCTCCTAACCCAACAAAACCCATGTTTTAAAAATTTGAAAAAAATTAAGCAAAATGACAAAAATCACAAAGTGGGTTTTGGAGCTAACTTGGCGTGGCACAACACACTCGTTGAAGAATCATCCTCTCTCGTCTCCCTGGTAGATGATGTCAGTATTGTATTCTAGCATCGTGCACTTTCCCTCTTGTCCTCTCATTTTCTCCCTCTCCTCCTCACTTGACAGTTGTCCAAATGAGGAGAGGTAATTCTTAGAATTACCTTTTATAGCCTTTCCTTCCCTTTTTTAACCTTTTAAAATAAAAGGGAATTTTCTCTTTATTTCTCCCTTTTTCCCTCTAACTAATCCATTCACCCTCTATCTTCCCGGGGCCACCATTTGCGCACTGTCTACCCGTTTTCCTCTGTTCAAACTCCAATATTTTTGGTTTTTCATGTTCTTTCCAACAACATGTACCACTCCATACTTTTGAGAAGTTGCCTTGGGCCCCTTTTCCTTCCCGTCTGCCTTCTCGAAGGGGCATACCCTACCATTCTCTCTCAATTTTCTGTCATAAACCTTCCCTTGCTAGACTGGGGCATCCCCTTTAATTCTCCTCCATTCGGGTAGCTCACACAAGCTCTCCCATGCTGGGGCATCTCTTTTCCAGTCACTTCTTCCATAAAGTTGTTTGTATTTTATTTTCTTCGAAACCCTATTATCCTAATAGTGTTTCGAAGAGGGGCAAAATGTAGACATCTAAATTTGACCACTTCCATACTCCTTAACCATCCTTGTGCTCATCTACTTCATCCTCTTTGCCGGTATTAATTAAATCACTCATTTAATTAATATTTCGTGTCCTACATAAGGTTTCCAAAGTATTTAATTTAATAAATATTTTTCCCCTATTTCCTCTCTAGATTAAATAAATATATCACTTTATTTAATTTAGTCATATTACCTATTGAAATTTTAAATTTATTTTAATTCCTCACTTTCTCTCTCGTTATCACATCCTCCAACTTTTGCAAGTTGGTCTCTAATCCCTTTTAGCAATCTAACCCTTTTAATCATAATGTGCACACTCCTAATCATCATTAGGGTCACATCCTCCATAATTTCCCACTTGCTTTTAATTTTTCTAATCAAGTACTTGCACAACCTTAATCATTCAATTAGGTTAACTTAATCCCCATATCATTTATGGAATGTGTCATAACTCAACCTTTTTAAAGGTTCTCCTTTTGAAGAAGGCACCCCTTTCCCCATGTGAATTTTTAATTCACATTTAATCCCCCAATGCATTTCAAAGAATTTTAAATTCCTTCTCTCATCCCTATGAGGATATTTGAAGAATTTTTAATTTTCACATGTCCTCTCACCCACATGGGGACAATGACCTTATTTATGAGGAGATCTTGTCCCAATCCCAAGGTACTATATATTACCTCCATATTATGTACTCTCCTTCCAACTCATGTACACATCATCTCTTACAAGCCAATTCACATGCCAAATGTCAAGATGTGAGGGCTTGTGAGTTCTCAACTCACATTAGCCCTTCATCTTGATCTTGGTGGTTCAATCTCAACCGTCCATTTCCCTAGAGAGTCTAAAATTCTCTATAAATACCCCCTCTTTTCTTTCATTTTGGGGGAGACCATTTATACTAGCCAAACTCTTGCAAAAATTTCTTTTAAGCCATACTTAGCCAAATTCCCATACTTGCATCCATTTTCACTCATTTTCCATCCTCATCTCATCTCATAGCTTGCATCTCTTGCCACCAAAGGAGCATACAACATCAAAGATCAAAGGGCCAACCAAAAGATCGATTCAAAACAAGGTGAATCCACTCTATTTGTTTTTTTTATTTTGTTATAAATCCAACTAAGCTAATCTTGAGGTGTAGGGTGTTTATAGTTTTTATTTGCACTCGTTTTGTTTGTTGTTCATTTTCTAACAAGTATTTTCACCCTATCACAGATTTAAATGAATTTTTTTACTACGGAATGTGAAAACTTAGATGAAGTTAATTGTTAAAACACTATTTAAACCATGTGATGATTGGATGAATAATAGACAACTTTAAGATTAAATGGATAATCTACAACAACACCAATTCCATAAGTGGTCTTTGTGGCAAAAAAAATGCCTTGAAAAACTGTATGATAATCCATTCGCTCAAATTTTTTTAGGAATAAATTGGAAGAAAAATAGTTTTGGATAAAATCCCGCATTTAACTTTAAGAAAATTAAAATATAATGTATTAAAATTAAATTATAATGTATGAAAAATAAAATAATGGATTTTGATTGGTTGCAAGCAAAACTCTTAATCACTAGTTAAGTTCAAGGCCTTCTATAGTTCCATGGTAGGAACTAATAATAATATTTAATATAATATTATTGTACATTAATTTTAAATATATAATTATAAAATAATTTTACATATTAGTAAATACAATATAAAAATATATATATTTTTGATCGATGATAATAGTTTAGTTTATTAAATTTAAAAAAGAGATTACAACATATTTTCCTAGCTCTCACCATAAAGAGAAACAACCGAAAGACTCCACACCAAAACAACTAACACCACTAAATAACAAATACATCCAAAAGACTCTGAACTAGAAACTTTTAACACATCTACAATTTTTCTCTGCAACTTGGCCTTTCCTTGGTTTAAGACCGGAGGGCCATAACAAAGCTTTTCCTTTTCAAATTATTGTCTTTCCTCCCCTTGACGACTTGCCATCCATCCTCCACCTTTTTAGCCTCCTTCTGCCATTCCCTTCCCTTTGTTGCAAGCCCGTCTTTCACCATTTCAACCTTCTCCCTCTTCCAATCCTCAGATGCTTCATGATGCATCCATGGTTCTTCCTCCATTGGTTGTGCATTCTACCCTTCCTCCCCCCCACTACTAACCCCTTTTTCCTTCATCTTCACCAGGCTTGATTTCTCCCTACATTCCAACATTTTGGCTCCATGTTGATTTTTCGCTGCTTTCCCTTCAAAAGCATTTCCTTTATCAACATCTTTCACACTAGGAACCTTAGTTGGGCTTGTTCCCCCCAACGACCTCAGAAGTAACCTTAGCCTGTTGTTCCATACTGCCACCCTGCTTTTCAATTGCATAATGCCTACGTGAGACATCCTGTCACCAAGTAGTTGGTTTAGTCCATCTGGGTTTTGCACATTGTGCAGCAATATGGCCAGTATGGAAGCATCTCCTATAGCAAAATGGTACCCCTTCATAGTCCAAGGGTTGTACCTAGCATCCTTTGGAGGTTTTAATTGAGACCTCTTCTGGAAGTGGCTTTGATACATTCATCTCCACCAAAATTCAGGCATAGGTGGAGTGCAAAAGATTCGAAGAACCCTCATCAACCATTAGAAAATCCCCTAAAGAATTTCCAATGGCCTTTAAGCAAGACTCAAACCATAAATGGAGAGGTAGGTTTGGGAGTCTTACCCACGGAGGGACTTTATCAAAGGTCTCTAAAGCAGGGTTAAAAGTTGGATGCCAAGGCTTCAAGGATAGAGCATATTTCTCCTCCCAACTCCAAAAGTAATCGCACCAAACTTTATTTCTATCATCCATAGATTTAAACACCACAGTAAAAAAACCCCTTATAGCTGGGTAGATATGGATACCACCTTCTACAATGGGTTCCCAATGCTTAGAAATCCATTTATGCAAATCACAAAGTTGGGGCCAAAAACCCCTAAAATGTCCTATTAGTCCTAGATGAGAGAAAACTTCAACATTGTGCAAAACCTCTGCCTTAAGCTCTTCCTGCAAAAAAATCGTTGGTCTCTTGGCCTTGGCATCAACATTTGGTTTCTCAGACGTTTGATGGAGAGGCTCCAGTTGAGCTTTCACACCCCTTACTTTCGGTTTGGAACTTGGTTCTATAGAGCCCTCACCCCGCTCAAAGCATTTCTTTGCTCACCATCCTGAAGATTGTTGCCCGTCGTTCCTTCCCTCGCCCTTGCTACTCACTCCGTCTTCATTTTTTCTTGAAGCTTGAACAAAGTCCTTGAAACGTTCTCCCACCGCATATTCTCCATTGCACAAATTGAAGTTTGGAGGACCGACAGAAATCCCCTATGAATCCTTCCTGCCCAGGCTCAATTAAGGAGGAACCCTAATCTCTGCTACCCACGACAGTCGACCGTTAAGCTCCATCCAAAGTTTAAACCAATTAATATTCCATTACTTTTAATATAAAAATAAATTTATTAATATAGTTTTTAAATATTATTCTTATTTTATATTATATTACTATAATAAAAGAAATATTTCAAAAATAACAAACAAAATAAAATGAATTATACATTCTATTTTAAGTTTATTCTAATAAAAATAATTTGATTAACAATACATTTAACCATTGATTTTCTTGATCAATTTGACATTGTAATAATGGACTTAGAAAAGGAAAACAAATATTATTTTATAGGTTAATCTACCTATAACTTAAAACCTAACACTAACCCTAACCTTAACCCTATTTGAACCCCAATCCTAAACTTACATGTGACTAAAACATTAAATATAAATTTAATCCAAAAACTAATCGTATTTCTACAATTAGCACTAATTGTAAGTAGAGTCCTAAGCATAACACTATTACTATAATTATAACCCTAAGCATAACACTATTATTGATAATATTATATTAAATATTAGTTTATGGATAATTTCTAATACTTTAAAGCATAATTTTTTTTTGGTATTTTTTCAAGACATTTTTTTTTGTCATAAAAACCATAATAATAAAAAATAAGCTTAAAATTTTATCTCATTTCAATAGATTATTTTATAAAAAAATGTACACACTTTTTGAAGAGATTTATTTACTTGTTATATCTAAAGTTAATCATTACCTAAAATATGATAACAAATTCAATATATATATTGTTTAATATATTTTTATATTATATTATATTATTAAATTATTCTTAATATATAAAATTAACATGTAATATATTAAATTTAACATCATATTAGACAGATTGATCAACCCATTTATACTTTCAAAAATCAAACCCCGCCCATGAGATACATTATTACATATTGAAAATGATTGGGAAAAACTAGTTACATACGAAGAAAATGTCGGATACAACACATTAAGAAAACTCTGTAGCATGTATAAGCTTTTAAAATTAGGACATGGTGGAGACATAGCAACTCAAGGGCCCCTCAAAATTGAAGTGATAGGAAAGAAGACAAAAGCTTGATATTAAAAGGGATGTATTAATGGCACTTGGCTATACACTACTGGTGAGCCAAATCATTCCTCTGAACCAACGATAAATGACCACATTATGAAGTAGCCCAAAAGACACAGTTATGTCAGTAGCCAATAGCCACTACCTGCATAGAATGAAATATAAAAAGAGCTGACCACATTATAAAGTAGCCCAAAAAGACACAGTTATGTCAGTAGCCAGTAGCCACTACCTACATAGAATGAAATATAAAAAGTGCACAATGGATTTTAGTCTTGAAATAGTAATCTTATGTATTCATGGCGTTGTTCAAGTGTATTTCATGTTTAAATTTCAATAGGGGAGAGGGGCCCATAGTGGAGTGGGGCTCAATAGTGGGGTTAGAAGTAGTCCTCAGTGGACCCCATAATAGAGCACCTTAATATCCAATTGCAAAACACTTTTTATTCATAAACTACACAAACTGACAAATAATGTGATGCCACATCAGTGCACCAATAAAACATGACTTAGTGCACCACTATCAGTCTCACTTTTTTTTTTGCCCTTTTTGGATACCTCAATAAAAAAAATGCTGATGTGATGTCACATTTGATGATGCGACTCTAAAACAAAATATAGAAGCACGTAAGTTGCCAAATAAATTGTTGTACAAAATTGAGATTGATTTGAAATTTCAACATAAGATTTTGAGAAATGCAAAGTTAGGGTGCTCCATTATGGACCCCTCTCCCCTAGTTGGAGTGTCTTTATGTAAACTTTAAACTTGTGGAAAAAAGATAATTTAAAATCTTTTTTTTGTTTTAGTAGAGCAACTATTGTTTAGGAATTAAAAATAAGTAATGAAAAAATAGGGGCTTAACAACTACTTTATATTGAAAAATATATCATTAACTCCATAATTTTCTTTCCCTCTTTTATTTGCCTCCAATTTCTCCCTCCAAATTTTACCTACAAAAATTATTGTTAATATTATTCATACATGTAATTTTTTTTATATATTTTAAAAAAAAGAGACGATTGCTAAAAAAATAAGCAACAAAATTAAATATTCATGGTGCCAACATAAAATGTAAAATTATTTTAATACTATTTGACAAGAACCAACAATTTGTACAATTCTACTACAAATTAGAAAATTATAGATCACCATTATCTTCAAACATGAAATAAATGATTTATTTTTTAAGGATTTGATTTTTTCATCTTCTCTAATTTTATATCATATACATAAAATATTGAAAAAAATGTATTAGAATTATATCTTCACAAGATTTTGTTAGAAGAATGCTAAACATAATAGTGTCCCTCCACTCAAGGAGGTCAAGAGGAAGAGACAAAAACATATCAGGTTATTATCAAATTAATGCTACACAAAAGTCACCATGAAGGCCTCCTCTTTGCCATACTTGTCACAATATTTGGTTGTCTTTATTTACTATGACATTAGGGAAAAAGAAGAAATATTACCTCAAGGAATTTAGTCCCACTTCTAACCATTAGCAAAATGCTTATTTAAAGGTCAATATCCTTGGAGAGCAAATATTCTCATGATCTAGTTGAGGACTAACTTGCATTATCTTTAGTATGGAACATGTAGATGAAAAAAACCAAAATGAGTATGGGAAGATAGAATCTGTGTCTTTGCACATCGAGGACAATAGAACCAAAAAATACTTTATTTCGAAATGTAAAACTTACAATGACATTTGGATCAAGTACACAAGTAATTTAGTAGCAACTTTATTTCAAGATCTATTCACTAAGACAATGATTGAAAAAATGAAAAAAATCATTATCAAATTGAATAGTAAAAATCTAACAATTCAAAAAAAATCACAAAATTAATTATCCCATGGACTATCAGATTAAGAATCTTCTATTCTATTTAATTCCCATGATAAATTTGTTCTTTGTCAACCCTACCAACAAAATGGAGGCGGGCGGGCCTACAAATGGAGTGATGAAGGGCATGGGCAAGATTTCTATCCTAGTTAGGATTCAAAACGTCCCCTTTTCACGAGTTTCTACGTGTCTGGCAGTTTCTCGATTGTCAAATGGGGGAGACTTGTGTTTATTGACGATTGGAATTCAACATCGAACTCTCAGCATGTGTTTTTGATTTTGAACAGAAGAGTTATAATTCTCTAAAGACAAAACAAATCTGAATTCCCTTCTGAACGCAGACCGTGTACAAAATTCACATTTATCTCATGTTAATGTTAGGGCAAATAAAATCCCATCTAACTACCGTTGGAAACGCTTTCGAAATGGCCGAAACGTTTGAAAGGTCGCTGAACAGATGACCAGTCGCTGAAAAAATTACAATTAAAAGAAATACAGAGAGATTGAAAGGGCCGATCATCTCACGTAATGGCATCTACAGCAATCTTTCGCGACCGACTTTCTAATATTCTGAAATTAGGCCTCTCTGGGATTCGATCACGGGCCTATTTATCTACAAGAAACATTTTCAGCTGGTTAGTTTTTCTTTAATCTCTGGCTCTGTCTCTTTCTCTCTCTGTGGTTTATTTTTGATATTTTAATTTGTAGCTATTTTTGAATTTGTATTCTCGCGATTTGCTAAGATTGGAACTGATTTTTCATTGGATTATTAATATTAAACATGGATCTCGTCCTATACCCTTACATCCCATTCGTTTCCCTGTAATGTGTAAAACTTTGCGAATTTCCTATCGAGGAACCTTCTGTAGGTTTAGTATGTTACGTTATATATCCGATGCTCATTTAAGTTTTTCTCTAATGAATTGGCTCGATAAATGGAGTAGTCGTCACAAGATAGACAATCATGATGAATAAGATCACGTGAGCTAAGTTAGTATTCAAATGCACATTATGCAATATTGAGCATTTGAAGAACTCAAAACTAGGGTCTACATTACACCAGTCCTTGCAATGCCTGACATGAAATCGGGATCGATGGATCCCATTTCACACTCGATGTAGTATTCATACAATATGGACACCTTGTTGTATATCACTTTGAAACATTCAGTGCCTTCTTCCCAAGATACGCAACCTATGAGAAAGGGCAGAAAGGGCTGTTTGTATTGAGTTGACAGTGCTTGATTCTTGAGACTACAACACTATGTATTGAGCTGCACAGTATTTTGTACGTTAAGAATTCACGCTTGTGTACAATGCCATTTAACAAGGACAACAGGTTGAAGGCTTGTATCTATCTGATAAGCTTCTCTACAAGCTTGGCCACATATGTGTTCCTCATGACACATTTCATGGTAGGCTTGTTATACTCAATTAGCAGGTCATTTTGTAGTAACTAAAGTTTTGAATGCATTTCAACATAATTTCTATTGGCTACACATGCTTGAAGAAATGGTGGCTTGCGTCAAGTTGTGTTCCTTGTAACATTTTGAAACCAGTTACCTAGAAATTGGGTGTATCCACTTGACTTTCAGTTTCGACTAGACCATGTGAATTTGTTGTCATGGATTTCTTAGTTGACCAAACATTGACATGACTCTGTTTGTTGTAGCTGATTGTTTCCTAAAGATGACAATTCTTGTTGCATGCAAAAAGACTATCAAAATACCCGAATAACCAAATCCCTCCTCCAACAGGTTTGGATACTCTTTAAGTTTCCTCTTGCCTTTGTTTTTGTTGAGATCCAAGGTTTGCTATTCGCTTATGCCAAGTGTGGAGAAACATTATATGCATGTCTGTATAGATCGACAACCTTCTTTCTCGGAATGATGGACAAATTGAAATGGTTAATCCTATCCCAGTCCAGCTATTGAAAATGTACAATAGTTCTCATCTTTGCATTGGGAATGATAACTTGGCATACATCCAACATGCCAACGACATAGCTATCCACAAATCTATGGGACATATTCCATTCCACACATCTTATGGGTTTGAACTTTGGGCAACTCTTGACATTGCTTTTCCCATCCATATAGTTCCACAAACTAGCATACAAGCAAAGGAATTGGACAAAGTGAAGAGCCCTTTCAAACATATTCATTACCCCAAGCCCTCCTTCTCGAGGAGAAAACCCAGCAAATAATCTCTTCTTATATATCAGAATAATAAGACCAGAAATCTGCTTACAGAATCATGCCTTACACAAGGCTGAGTATATACAATGAATGGAGACACTTCTCCTTGATGCTAAATACAAATGAAGATACTTCTTCTTGAATTCTGACCTGCTGCAAGGAAAGGCGAACTTCTGCTGTTATTTAGGAGATGCAAATGAGAGAATGACTGTGATGATCAAATGACAAGTCTTCACCTTCCTTAAATACAAGTTAGGCAACCTATTCTCTAGGTTGGCCCCTAGAGAATATAAATATTGTTTGAAACATGTGTTGGAAATGTTGTCATTGATGTCAAGCGGAAAGAGTCATTGTTGTTAAGACAAGTATGACTGAAGATAACAAAGCATAAATATTTAAGATAAACCAACTGAAGACAGTGTTGAAATTGTTATCAAATGAAGATCATGGTACAGTATGTAGATGATCATACACAGTTTCAGATTAGACAGTGTTGAAATTGTTATCAAATGAAGATCATGGTACAGTATGTAGATGATCATACACAGTTTCAGATTTACGCTCAATCTTGAATCTGTCTTTTCATATATTCAGACAAGTTTAATGGTTCTGTCAGTTTCAGAACTCAGCTCGATGATCAATCAGATTTCCAGATTTATACTCTTCCAGATTATTGATGATTCACTTGTTTATCAAAGTTAACTTCTTGATAAAGCTGACTTGTTAAAAATAATAAAAGATACGTCTTAATAAAAGAACAACGAAGTTTATACACAAACAAAGTTTCTAAATTGGGATAATAAAAAGATAAGGCGTGATATAGCGTGCATAAAGAAAAACGTCACTTTGAAAGGGCACGTGATTTGCTTCTTAATCGAAATCATTTTTTTGAGTTACAAATTGTTTAGAAAGAAAACGACTTTCTGAAGAGTTGGAAATCAGTCAAAAAGAAACGTTTTTCTGAAGAGTTGGAAATCGAAAAAAAAAGAAGAAAACGTCTTTTTGATAAATTGGAAATCGATTAGAGAGTTGCGTCGATCTGCCTCCAGCAAAGAAGCGTTGCATTCAAAAAAGCTCGATACATTTTCTAAAGAATGGTATTCTTTCAATCGAAGAATGAACTAATGTAATCCAGATGACTAAAGATACATGATTTATTTTACACACACTCGATTAACTTTAATAAAGTAATAAAGAGAAAATAAATCAAGTAATTCGGTTTAGTTTATGAAGAGGCAACCCTTGATAAAGAACAGGAACAGACGTGATTTCTCATAAGAGGTATACAACTATTGAACAATATACATATGAGACATTCAAATCAAAGCTAGAGTGTGGTTGTCAAGTTCAAGAAGTCAAAGTTCAGAAGCTATCTTCTTGTGTGGGCTGAGTGTGAGAGTTTACATCACAAAGGCAGATTAGAGGATTGGCTGTGTGCAGGTCTGATTGGCTTCATTTGATTCATCCATCAAGTCAAGGTGTGGTGCCTTGCATTAGGGGTTGGTGCTCCTTGTAGGTAGGTTCCTACTAAAATTGTAAAAGGTTAGGGTGTTCCTTGTAGATCATATTCTACTAAATCATCCCTCTTGTAAATTGAGCAGGTTGGTACCTACTCTCTTAAAAATATTCAATAAAGCTGGATCAACTTGTGTAAATTGGGTCATATGAAAAAGTTGATTGTAACAAGTTTTGAAAAGTTTAATAATTGAAAGTTTGTGTTGATTTACTGATTCACCCCCCCCCCTCTCAAGAATCTTTTGTGCTTCTTTCAACATGAAGGCCAACCAGCCTTAACTATGGTAAATAGCTCCCGGCTATAAAACACTAACACTCCTCTTAGCTAGGAGGTATTTTCCAGATATCCGCCATGGGAGTCTCTCAACATGATGCCCATAATAGCTACACCCATTTGTGAAAAAAAAAAAAACCACATCTCAATCTCAAAGATGTACAAGAATTCATCACAGCGTCTCTCAATGTGATGTCGTCATGGAGTCTCTCAGCATGACGTCCACAATGGCTACTTCCAAACATATGTACAAGTGTCCATCACGGAGTCTTTCAACGTGATGTCGTCATGGAGTCTCTCAACATGACGTCCACCATGGCTACTCCCGTGTGTGGAAAAACACAAGTACAAGGGGTTCATCACGGAGTCTCTCCAGTGATGTCATCGTAGATCTCTCAACATGATGTCTCATCTTAGTCTGAGAGATGAACAAGGGCTACATACCTCATATTTATGCATCTCGGAAAATATCACGCTACGGGGCTTTACCTCATATTTCTCCATCTTTCGATATTATACACTACAAGAGCTTTCACCTCATATTTCTCCATCTCGATATACCAGCGCAAGGAACTTTCACCTCATATTTCATCCGTCACCGATATACATTACAACAAATATTCATGATGATGTGACTCCCTTTGAAGTTCCAAGTACTTGTATCAACCTCCTGACCTCCTCATCCAAGATTTCTTGCAATTATTTCCTTAGAGGAATGGTTTCCAATGCACACCTTTGACACTACTAACTTGCAAGAGTTCAGGACTGCCCTTTTCTATCTCATCCCAAATCACCCTATTGAATAGGTTTTGCTTGAAGACTACCAATGTCAAATCCAGTTAGTATGCGTACAGTGTTCTCTGCGGTTGAAGAGGTCTTCCAAGGACTTTAGCACTTGTCCTTGCATACTTACCAATATAGGCCCGACACCTTCACTTCTTCTCAGTGAGTCACAGAACTCCTCTTGATCCCTGCCTCAAAGATTGTAAAGAAATCCTCTGGAATTGAAGTCCCCTCCATTGACTAATCTCAGAACCTTAATCCTTTTTTTCCCGGACATGCTCTCAACTCGTGCCTTGAATTCTCATAATTTAACTCCCTCTAAATGTTATTTCCTCCTCTTAGAGAAACTAATCGCAAATGACAATCTGTATAGGTTCTTCCTCTTTGAGAGATGTCTCCAATGAAGTTATGTGCCACCAACTTAGTCCCATGGTTGCAAGCTATGTCTCCATTGATATCATGTTAGTTCATTTCTTCATCCTATGTGACTTCCTCACCGAATGCCTCAAGCTCTTCCTCCCTTTGAATTCCTTGTGCAATCTCTCATCATCCTTTTGCTCCATCCTACATTTTAGAGAGATTTACTATAGTTTATAAAATCAAACTACCCCTGATATAAATGAAGCATGTAGACATATGGAAAATATCATTAGATAGAACAATGAGAAGGAATAATAGAACTTATCTCCTTAAGTGTTGTACTTAAACCCCTTTTTAGGTCTACTCTTATTTTTCCTTTAGATCTCAATTTTCTCAACATTTACTTTAGATCAAAGGCACCTAAAATCTGCTTTAGACCTGATGTATTCTCTTCACACACAACCATCACTAAATATCCTAAACATGAGGCTACAGCAACAAACCATACATTCAACTCCTCACCGAAGGCACATAAGAGGCACACGCATTAACCTATAGGTCATGCAATCACAAAAGCATAAAATTTGTAATGTTATCATTCCTCCACTATAAAAATGACTCTTTTAGAAAATTCATCGGGTTCAAATCACCACAAATAAATCAACGGCTTCTCCTTTAGACTCATTCATAGCATATATCTTCTACAAACTCATCGAAGAGAGAAGTCTTCTGCACACATGGGGTCATTATCTCAAACCACGACTACATATTTGACTCTATTTTTAGCATCAAATAACTCCCGCCATGCAATATTTTAATAGTTAGGAGAGCATTTAAAAAAAAGATCCATCAAGTCTTATGCATATGATAGAATTTCACCACTACCACCCTCAAACAAAGGATTCAACCATGACCTACAGATTCCAACTGGCATTGATCCCGAGCATCTGCACCAAAATAAGTTGTGCTCTCTACAATTCACAAGGTAGACTAATAATCCTCATTTACTGAAACAAATGCTGCCAATCAATAAGCAAGCACTTCAGTAATAGACTTGACCCCTAAAATGCACCGATCTTCAACACAACTAGATTCCTAACAAATGAAAGCATAACGACAGGCTTGAAAGCATTCTTTGCCACCTCAATTTTCCTGAACATCACCAATGCAGAAAACACACATCAATCCCAATGTTGCTCACCTACTTATCTCATCCACAACCTCCTCAACAGCCTTGGTAAAACCCTGTTGCATTGACTTCTTTGATTTCTCCACATAATTTTGCTCAAATTGCACTAGGTCTTATTCGAGAAACCATCCATAGCTTTTCCCAGACCATATCTCCTTTAGACTACTTAACAATTTTGATCAGATCTTTTCTTAGACCCACTCTAATACCATGTTAGTTTTAGGATCATAAATGTAAGCAATAAAAAAATGCAACACATAAGATAATGAACACAAATTTTACCCTAGGAAAACCCTCCTTCACAAGGGAGAAAAACCCAACAAATAATCTCTTCTTATATATCAAAATAATAAGAGAAGAAATCTGCTTCTGAGTATATACAATGAATGGAACACTTCTCCTTGATTACTAAATACAAATGAAGACTACTTCTTTTTGAATTCCAGACCTGCTGCAAGGAAAAGTGAACTTCTACTGTTATTTAGGAGATAATGAATGAGGAATGATTGTGATGATCAAATTACAAGTCTTCACCTTCCTTAAATACAAGTTAGGCAACTTCTTCTCTAGGTCGGCCCCTAGAGAATATAAATATTGTTTGAAACATGAAGGCCGACCAGCCTTTAACTAAGGGAAAATAGCTCCCAAAGCTATAAAACACTAACACTTTTGACATTCCAACAACAGAAGTGCAAGGAATGCTATGGTTCCAAGTAGACATTATACACTTTTCAGATTGGTGGCAGGGTCTGGTTGCATTTGCAAAAATAGCGAAATAAAGCTCACCATTATAAAGTAATCTACCGTGAAATGTTCCTTCCACCATACTTCACACTATTGTTGAGAACACATTTGTCCTATATCTTCCTCAAGTATGCCACCTTTGCCCAAGCCTTTTGCAGTTCAAACTCATTAGATTTGAATCTTGCACATTGAGTCCAAAAGAGAAGGATGATCTCATTGACACCACTCCTACTTTCATTTGCCATGGCAATTATTAGCTGTTTGTTTTTGTGAAGAAGGGGCAATATGCAAATCAATCTGAGGGGTATGCTTCTCTGCATTTCAATGTTAAGTTTCTGCAAGTGACCACCCATTCAGTGGATATCATGACTTTTCAAGAATGAGTGAATGATTTGAGCACACTTGTGTGATTCGCTACCCCATCCTTAGTCTGAGAACAACCAGGTTGGGCTCATAGCTCCAAGAGGACTCCTTTTGAGATTCACAACTTAGCATCACTACAGCTTTGCAGTTTGCAAACTTTACAATGGTTGCAAAGAACACTAAGAAGTGCAACTCATTTGTCTTGGCTCTATGTGTGCAACAAGACAACTTTGAGTGACTAAAGGAGCACATGTTTTTACTTTATAGTAACTGACTAAGTGACACTTCATCTTCCAGATTAAGGATTGGTTTGAGCAACTGCATTGATTGGGACACTAGCAGTTCCTTGGAAGTGAAACATCTTGTAACTGATTTAAAGATTTTTTAATTCCATTCCACACCATTTGTATCAAGTTGGACATGGTACAGACTTCATCTTTTGTAGCACGTTCTCGACACCATATTTTCCATCACTGGATTTGGCCTGTAGGATCACACAGAGTTGGTTTTTAAGTCCAACATTGTAAACATATGCATAGTTATCTTGTTTGTCATTAATTGAAGAACTATATTGGTTATCCTCTATATTCATTGAATGTGTTATGGTGCTTCCACATCTGATCTCCATTTTCCATTGCAAATTTGTATAACTCATGGGTTAATTAGATAGATCTACCCCTTAAATGGTTTGTGCATTATCCTCTGTGCCACTCGGAGGTTCATCATGGATTAAAAAATCTGTAACAAAGAAGCCTCTAGTTCATGTTGTTAGAAAGGTTTATGAAAGACAATTCATATTTCCAAAAGTGACATAACATTGTAGTTTCTTTCAAGAAACATTTATTGTTCTTCAGGAAACAGTTTTGGGAGGACTGATAATGCTTCTGACAGGGATTCCATGTTCTCTGTTGTTTTCAGTATTAAAAATCAGAAACTCATTTTCCTAGACGTTATAAGTAGATTTTGGCTTCCATAGCTTTAAACTTATGAGCATATTATGAAGTTATCTACTATACATAAAAATAAATAATAATTGTCAATCTCGCATTGTGAACTTTTTTTCTGAAGTCGATGCTAGCTTCCAAAATATTATGCGGTACTTGCAACCAGTATATCTGATTGGTATGTTAAGGGTCATATCATACCAATTATTTGCTATAAGTATAAACTAGAATGGTGTATGCACAGGAATATAAAGGCAAAGACATACAACAATTAGTGGGATCATACAATCAATTAATTTAAGGTCTAAAATGTCTTACAAGAACTAATTGAAAGCTCTATAAAGAAAGAAAATTCAACTCAAAACTGGACTGTAATGAAGATCAATATACATAATTATTGTATTGTATAAGTGACTAGTGGACCTTGCCATGTGCATATATTTAGTTGTTTGCCAGTGCAGGTACATATGCATATTTTTGTTTATGCATGTATGTGTGTGACTACATATTGTATGTTTTTAATCTGTCTATCTATCTATTTGTTTGGCTGCTTGAATCTGTGGATTTATTTGTTTATACGTCCAGTGTCTTTACTTTTATCTAGATTAATGGAAGCAGTTTATACTTAATAGAGTTGAATGTAAATGTTTTGTAAATTCAAGTTTGCACTTATAATAATTATTATCCAGAATATGTATGTAACACATGAAATTAGTATGGAAATTGGTACATCCCAGTGCAAATTCTCTCTATGTTAAGAGCGCACTATATAACGATAATTCATACCAGGTATCCAACACTTGTAAGAAAACCCATTAAGTAGCATGGCCATGGACATTAGGGGGACCCTTTCCCAAATTTTTGATGGAAACTTTGTAGCAAGAGAAAATGATAGAACAACTACAAGTAATATTGACTGATTGAAAAACAAACTAGACATTATATTGAGAAGGGCAACTCACCTGTGTGAAATCAAGCGAGACATCTTGCATCTAGGCCATCTTTAGTTTTAATAGTGTGTGAAGTGATAATTTT
>VDFB02281492.1:39920479-40259936 GCA_007258455.2 Sequoia sempervirens
GATGTGGGGAAGAACTCTTTGGCCTCCTCTCGTTTGGGTATTCAGCAAAATGAACTGAAGAAAGGGGTTGGTGACAGGACTTCCAAGCTGGGAAGGAAAAAGGATATGGAGAAGATTAAATTACCTGGGGAAACTTTGGTGGAGTCAGGGTCAGTCAAGACTCTTGATTCACATTTTTCATGCCCCCAGAAATGATTGTTCTCTCATGGAATGTAAGGGGCTTGAACAGTGGCCATCGACAAAAAGTTGTTCGTGATTTGGTTAGGAATCATTCTCCGGATGTTCTTTTTCTTCAGGAGACTAAATTATCTGTAGATAATATGTTGGCCATGGCTCCTAAGCTGTGGAAATATGGTGAATGCCAGTGTGTGGGGGCTCTTGGTGCTTCTAGAGGGGTGGCTTGCTTTTGGAACCCTCGGAAGATTTTCCCCCTATGGTGGATGTCCTCTAGATCCTCTATATCCCTTGTCGCCTCTTGGTATGAGACTGGTGAGTGTATTCTCCTCTCTAATGTGTATTCTCCTGTTGAGTTTCTGGGTAAGCAACTTCTATGGTCCCATCTTTGTTTTGTTCGTAGCTTAGCTCCTTACCATCCGTGGGTTATGGCTGGCGATTTTAATGCGATTGTGGAATTGTCTGAGAAAAGAGGTGGAATTCCTAGGTTGGAGCCTTCTGCTCTGTTATTCAGAGATAGCATTTCTGCATTAAATCTTATTGATGTTCTGCCAAGTAATGGTCACTTCACTTGGAATAATAGGAGAATTGGTGAGAGTTGTGTTGTTGAGAGGCTAGATCGATTCTTGGTTTCCTATTATTGGGTTGGAGACTTATGGTCCACTCGATCTGAAATTCTTGATTGGAGAGGTTCTGATCATTGGCCTATTAAGCTTAGTATTATCTCTGCATGGGGGCCTCGGTCTCCTTCATTCAAGTTCCAGCTTATGTGGTTACGGGATCCCACTCTTCATGATTATGTGGCTGAGTGGTGGCGGATTGGTAGACCAACTTTTGGTACGGCAATGTACACATTCTCCAAGCTTCTTCAGTTTGTCAAATATCAGCTTAAAAGGTGGAATCAGTGATGTTTTGGTAATATCTTTCATGCTAAGGTTGCCGCACAGGAGGAGTTGAATAATATTACGCGGTTGATTCTTGAGAATGGGGCCTCTAAGGATCTTCTAAGGGAGGAGGCTAAGACTTTGAAAGTGGTTGAGGAATTTGAATTGCGGGAAGAAATCTATTGGAAGCTAAAGGCCTGGGTTGAATGGTTATAGGAAGGTGATAAAAACTGGCCTTCTCTTCTTCAATTCGAAGGACAGAGGTACGGTAATTCAATTCTATTCCGGGTGAATGATAGGGGTGAACGCCTTGGCTCCGTTTCATTGAAATCCTCGCTGAGGCATCTCAAGATTTTGCTACTTTGTATTTAGGAGGATTCACTTGGGAGCCTGCTTGAGAAGCTACTACGTTCTTTCTGTATTCCCGGCTTGGTTTCTAGGGAGGTGAAATCGAGTATCCGGAAGGAAAGATATCTCTTGATGAGTCGGAGGGGATTGTGTTTCAGATGAAGAAGGGTAAAGCTCCTGGTCCCGATGGTTTCCCGATTGAATTTTTCCAGGAATTCTAGGATATCATAAAGTTGGATCTTCTGGCTATTGTCCTTGAGTCCCAAAGGAATAAACAGATGCTTCATGCTCTGAACTCCACCTTCCTTGCTCTCATACCCAAGTGTGAAGGGGCTGATAGGTTATCTCAGTTCCGGCCTATCTCTCTTTGTAATGTGGCTTATAAAATCATCTCAAAGTTATTGGCTGAGAGACTGAAGAAGTGGCTTAAAGTGTTGATTTCAGAGGAACAGAGTGGATTTGTGGCAGGTTGGAAGATTCTTGATGGGGTTGTCATTGCTACGGAGACCATCCACTCCATGGACAACTCCCATGAGAAGGCTATGTTCATTAAGCTGGATATGGCTAAGGCTTATGACAGGGTTAGATGGTCTTTTTTGCAGAAGATCCTTGTTGCTTTTGGTTTTGGTGAGGAGTGGATCCAATGGGTCATGAGTTGTGTCACGTCTGTTTCCTTCTCAGTTTTGATAAATGGAGATCATTCTAAACTTTTTGGTGCCTCTAGGGGTTTGCGCCAAGGGGATCCTCTTTCTCCATATCTTTTTCTGCTTCTTGTGGAAGGCCTTGGTCGTTTGTTGAAAAGAAGGGTGGAGCTTGGCATCATTCAAGGTTGGCGATGGGGTGGAGACTTGCCTCCGCAATCTCATTTGCAGTTTGTTGATGATACTGCCCTGATGGGGATGGCGACTGTTAGGGAAGCTACTAACTTGAGGCAGGTGTTGGACATATATCTTGTTGCTTCAGGACAATTGATTAATGAGGAGAAGTCTTCCATATTCTTCTTCAACACGCCGAGCCCCATACAGAGAAGAATTGCTAATATCTTAAGGTTTCAGATAGGGGTTCTCCCTTTGACTTATCTGGGTTTCCCAATTTCTGTTCGCCATCTTCCCAAGGGTTCTTGGCAGAATATTATTGATAAGCTCCGTGCAAAAGTTAATCATTGGACCCACAGATGGTTGTCCTTTGCGGGGCGGGTTCAACTTCTCAAGTCGGTGGTGCAGGCTCTCCCTACCTACAGATGTATGCTTCAGGTGGCTCCGATGGGTTTTCTGAGGGAGTTGGATTCTCTTGAAAGGCAGTTCTTATGGGCGGGAAGTTTGGCTTCTTCCAAGTGGAGCCTGGTTAGGTGGGATGTTGTGTGCAGCCCAAAGCAATTTGGTGGTCTTGGTCTTCGACAGTCTGCGTTATCTGGAGTGGCTGTGGCTGCTAAGCTATTTTGGAGATGGTGTGTGGAACAGGATCAGCCGTGGGCCAAGATATTATCTCATAAGTATTTCCTGGGGATTCCATGGCAGGATCTCCCTCGTTACCCTCTTGAGGGGAAAGGTTCAGTGATTTGGAATACTCTTCAGAAGGGTGCAAAGCTTATCAAGGAAGGTTTATTTTGGATTTGTAGACGGGGAACTGAAGCTCTCTTCTGGTCGGATTCTTGGGATGGATTCCCTCCACTTACTTCTCAATTCCCCAACCTAATTCCTTTGTGCCAAATATTTCTCGAGGCTGGCTAGGCTAGGGTGAGTGACTTCAAGTTTGTTGCTTCTTTTGGTCAGTTGGAGGTAGCTCATTGGAAGGATCCCGCAGAGTGGCCAGATTTGGGACTTGCGGAAGAAAGTGTTGAGCTTCACAAGATTCTTCATAGTAGGAGTTGTAGTTCTCTTCTGGAAGAAGATATTCTTGCTTGGACCCATAATCCTAAGGGGGTTTACTCTGTTGCTTCTGGTTATCAGGTGTTATTGGCTCAGAAGCTAACTAGGGTAGAGGTTCATTGGTGGAAAAGGGTGTGGAATAAACTCTTGTGGCCTAAATGCAACTTCTTTGTTTGGACTTTGGCTTGGAATAGGTGCTTGACCTGGGATAACATTCGTAAACGGGGATTTCAAGGACCTTCAATTTGTGTTTTGTGTGGGGGAGCGGAAGAGGATTCTTCACATTTGTTCTTTCGGTGCCCCTTTGTTGTACAGCTTTGGCATTGGTGGTGGGAGGTGTGGAAGCTTCCCTGTATTCATGCGTGCTCTTTGGTTGAATTCTGGGATAGTATGGGAAGACCTCCTTCTATGGCTTCCTTTTTGCAGGAAGTTTGGTTCGTGGGCCCTACCTTTCTGCTTTGGCAGATTTGGCTGGAGCGGAACCGCCGAATTTTTCGTGATCAGAAGTTGGTGGGTCGGCAAGTTTGGATGCATATGCTAGGAATGGTGCAGGAGTCAGTTTTAGCTAAATTTGATGTGGTTTTCCCCTTGGAGAGAGGTGATGTTGAGTTGGTGGCCAGACTGGGTCTTCAAGAAATTCATTCATCTTTTGTCAGTTCCAAGAACTATAGGCATGGGAAAAAGAGGGTTCAACGGGTTGGAAGGTGGTTACCTCCTCCCAATGTATTTTTAAAGATCAATACTGATGGTTCTTCTAGGGGAAATCCTGGGCCTGCTGGAATTGGTGGGGTTGGCAGGGACTCAGCTGGGTCGGTGATTTTTCTGTTCTCTATACATGAGGGGGTGAAGACTGTTAACTTCATGGAGGGTCTAGCAATTCTTCATGCTATTGAGAGGGCCCTTGCTTTGGGATGGAGAAAGGATATGTGAAGCTGATTCATAGATTTTGATTAATCTCTTGAATGAGCGAAAGATATTTGATATAAATTGGCAGTTGGCTTCGGTGGTTTAGCGGATTCTTCAGGTTAGTTCTCGGATGGAGGAGGCATCCTTTGTTCACATCCCGAGGGAGTGGAATCGTGTTGCTGACTGCTTGGCCAAATGGGCCTCTAAGCATGATAGTGGTTGGAAGGTTGAGGATTAGGATCAGCACTCGGCTGTATATGGATTTAGACCTGTTCCAGGGAGGAGATAGGAGGACGCATGGGAATAGTTGATGTTGTTTTTATGTCAGGTTTTGCCTTGTTTTCTAGGCTGTCCCTCAGGTTTATTATTGTAATTCTTTCTAATTTCTACAATTTTTACCCTTCGTTTTAAAAAATATATATATATCTTCAAGATTGGGATTAGGTATAAGGGACATGCAATAACTCTTATAATTTATTGAATATCATCGAGTACCCTAATATGAGGTAGGATTTTTACTCAACCTTCTATATGGTCATTGTGCTAATATAATGAAACTTCTTGACTTAATTATATGACCTTAATCCTACCCTATCATTAGATTTTGTATCCAATGTGTGGTGAGACCACCTAAATGAGTGTTGTTGGATTATTGTACCCTTGTACATGAATGGTTATTTGCATTTATTTATATTTTAAATATTTCTAGATAAATTATGTGTAATTTTTAACCATCAACATTTTGGATCAAATTCCATGATCCATCATCAAGATGATAATCAGATAGATCTAGTTGATTCTTCCATCTATCTACTTACCATTTGGATGATGGATGATGGAGTTTGATTTGAAAAATTGATGGTTAAAAATTTGCAGAGTTTATCCAAAAACTATTGGAAGTCTATGCATTTTGTGTTGTCATTGATGTCAACAAATATATGTTGTTGCATTGATGCCAACCTTAGAGATGTTTTGATTAGTTGCATTATGTTTTCATTAGTAGTCTCAATGGTGTCAACCTCTAGTGTTTCCTTGATAAGCATGTGTCTGGTTGAGTTGTTGTATTGCAGTTGGTTTTGTTGTGATGGAAAAGTGTTGCAAATGATGAGATGGTGTTTGTAGTGCTTGGTTTCCAAGTGCTTTAGAGAAAATTTAAATAAAAGAAGAAAATAGTGTGGTAAAGAGTGTTCTGTGTGGTAGAATGGTGTTCTAGTTTTTTCTCCACATTTCTTTTGTATTGAAGATATTCTTGTGTGGTTTATATATGTTGATTAGAGGTGTTATATCCAAATTTTCTTGTTCTAGATTGTTTTACAGAGAAAGTTGTGTTCGCCAGTGCAAAAACTATGAAAGAAGTGTTGTTTGGGAGAAGTGGTTTTGCTCCACATTTCTCTACAGTATGGTATCTGGTCTTTCAAATATGAGGGTATGGTTATATTTCTCATATCTATATTTAGTTCAAGCTGTTCAAAGTTTTGTGCTCCACAAGGTTTGATTCATATGTTATAGTATGTGGAAGATTAACTAGGTGTACATGATGAATATGTTCTTTAGGTGAAAGTTGTCGTGAAGGATTTTTTTGGATTTCATGGTGTTGATGGAATATTTTAGATTGTGTTCAAGTGGTGTGTGTGGTCCATGAGTTGTCTTTGAATAAAAGGATGCATGTACTTAAATGTTTAATGGTATTTACATGGGTTTGGTCGACCTTGGGTGTTTACACTAATTATGGAAATGCTTTAGTGTTTGTGGAAGCATGGCGTGGCATGTATGTATGGATCTAGGTCTAAGTTAAGGTGTGATGTGGTCCATTTTCATTCCTCTCCACCGCAGGAATGCTTAGTGCCAACCTAATTTGAATTTTCACATTTGAGGTGCATAGCCAACCTTGTAAATTATTTTCAAGGTTGAGGATGGTATATATATATATATATGTTGAGTTTTTGGAGGATTGTAGTATGAAGTGTGTGTGATGTGAAGTGTGAAAGTAAAAAGTGTAGTGTGAGCTTTAACGACTAAGACTATTAGAATTAGTGAGCAGAAGGTGTCTATATTCTTTAGAGAGAGTGCAAATGTACTAGTGGTGCAGTGTTGAAACATTTTGTTGCTTTGAGATGGATTTCTCATTGTAACAATATTTTGTCTTCTTTTCTATAATCTGGAAGTGATCCATTAGCAGTGAGTCCTTCTTTCTTTTTGGAAGTGAACCCTTTGGCAATGAGCCTATTGTATTCAGTGTTGCAATTACTTTATACTATGAGCTAATCCTTATCGTAGTTTTTCCCTTCTCGGATTTTCCACGTATGGTGTTCTTCTAGGTATGGTGTCGATGTGTTGATGTGTTGTGTTTTTGTTATTTACTTTCAAGCTAAATCAGTATAATAGATTAAGGGTTGGGATGATGCAAGAAGTTGGGTCCACAAAAAGCTCAAAAAGTGGAAGTGTTTTTGTTATTTTTCAGAATTTGTCACACTTGGACTGCAAATTTGATGCACTTATACAATGAATCTTAAAAAAATTCAGTAGTATGGAATTTATTATTTTTAATCTAATTTCCAAATATATAATTAATTCAAATACCCAGATGATAGAAATTAAATTTTGATAGGCACATGTATAAAAACCACTTTTTAAAAGTCATTTTTTTACCATACCATACACGAGTACATACACCACTTTTTGACCTAAATAAAATTATTTTGCTAATTCCTTTTGGGGAAAGATATGTAGCAATATGAAGATTGATGAGGATATTTTTTTATATTTTTTTCCTGAATATATTTTTTGTTGAATTTTTATTGGCCCTAATTGTTGTATTTGAAAATCAATGTGTACAGAAAACATAATTGGACCCAAACTAAACATTTTTTTAATTTTTTTTCATTGTGTAGAGAATTGTCTGAAGATTGATGTCATATAATTTTTTTTGTAAAATAATTAACCAAAAAAAAAGTTATTAAAACACAAAAAAAGCTGATATTTCAAGTTTATGGACCAATTTTCTTATAAATTAATTAAAAAATATAATCCAATCTTAACAAAAATTATATATTTTGAAACTATACATCATGTTCTATAATGGGTTTTAATTTCATAGATTAATTTAGAAAAAAAGTCCATGAAAGTTATATTGCCAAAGTTAGACATTTCTCTTGAACCTACCTTAGTTTTTAGTTTTGGCTCAAAGGCTAAGGGTCAGATTGCCAAGATTTTCCCAAGCCTAAAACTGAGGCAACATGTGGTTTGGGAATTCAAAATTTTAGGAATGCGTACGTGTTATGAAACACATACTTGTTTTTAAATGGAAATGCATACACATTATATAACGTGTATGTGTTCTTTATTTTTCCATTTGAAAATAGAAACTCGTACATGTTATGTAACACATATGTGTTTCTAAAATATAACACGTACACACTTTATAATTCATGCACATTTCTTATATATTTGTTTTTTCCCAATTTGGAAAAAAACTGACTAAGCACATTTTTTCTGCAACATTCCTTTTCTGCAGTACGATCGACATCGCCATTTTCTACATTTTCAATACAATATTTCCTTGTACAATATCTTAATAGGCCATATTCTATTCAAACTTTTGGAGGATACAAATGCAAGTTGAATTTTTTGAAGTGGAATCAAGTACAAGGACTTTTTACAAGAAGATTTGGAAAAAGAGATATTTTGGATGTATTCATATGTTTTTGTACTTCAATGTTTATAGAAGAATGGATCTCCATATTATATAGTTTTATTTGAATATTTGAAGGAGGAAGCAATTGGAAAATAGGTTAAGAATCATTTTTTTTTATCAAGAGGGTTTGTTAATCATGGGACCAAAGCAAAAGTAAAGAAAAAAATGTAGAAAGTTAATGACACCTGAAGAAATTGAAGGAAATAGAAAAATAGAGGCAAAAAGACAAAGGGATATAAGAGCAAATATTTTCCAAATTAAAATTTGGAAGCATCTAGTTCCATGAATGTTGAAGAGGAAACTATGAAGGGTGAGATGAATGTAGATGATGCAAATGTGGAGATGGTGAATATGGAAGAAAATGCAATTATGGAGACAAACCCAACTATGCCTTCAACTTCAACTTTGAATGATATAGAAATAGCACATATGCAAACAACTTCAGGTATGTCTTCAAATCCACCTCCCAATGATATGGAAAATGCACCTATTCAAACAATTTATCTAGATATGTCTTCAAACCCAAGTTTTGATAATATTGATCTTCATTATTTAGATGAAGTTGGATACACCATTGATGGTATCAATAATTCTAGTTTCAAAATAATGAAAAAATAAAATAATGAGGAGATATCTTTTATGAATGTAAATGAGAATGAGATCCCCCAGATTTGATGAAAATAAGAATGAAATCCCTTGTATGTTTGAAAGCGAGAAATGAAACACCTTGTATGAATGAAAATGAAACCACTTGTATGAATGAAAATGAAAATGTTTTTTCACAATTGAAAGAGATGTGTTAGATAACCTTCCTAGTAAAGTTTCTTGGAGACAAATGAGAACTCATGGAAATAGATTATATAATTTTCTTTTATAGATAGAAATTATGATTTCAATGTCAACTCATGATGCAATTGATGAAAATAAGGAAAATGCAAAAAGTGATGAAAATTAGGAATTTTTATAAAACAAAAAAAAAAGATGATTAAGTAGAACAAGTCGTATCTAGTGTTACCAATGATGTTGATTCTATAGGAAAGGAAAATTGATCTAAAGATAAGAATGTAGCTCATCGTGTATAACAACTACTCTAGTTAATAAAACAACTTCAAATAAAAGAATGTTAAATAAGATTAGTAAATATATAAAAGTAAATCCTAAAAATTGTTGAATTAATGGATGCACAATGTCTATATGAAGTTGCAGCCTTCAAGAGGACCTTTTCCAAGAAGAAATTCACCCACACAGAAAGTGTTGCAACTTGAGCATGCAAATAGAGATTATCTGATTGATCTAGAATATATGATTACAAATGTTCAAATTCCCTAAATATATAGGAAAGAGTGAGATACAAGATGCATTATGATGCTGCCATGTGTCTTGATCAAACATCATGTGACAACATGTAAACCCTAACTAACTACCTAGGGAATGATGAATTGATTGAGATAAGTTCTAGATGATATTCTAGAAGGAATCTTATCTCCCAAATATATGGAAAGGGTAATGACCCCACTATTAATGGTTTTCCTAATAATTCAATCTAGGAATTAATTAATTAAATAAAAGACCTAAGTTAAAACTATGCTAGTGTAATTAAATAATTAATTACACCAACAACCCCCATAAGTGCAACTTAGGGAGGAAATAAAAAATGCAATGATTATGCAATGGTGATGGGTCTTGGCTGCATGATGGCCATTTTAGGTACCCTTTTACAAATGAGAATGAAATGAAACTAATCTCCCACAAATAGAGAAAAGGGGAAAATCCAGTGGGAAGAAAACCCCTCTCCAAAAGGAGATGAAATGCAGAAAAGTGAGGAATGATGGAGGACTCCATGATACCCCCAAGTACACCATCCATCACATGGATACAATACAATCAATAGCCACCCCATAGGATGGAAACATAGAGACTATATAGCCCCCCCAGAACATGAGATCACTTGCAAAAATGGTAAGTTCCTATAGAAAAAACATGATCCAATTTCGACAAACAACTTGTCTCCGTTTCAAAAGAAACAAAACCAATTAGAAATGTAGGGATGCTTCCCATTCCAGATAGGAATTGAAGGAAAGTAGGATGAGTGTGGATGATGACGATGCCTCTGAAAACTACTCATGTTTCTCCTTGCCTAATGAAGATGAAGGTGCCACAATCAAATCAGGTACATGCCCAATCAATTCATCTAAGAAGGTGGCAAACCAGGACAATGCAAAAACTGATGTTGAACAAGATCCAAAGACTACAATGCAATGATCCTTCCATTGAAGGAATAGATGTAGACTAGATTTCCCCCTAGAATGAAGTGTCCTCAAAACCACTGAAAGAAGTCTGAAGCAACAAAGGTGTCCAAACAACATGTCTCCCACTAGGAAGAAGCAAATCCAATAGTAGATGCTAAAGAAAATCCAATGGAATAGATTGAACTGAGTTGAAAGTTGAGATTGTTTGTGGTTTGTTACTACACATGTTGGGTGGAGGGCCAAAACAAATGTCGACTGCTAAGATCATGTCATAAGTTCCCTACAAAATCTTAAAATAATATACACCACATATTATGGGTGAGATTCATGTGCACATGTTGACTACAATTTGTACTGTATAAAAACTCTGCAAAAATGTAGGCCAACAACAAGCCTTCAATGTACTCCACGAGATCTTCAATCATTTTCTCCCTGATTTTCCTCTCTTTAATAGCTAGCTTCCACCAGTGGAAGTGCACAAAAAACATAAGATATTATGGCTCTTTGTAGGTTTCCCATATGATAGCTAGGCCTCCTTATTTCTAGTTGTACCCTTTACAAAGTGAATAGGGGTGATCCCACAATACTAGTTTACAATTTTTGGCCAAACTAGACACTAAAATATTTTTTTATAACTAAATCTTCACATTCGGGCACCTATAGTGGCTAAACTGTGAAGAATTTGAAGATGATGCAAACTAGTGATTTGTCACATTTTGTCTATAGATTCTAATTGTATTTTTTTCAAAAATTTTGGAATCAGATTGCACTTCTTTTTCCATCTCCTTCAAAAACTAGTTTTTTTTAGAAAACAACATTTTTAAGGAGTGACACTCACCATATAATGCATAACTTTTTTTCCATGAAGGATAAAATTCTAATTCTTTAGAATTTAGATTTGTAACTACGATATCTAGTACTTCCGATTGGTTAGAAAATTTTTTATTGAATATTTTTTCCTCAATCAAGTTTTGAAGTCAAACCAATTACAATTCAAACGTAGGCGGACTATATAACGCATAAATTTTTTTGTATGTATTGAAATTCATTTTTCTTTTTGTTGGATCAAGGACTTCAATATCTAGTGCACTCATATTTTTCAATTTTCTTTTTATAATCTACTATTTTTCCACATGTGCAAAACATAGAGCTTGATTTTTAGTGAAAATCCTATGTTTAATAAAACCAAAAAAGAACATATTAAAATTATATTTGATGGATAGCTCATTCCAAGGACTACCATCATCCAGTTGGTCTATGAAGTCTCCTCCATTTTCATCCTCAACCCGAGCTTCGAAGTGCAAAATTTTGGACTTTTTTGGTGCTAGAGGGTGAGAAGGTGGGAAAAGGGTGATTCGAGCGAACCCCTAGGGGTTCATTCGAACCCCCTTTCAAAAATTGTTTTCTTTGTGTTTTTTGGCAAGAATGGTGGGACCTTTCATTTAATTGGTTTTCTCGAACCAGGGTTCATTCGAACGATTTTTTGGTTCGCTCAAACCAAAGGGTTCATTCGAACCCCAAAAACCAATTTTTTTTGCATGGGGTCATTTTTTGGAAATTTTCCTTCCTCACTCAAATTGTAAACCACTTTTGTGGGTTTACCCATAGTAACATATAGAAAAAAAGGTATTGTTGATTAGGTAGCCTGGAGAAAAAAAAGGGTAAATTTTAGAAGAATCCTAATGTTTATTGAAGACCTCACTTAGTTTCCTAGATTGTGTTGAATTATAAGTCATAAAAAGGGGATAACAACTTTTTGAAATTTTACCTTGGAGACTCTTATAGAAAATAAGACTCTTTCAAACTCTAGTTACTAGTAGACTTTGTTGGTATTTACTCCCAAAAGACATAGCAACCATAATGATAGAAAATTTTAATTAAAATTAGACTTCTTTTTGAGTTTCTAATATGTTTCCCAACAAAGGAAGGGATGTGGGGAATTGAGGGACCTACTATTAAAGCTAAAAGAGAGGATGTGGGGCCCCTAGACACCCAATCACCCATATTTGGAATAAAATACTATCATAGTTTTAGTTACAACTACATTTAAATTAGTATTTCCATTAATTATATTTGGAATCTCATCGGGCCATCAATGGGACAAAGAACAAGGTACCATCGATAAAGAACTATCTGACCAGTTCACGTTACTGCTCCAAGTGGTACCCACATCCGTCGGCATCCAAGTCACTATATCGCTAAAAAACTGAACTTCAAAACCTCATGTCGGAGGTTGTGAAGTTCCTAAAACCCATGACTTGTCAATAAAAGGGATGGCCTTGTCGCTCAAAACTTGAACTTTCAAACCTCAAGTTAGAGGTTGCGAAGTTCGTAAAACCAAGGACATGCTGAAAACAAAGGGATTAACCTTCGCTTCACAGTTGCTAAGTCAGGAGGTTAAGAAACTTCAGAAGCCCGTGACTTCAGTTAGATAAACTTGAAAAACAACAACTTAGCACAGGCCAATGAAGGAGGAAAACACAAATACTCTAGGAAGTCGATCAAGCCAATAAATTTGAGTCACATTTCTCAACAACCCTCTCCCCTAACTTGAAACCTATCCCTTAGTTGGATCAGTCGGTCATATCAGGGACTGCTAAAGAAAACAAGAATCATAACGAGGTGTAGTCTCTATGTCATAGGGGCCACCAACATATACCCATGGCAGTGGGACAAGGGCTCCAAAGTCATCTATCATCAGATTGTCTCTCAGGTAGTCTGTGTAAATATGGCCCTATATGTGGGCTACACTGTATCTTGCACCTCTCCAAACTACCTAGCAACTCAATTAGGTAGCTATCACTTATTGAAAAGTGCAAAAACACCCAAAACAAGTTGCAGAAAACTATCCCAAGGTCTCTTAGATGTTAGGTCATGACTTGCTTGGAATATCTCATTTGATTTATGTGATTTGTTGGTAATCACAGGGCAGCCTTACGTATGTTAATTTGAAAGGAGATTGGTTCCTTAAATGGAGTTTTTAAGATATTGGATTTGATGTGCAATTGCTGCTAGTTCAAAATAGTTGTCTAAAACTCCACTTTTATCATTAGATTTGGCTTTACAATGATGCTAGAACTTTTCCTAAATTACTATTTCAAAGAAAGGTCAAAAGGGAAGGGAAAGGAGGAAGTTCCTAGACCAACAAATACCAATGAACAGTGATAATGGAGGATGCTACAATGGAAAACCTTCCTGAAACTAAGTTCCACTTAACCAAATTAGCTAACAGTATCATGAAACTAGTGTTATCTTCTAAGGTTTGCAGATTTTCAACTGTTCATTCACCATAAAGCATAAATAAAAAATGAATTTCAAGTGCAACAATGAATTTATGTTTAGACTAGATTTACACTGTTGTTTATCATCAACAAACAACAAAATGCATGAACAAGGAAGGGCATCAACATAGTAGTATTCTTAAGCATCAATGAACAACATTCACTAAACTACTAGAAGTATGCAAAATACATAGAACAAAAAATTAAATCTACTCAAATCTATCAACAATGAGGAGATGAATCATGAAACATCAAGGAATCTCAAGAATCCACCAAAAGCAATGAATTTCTATTAGAATTTCAGCAACATGTCTTTACAACAACTCAACTCTCTCTTTGAAAATGAGAGGAGAATGGGGACATAGAGTCATTGACACTAGAATTTATGGATTTTGCTGCCCGAGCCTTTTCCCAATCAGAGCAAGTGATCAAGAACATGCCTAAGTGTACAAAGAATTGGGAGTTGATCATTGGCAGATAATAGAAACTATCCTTCCAAGTGCTCAAACTAGATATAATTGAGCGGGACAAGCTTTAGGCACTAATGGGAAAATTCGTGGAGTATGCCACCATTCAAAAGAATCAAGGAAAAGCTATCATAGATAATGAGTTCCTCATAGTGTAGCTACAACTAAAAGGAAAATCACTACAGGACAAAAATGCTACAGCGACATGGCACTAGAGGACAAAATAGGAAAAAGACAAGAAATTTATTTTTTAAATTGTAAAATATTGGGGGTAGGTGAAACCCTAATTTGTAATGAATCTTGGCCACATAATGAGATTAAATCTTGGCCATTCATTTTTCCTTTTGAAAGCTACAAATAGGGGGTCTCCTCTCATTTTCAAAGAGAGAGTTGAATTGTTGTATTTAGACATGCTGCTGAAATTATAATAGAAATTCATTGCTTTTGGTGGATTCTCGAGTTTCCTTCATGTTTCATGATTCATCTCCTCATAGTTGATAGATTTGAGTAGATTTAATTTGTTGTTCTATGTATTTTGCATACTTCTAGTAGTTTAGTGAATGTTGTTCATTGATGCTAAAGAATACTATTGTGTTGAAGCCCTTCCCTGTTCATTTTTTTTGTTGTTTTTTGATGATAAACAATAGTGTAAAGCTAGTTTGAACATAAATTCATTGGTGCACTTGAAATTCATCTTTTATTCATGCTTTATCATGAATGAATAGTTGAAAATCTATAGACCTTAGAATATAGCACTAGTTTCATGATATTGTTAATTGATTTGGTTAAGTGGAACTTAGTTTCAAGAAGGCTATCCACTATAGCATCCTCCATGATCCCTATTCATTAGTAGTTTCAGGTCTATGAACTTCTTCTTTTCCATTCCCTTTTGACCTTTCTTTGAAATAGTAATTTAGGCAAAGTTCTAGCATCATTGTAAAACCAAATCTGATGATAAAAGTGGAGTTTTAGACTACTGTTTTGAACTTGCAACAATTGTACATCAACTCCAATATCTTAAAAACTCCATTTAAGGAACCAATCTCCTTTCAACTTAACATACGTAAGGCTATTTTTTGATGTGTTTATAGTATCCTTCATTGAATCTTGTTTGCAGATTTGCACTATCGAAGAGTAGACATGTTGCTTTAGATCTTGTGGGAAAACTCTTGATGGATCACGATCATTTGGTGAAAGGGATATAATAGCTCCCTCTCATTCCTGAACTTGGTGGAAAACCTTCTAACTTCATGTCACTAGCTTCCTTGGCGAAGGTTGTCTGATTCTTCATTCTTATGGAAGTCGGTCCTCCATTAGCATACACTCATGAACAAATAGATTCTTCATTTTAATAGCCTTGGAAATATATTAGTGCATTTCATACACAGGTTCCTCACAAGATAGCATCCTCTAGCTTCATCCCGCTTGATAGGTATTCTATGATGAACACCCACATGTTGGCCACCTTGATAAGCCTTGCTCAGTTGTCTTGCATAGAAGATTGAGTTAATTAATTTTGTTAAAACATGTACTAATGCATTAATTAATAAAATTCCTTTGAATCTCCCTTTAAGTGTAACCTTGAAATATATACCCCTGCTCAAACCATTCCTCAAATGCCTCTAACCAATTTTCATCATTGAGGAGCTCATCCTATTCCAACTTTGCAAATTAAATTCACTGCTTTAAACATGTACCTCTTTATTTTTTATAACATACAACATTTAAATCCTCCTTCTAGCATATAATCCCTTTAAAAGCCTTAACTCTTAATGCCTATTCGAACGTCATTCAAAATCTTTCAATTTCTTATTTAAACTTGTTAAATCCATTGAATTAGCTCTCCTAGGTCGAATTTTTGATATACAATGATACACTTACGAGTGGAAGATTTCTTGGTCCTCCCAAATGTGGATACTTCATGCAGGTATATCATGAAGGGAAGTGCAACCTTATCTATGTTAAGTTGAAAGGAGATCAGTTTGTTAAATGGAGGTTTTAAGATATTGGAGTTGATGTAAAATTGCTGCAAGTTCAAAACAACAGTCTAAAGCTCCACTTTTGTTATCAGATTTGGCTTTACAATGATGCTAGAAATTTTCCTTAATTACTATTTCAAAGAAAGGTCAAAAGGGAAGGGAAAGGAGGAATTTCCTAGCCCAACAACTACAAATGAATAGTGATAATGGAGGATTCTATAGTGGAAATCCTTCCTGAAACTAAGTTCTGCTTAACAAAATCAGCTAACAGTATCATGAAACTAGTGCTATCTTCTAAGGTCTGTAGATTTTCAACTTTTCATTCACCATAAAGCATGAATAGAAGATTAATTTCAAGTGCAACAATGAATTTATAATGAAACCCTAATTTGTAATGAATCTAAAACTATCCCAAGGTCTCTTAGATGTCAAGTCATGACTTGCTTGGGATATCTCAGTTGGTTCATGTGATTTGTTGTTAATCACAGGGCAGCCTTACGTATGTTAAGTTGAAAGGAGATTGGTTCCTTAAATGGATTTTTTAAGATATTGGAGTTGATGTGCAATTGTTGCAAGTTCATAATAGTAGTCTAAAACTCCACTTTTATCATCAGATTTGGCTTTACAATTATGCTAGAACTTTTCCTAAATTACTATTTCAAAGAAATTTCAAAAGGGAAGTGAAAGGAGGAAGTTCCTAGACCTGCAACTAAAAATGAATGATGATAATGGAGGATGCTATAGTGGATAGCCTTCCTGAAACTATGTTCCACTTAACCAAATTAGCTAACAGTATCATGAAACTAGTGCAATCTTCTAAGGTCTACAAATTTTCAACTGTTCATTCACCATAAAGCATGAATAAAAGATGAATTTCAAGTGCAGCAATGAATTTATGTTTTGACTAGCTTTACACTACTATTTATCATCAAAAAATAGCGAAAATCATGAACAAGGAAGGGCATCAACATAGCATTATTCTTCAGCATAAATGAACAACATTCACTAAACTACTAGAAGTATGCAAAATACATAGAACAACAAATTAAATTTACTCAAATCTATCAACTATGAATAGATGAATCATGAAACATGAAGGAAACTCAAGAATCCACCAAAAGAAATTAATTTCTATTAGAATTTTAGTAGCATGACTTTACAACAACTCAACTCTATCTTTGAAAATGAGAGGAGACCCCCTATTTATAGCTTTCAAAAGGAAAAATTAATTTCCAAGATTTAATCTCATTGTGTGGCCAAGATTCATTACAAATTAGGATTTCACCTATTCCCAATATTTTACAATTTAAAAAATGCATTTCTTGTATTTTTCCTATTTCGTCCTCTAGTTCCCTGTCATTGTACCATTTTTGTCCTATAGTGATTTTCCTTTTGGCTGCAGCTACATTGTGAGGAACTAATCATCTATGATAGGTTTTCCTTGATTCTTCTGAATGGTGGCATACTCCACAGATTTTCCCATTAACGCTTGAAGTTTGTCCCACTCTATTATATATGATTGGAGCACTTGGAAGGATAGTTTCTTTGATTTTCTAGTGATCAACTCCCAATTATTTGTACACTTAGCTATGTTCTTGATCACTTGCTCTGATTGGGTGAAGGCTCGGGCAGCAAAATCCATAAATTTTAGCGTTAATGAATCTGTGGCCCTATTCAACATATTCTTGTGGAAGTACAACCTATTTTTTTTGGGGTCTAGCTCGAAGACAAGAATGTCATAATTGGTCATGAGCTTCATATATTCCTCATAGTCCATCTGATGTTCCTTGACCCATTCTAAGTCAAGCTCTACTTCATGGAGTACCCGCTCTAGGACTTCCCTTCTATGGTCTAGGCCCATTTTCCACCTATTGACTAGTCAATGACCATCCTTCACTATGGCTAGCTCCTCCCAGACTCTCTCGTGCATTTTGAGGATAGCCTTGAGTTTAGGGTATGCAATCCTATATAGTTCTAGGAAGTTATTGCAAATTATCTCTATGCCCTCGAGCTGTTTTTGTACTTCCTAGAATTTTTTGGATGTTCGGACGGCATGGCCAATGCCCATATCACCATTGTAGATCACTTATAGAAACCACTCTTCTGTAGCCTTGGTCTAGTTCATTCTCCTGTCTAACTTGCCTATATGTTCTTTGGAAAGCAACAGAGGTGGGGCCAATGAAGTCATTGGTAGTTTCTCAGTAGAAGACCACTGCTGAATGTAGGTGATGAGGTTTGCCACTTGTGCCTTCAACTCCTCCTTGGAGGATTGGTCCTTTCTCATCTGATGGAAAATTGTGGCAACCAACCCTTTGAGCTGATCAATATTTTTCTCCCTTGTAGTGGTGCCCAAGTCAATGGTAGAGATGTTATAACTTACCCATTCCCCTTTATCTACTACTGGAGTGGAAATTTGCACCATCCTCGATCCTGATGCATCCATCGTAATGTAGGATTAGACTCTTAGTTTCTTTTCATTCTTTGTGCCTATTTGAGCTTGTGCAAAGATAGTCTTCAGTATTTCCTTGGGGTCCATGAGAGTGGGGGTCTTCTTTTGTAGTTTCCTTTCTAACCAATCTGGCATTTGAGATCCCTCCTTTGGTGATTCATGATCACCTTCTTCTCTTTGGGCATGTTGGATCTCCCCTTCTTCGTGGTCTAAGTGCGATATAGGGGGATTCACTACTCATGCATTCTCTTCACTCAGAGATCCTCATGGGGAGAACTGCCCTACACCACCTCAATGAAATAGTGAAAAAGTTTTAGAGTCTGAAAGGGTAGGTCACAAAGGTCTTATGGACAAACTGATAAGCTCTCAGCCAAAGGATGTCATCGCAAAATACAGATGAAAATGCAACAGGTTGGCATCCCAGAGGCACGTTGGTGTCTTGTATGGACTAGAGAATGACTTTATCATAGAAAACACCTAAGTGATCACTAGGAACCGGATTGTTAAGAACTTACAGAATATAGAGAAACAACATAAAGTGATAGAACTGAGATAAAGTAGTAGAGATAAAAAAAGATAAGGAAAAGAGAGAAAGTACTTACAATCATGTGAGTGATGAAGCTTCCACCAAATGAATGTATTCAAAACCTACAAAAAAGAAGAAGATAGAAATTGTTGGGTGGCTGTATAGGGGCCTGCCTCAGTCAGACCCTATTTTGGTGTTCCCACCTCCATGAACAACCAGATAGAAAAGTAGAAATGAAGTAAAGAGCACTAAAGCACTACAAAACAGTGTTATGCTACTCAACCAAGTGATAGAGGAGAGTAGAGAGAAGCTTACCACCTCCACCAAGAGCACTGAAGGATGCTTGGGGGAGAAATGAGAGGAACTCAAGCCTCTATTGTGATGGTGTGGTCCCAAACTTGCTCTACCAATGTGATGGAGTCTTGATGTTTCTGTTGTGAAGTGTAAAGTGTTTTTCTAGAATGCTTCGAAGATGATGTGAAGCTTGTGGATGAAATCCAGAAGTGGTGAAGAGATCTTCCAACCTCCAAATACAAGTTCAAGGATTGGATATGAACGAATGAGGAAGAAAATGGCCATATTTGGGTTAATCGACCAAGGAGGGCATTACAAATCGACCCCCAATGGGAAGTGTAATGCCTCCACAGGATCCAAATGCGACAATCTGTCAGGGATGTAAGTGCGTTGCATGGACGTCTGTGCACCATGTAGGAATCCTCGAAAGAAACACCTCCATCGACACTCAAAATAGGTGCCAAGTGCAATGCAAGTAGTGAGCTTAGGTGGAAATAAGCCTCCAAACTTGGTTTTCTAAGGTGGAAAAAGGAAAAAAGGGGAATTACACATAGGGTGAAAATTATCTCTTATACATTTATCCCCCACTTTAGCGAGCATGAATACTGATGAGTGCTCAGTAAAGTAGATCAAGAAAGATTAAGGTTAGAAATGTATACCTGAACCATCAAGGAAGGAGATGATACATTAGACAAGAAGAACTCAGGACGAAGAAGGTGCATATCTTCGATCTGGTATATACAAGAGATAGGAGAGAGATGAACAAAGCATATGGTGAAAGAAAAACTCACTCAGGAGTAGAACCCACACCACAAGAGAGGTGATAAAAGAAAACCCCGCTCAAGGAGGGAACCCGTATCACCGAAAAGTGCATGGTGAAAGAAAAACCCACTCAAGAGTAGAACCTACACCACAAAAGAAGTGATAAAAGTTGTGCGAACCCCAATCCTAGTACCTACAAAACAACATGAATAAACAAGTTAAACAAGAGGTTGCAAGATAAAACAAGGATTCCCCATGAAATCCATTTACAACTTAGAATTAGGAAAAAAAAACAACAAAGAACACAATGAAACAAAGAAATATAAATTCAATCCTAATTTAAGTGTGCAAACTCATGTTCCCATGGGGGAATTGGTGCCAATTTGATGTGAAAATTGGCCCTTTCCCAATTCCTAAGATGCAATATTGATATGTTGATGGAGATTGATCCATTTTGATGGTGAAGAATGAGAGCTCCAAGCCAAAATCTGCAAAAACCTAGCTAAGAACTCAACGGTTATAGATAAAAATGGATAAATATTTTAGCATAATAACTTTGCATAATTTGTGGATCATCAAATGAGGATAGGAGCTCTTTATTTATAGAATGCCAAGATGGATGAATGTCTAAATTTGAGCAATGTGGGACTAACATTCATCTAATGGCATGATGCCACTTGTCAATCTATGAATGGATGGAGGATGTGCAAGATTTGGGGATTGTACCAATAAATGCATATTTTTGAATTTCAAATTTGTTGAAATAACTTGCAAGAGGGAAGGGAAAATGCAATAAATGCCACTTGGCTCAAGGAAAAGGACATGTAAGATGAAGTTATTGCCTTGTTGGATGTACATGTTGACTTGGAATTTTTGAATTCAAATTTGGAGAATATTCCCAAAGATGCCTTGGAGAAAAAATAGAGATTTAATAAATGAATTAAATCTATTTTCATGTGCAACCACAAAATCTAGAGGATGGACATGAGAGGAGATTAAATTGGGAGGTTAATTAATTAATTTAATGAGAGGTTAGATGATGTGACCTATTTGACTCAAATTTATGGATTTATTTAAATCAAATAAGAGAGGAATATGATAAGAGATTAATTAAATAAGGATTTTGATTTATTTAATTAAAAGAGATGGTGTTAGATTAAATCAAATAAGGTTTTAATTTATTTAATTTAATGGATAGACTTTAGAGATTTAATCAAATAAATTTAATTATTTAATTAAATAGGGATAATTAGATCATATGGATTGATTTAATTAACAAAGAGATTGACTTAATTAGATAAAATGATTTATTCAATTAAGAGAGGAATATTGATGAATTTAATCAAATAAGGAAATTTGATTAAATGGTTAGACCGAAAGATGATTCAGGATGAAATGGTGTTAGTAGTCGGGATCGATGCACAATGTCAATCGGTAAATTTTACGTGTCTACATTTTGCCCCTCTTTGAAGCAATGCACTTGTTGCATTGGTTCAAAGAATAAACTATCTCGATCGAAGCCAAAATTTTTGATATTTTAAAAAATTGCCCCACTACTACCTGGCTAGAGAAAACATGCCATTATAATGCCCCCTCAGAGATTGGACGAAAATTTTAATTTTTGGGTGATCTCGCGAAAAAATAGGACAAAGTACCTGATAGGTCTGAAAGGGCTCCAGAAGGCTAAAAATGTGTCTAAACAAAATAAAACAATAAAAAAAAAGCCTTGAACAAACAAAAATAGGTTCGAGGGTTCAAAACCCTAGGAGGACAGCCAATCAGGGTGAAAAAACCCTAATTTTTAGGCTTAAAAGGGGCCCAAGGGGTCACTTTTAAGTCATTTTCAAACACCTCCAATAGCAACCTTGAGATTTGAGCTCTGAACTTTTGATAATATGGTGCAATGACAGCTTCCCCTACACATTAGTTATCGAGTTCAGATGTACCAACGACCACCTGGCATCAGGGCACCAACATGTGACCCTTCCCCGAGCTTTGTTTTTTTGTTTAATGCTTTAAAGGGTCGGTCCGCTTGCAGCGACGCTATATAGCGCCGCTCGGAAATCAAACTGCACTGCACGGTGTGATTTTGTGCCACAATGGTGCAGTTTGGAGTTTAAAAACTTTGATGGTTTGATTTTGTGCCACATTGGTGTGGGGTGGTTTGACAAAGTGCGACGTGGCGGCATCAATTTTTCCCAAAGTGCACCGCTAAATGATAAATTGCACCGTGGTGGTGCAATTTTGTTCTTTTAAGCCCTAGCATCGGAGTTTGATTATAAATCAAATTGTGAAGCCATCATGAGTTACACCACTCAAAAGGTTCCTTGAGCGTTTGACGAAGAATTTTTCAAAAAATTTAACATGGTGACCTTCCTTGATGCAAGACACGGCGAGGGAGCTCTACTCCTGAGAGCACATGTCATGGGACCTAGCTGGCTACTTATGAGACCTGAGCGACAGGGACTAGGATCGAATCCGGATTGTGGGGTTATGGTATATTGCGTACACAACACCCGTGTGCACTCACCTAGGGATGTTGTCAATGCTGGTCAAGAGATGGCAGAGCGAGACTTCTTCATTCCATCTTCCCACTAGTGAGGCCACTGTCATCCTAGAGGACATTTTGCATATTTTGCGATTGTCGATTCATGGCCGATGGGCGATTTTTCATATGGATGAGGGGCGTGAGGCCTACCACAGAGTCCTTTCCACACAAGACATTATCTTCTGCAAGGGACAGATAGAGCTAGAGGGACATAGGATGCTGACACCTCCCTACCGCTGGGTGATTGCAGCCATCATTTCAGGTCTTGTTGCCCTTGACAGATGAGGTCGATACTTCAGTCCTAGCTGGGGATATTGCTGGGAGCAGATGGTCTGAGACAGGTCGGTTCGTTTGACATGGGGGCCCGTTCTCCTAGCTTCACTATACAAAGACCTCCATGAGTACGTCTACATGGATGACAGAGCACTTAGAGCAGGGGTGACTCTTCTTCACATCTGGGCATGGGAGCACATTGTTGTGCTACGGTCATGTGTTGTTTCTATTCCAATGGTGCCAGATGATCCTCTCATGTGGCGATATAGAGGCAGTGTGTACTTCATACATAGTGGTGAGTAGGGGATCTCCTATTGGAGGAGAGTCTTGGATGAGATGTTAGTTTTTACTTGGCGACTGTACCTTGGTCGACCCAGATGTGCCGACAATGTCAATCATTTATTCTACTACCACCAAGACCATTTTATGCAAGGGAGGGAGCATACTATGGTTGAGAGGTACCTACTCGGGCGCATGCAATGTTAGTTTGGGGAGCCACAGGATCGTCCTGATGATGATTACGTGGCCGTCTTCGCCTGCTCCATGACACAGGTTTCATGGGGGCGGTACATTCCTGCTTCAGAGGCAGTGGACAGCTTCAGGAAGCTAGTAGCTCGGCCATGGGCTTATGATCAGGGGTTAGTAGATCCTGACACTACTTTGGCCTACAGGGATTGGTTTTGGCCTCCGCTTCGGTTGAATATTTTAGGTGCAGTTTCAGATCTGTGGAGAGTTAGAGGTAGAGCGGGAAGACGAGGACGAAGAGTTGAGATTTGATAGGACCTACCATTCGTGCCTCCAGTGCAACTAGATCAGGGAGATGTGCACATGCAGGACAAGCAACAGGTGCCACCAGTGCCACCACCACTAGGCAAGGGTCCCCTGCGGGTGCAACCATAGGTACAGCCAGCAGGACAAGTAGATGCACTAAATACCTTGATTGTGCAGCTACAGGCCCAGGTCCAGGCCGTGACAGCTGAGAGAGATTAGGCGAGGGCCGAGAGAGAGCAGCTCAAGGCCGAGAGGGATCAGGTCGTATAGCAGAGACAGGCTGTAGAGCTCTAGGCAGCTACTGAGCTAGGCAGGAGGCATTAGCTAGAGAGCATGACAACCTCATCCTCCCAGGGTACAGTGTCAGTTCGATCTTACAGGGATGTCACCTAAGAGGCCGAGTACTATCAGAGGTACTATCATGAGGCCATACCCAAGGCAGAGTGGGTCCCAAAGTACTCAAAGCGGGCCATCCACAGACCAGCAGAGGGTCATGGTGACAGAGGCGAGGGCAACATCCACAGGGACAGAGCTTGATCAAGATGCTACAATAATTTTTGTGCCTTATGGGCTCATTTTTGATAGCCCGATGGGCCTTTTGTACTAATTGACATATATGTACAATGATCCAATTTATTATTTTTTGTACTATGATAGTTATATTATTGATGATATATGAGATGAGCCGATGATGATTTTGATGTGATGCAATGTGCTCCTTATTTATGCTTGGATGATTTTTCTTCTATATGCTATGCAATGATGCTTTTATGGATGCATTTATTTCTGATGATGTATGCATTATGATTATGACTAATAGATCTATATTATGTTGCCTTATGATATGCAAAATGTGATGTGTAATGATGCTATCTATATGATGATGTATTTTATGTTGATGCAAATGGGATAATCTAATATGTGATATGGATTGTAATATGCGAAATGATATGTTATGTGAATTATGTGAAATGATATGTGACTTATGTTTATAAATGATTATGGATGCATATACGCTTCATGTGTGATGGACTATTTATGCTTATGTAGAATGATTTGTGTAATGAATCATTTATGATGCTATTTATGGGATGACATGGATGATGTAAATGCGATGGTCGTGATACGATGCAAATGCAAATGAGATGGTTTTATGAGATGCTTAGAATAGCAAATTCTATTATCCTAAACATTTTAATGATGATGCAATGTATGTAATGTATTTAATATGATGTTCTATATGCAATAATGCTTTATGTAAAAATGGACTTAATGCCTGAGATGACTTTATGATGTTATGCTAGTATGTATGTGATGAAATGGATGCACCTATCTATGAAGAATTCCTATGATAACCTATTTATATGATGATTGCAATGTATGCCTTTCCTATATGATATGATGATGCAATATGCTAATGATTTTGTGAATGCATGATTGATGACGATGATGGTGATAATGATGATCAACTATCATAGTACCTTGTTAGTGTGGTTAGCAAGAAAAGAAGAAGTTATTTCAACAAGACACAATATGATGCAAATGCAAATGATGATGATGATGATTACTTTCCAAAGAATTGGGATTTTCAAAGGGCCAAATTTTCTTATTTTTGATAACACACGTGGTACGATGCATCAAGGTATAGGAAACCAGGATGTTGTTGTACCTAGTGTGATGGACTTTGACTTGACAATCAGATAGGAGTATCCTTGTTCATACCTGGCATACAAAAACCTTGCTAGGATGCACTTTAGAAGTTCAAAACAGCTCGAACCAAAACATGGAAAGGTAAACCTATCCATGTAATAGTCAACAAGTTGTGCAAAAACTCCTCCATACATACCTAACAAAGCAAGTATTTGCCAAGGTTATACTACAAGAACGTCCAACAAGTATAGCAGACAAAAGATAATAATTGTTGCCCCATTCCTATTTCTCTAAATCCTTCATTCAGATATTATCGAGAGGTCCTTAGAATGAGCACAAATAAGATAAGTTAAAAGATAAAGACCAAGTAAAAAAACAAGTTGGTGCTCTTCAATACCGCTAATGAGAAGATGATGTGTTTTTAAGAATAAGAACTGAAACTATTGCCAAAAGATAATGCCCATTGTAGGGAGGATTCATCCTAGGGCATGTTAGTGGATGGTGGCATGTCATTTCGTTTATCCAAAGCGTTCTAAATGATGATTGATATGGGACCAGTTGGGTGATAGGTTATTGATACGAAGAGATGACCAACTTGCTTATGCACTGACTTAGACCTAAGACTTGACGTTTTGAGCTTTCTCTTTCAACCTACTAGACTTGTTTCTAATTGTCTTACCAAAGATTGAGGATGACAATCATTTATTATTAGTGATGTTATTGCGGCTGCAAGCGAGATGAGGTGGATGGATTTTTTTCAAATATTTGGATGTTTTTGATGTTTTGCAATGTTTTGAGGCTGTTTTTGGTATTTCCAAGATTTTCAAATGTTTTGATTTTCGATTTTCCAATGTTTTTGGGGTTTTCTGAGATTTTGACCAATAGACTAACCCAAAGACCTCTCCTAGGGGTCTCAGGAGCTGATCAATAGATTAGCCTTGCCTACGTTATACACGCAGAGACCACGTAGTTTGACTGGTGACCTAACTAATTTACAAATGAAGATATACATGATGAAATGTCAGTTTATTATGACAGACTCCTAAAGGACTGACCTAAGTGTCTCGGGGGATGATGAAAGATCAACCTTGCCTATGTTTAAACTCAGAGATGATGTAGTTCGACAAGACAACTTTGTTTTTTGACTTTTTGACTGACTTTTTGACCTATTTTGGGATTTCTGATATATTTTGCTTTTTTTGGATTTTCTAATGTTTTGATGTTTTTGGATTTTTTGCTTTTTCTGATGTTTTTGGATTTTTCGATATTTAAGACTTTTAAGAATATACATGAATCCGATCTGATAAGAACATGCCCCCAGCATGATGCAATAGACTACTCCGATAAAGGCAGGACAAACTGACCTTAAGGATGGGCCGAGTAGTACTAGGATGGAACATGATACGAAAACAAGACCAAACTATGGTGCAGATGCGAGTGGATGAGTGATGGATGGAGATCCAGATGCGATGGATGATGTAGAACAAGTCGTAAAGATCCCGGTGGATGGAAAGTGCTTATTTATGCAAGGTTCCTATTTGTTAGGTTTTCACAAAGGTACTTGTCCAAAGTGCCACTGAAGTGGTTTTCACTAGAGGACAATTTTTTTCTCTTTACTATTTTTGATCCTTTTTCTGATTTTTTGGATTTTTTTCTTTTTTGCTTTTTTTTGTTGTTACCAAGATGCCTGTTTGCCAGGTTTTCACCAAGCTAACCATTTTTTCAGGACTTTTTCTGATTTTTTGGATTTTTTGGTTCTATACCTTGAAATACTTAGGCATAAAACTTTTTGAGATGAGAGCTATTCATGGGCTCTTGCAAAGGTTCCCCTTTAGGTGTTGATAACTGATATGCCCCTGACTTGTAACTTGCTATGATGGCGAATGGTCCCAACCAATTAGGTTCAAATTTTACTTTGCTACTTGGGTTTAGGACATTCTTCTGATTTTCTTTTAAGACTAGTTCTCTGACTTGGAACGTCCTGCTTTTGATTTTCTTAATGTAGCTCCTTTTGAGTCTATTCTGATAGACTTGCAAATGATTCAGAGCATCTATATGTCATTCATCTAGTAGCTCCAACTCATTCAATCTTGACACTCGGTAGTCTTCATCAGTGATGAGGTTTTGTGGTGATATCCTGAGGGATGGGAGCTTGATCTCTATGGGGAGTACTGCTTCTGATCTGTAGACTAGGGAAAAAGGGGTGGCGCCGATGGGTGTGCGGATGCTGGTTTGATAGGCCTAGAGGGAAGGATTAAGTTGTAAATTCCAGTCATGACCTGCATCATTGACTATTTTCTTGAGGGTTTTTAGAATGGTTTTGTTTGTAGCTTCTTCTTGGCCATTGCCCTGGGGATAGTATGGGGTGGAGAAGTGATGTTGGATTTTGAATTTATCACATAAGTCATGGACATCCTGATTCTTGAATGGTGTCCCATTATCTGAGATAATGGCTTGTGGGACACCATAGCGGAAAATGAGATAGTTCAGGATGAACTTTGAAATCTACTTCCCAGTTATGTACGTCATGGGTATGGCTTCCACCCACTTAGTAAAGTACTTCGTTGCGGTTATGATGAATTTGTGGCTGTTAGATGAAGTGGGCATGATTTTGCCAATGAGATCAAGTCCCCACTGCAAAAAGGGCCATATTGTGACGATAGAATGGAGCTCTTGAGCTGGAGCATGGATGAGGTCCCCATGCTCCTGACATTGTAGACACCTTTTGGCATAATCATGTGCTTCTGTTTCCATTGTGGGCCAATAATACCCCATCCTCAGCAGTTTCTTAGCTATGGTCATTCCACTTGAGTGTGAACCATAGATACTATTGTGTACTTTAGTTAAAGTGGTTAATGCCTCCTCAGCGTTTAGGCATTGTAGTAGGGTTCCTTCTATGCTTCTACGATATAAGGTATCATGTAGGATGACAAATTTGGATGCCTTTTTAACAAAGGCTCATTTTAGGTTTGATGGTAGGTCAGTGGGTATGATTCCTATACGAAGGTATGTGTAAATGTTGTGGTACCAAGGATCACTGGGACCAACGATTTCGTACACATATTTTGATTCTGGTACCTCAAATGTAGGTACGAGAAGCTGCTCTATCAAGAATTCATATTTTGGAACATTGTTTGGGATGTCTAGTAGGGACCCAATTGTTGCCATGGCGTATGCTGCTCTATTGTTGAATCTAGGTATCTGCTCATGTAATTTCAATGAAGGATTATTTGAGAGTCTCCACCAATTTCTTGTATGGAGTGAGCTTTTCATCCTTGGTCTTATATTCATCATTGACTTGATATATGATCAATTGGGAGTCTCCGTATACTTTGAGAGCTATGATGTTCCACTGCACTGCTATTCTGAGACCTATGGTTAAAGCCTCATATTCCACAATGTTATTGGTGCAAGGAAATGCCAGTTTGTATGACCTTGGTATGCAATCCCCTTGTGGGGTGATGAAGAAGACACCAGCTCCTGATCCATGTTGCATGTATGAGCCATCAAAGTATAGTTTCTAGTGGTTAGAAATGGTGAGATTGAAAATGGATTCATCTGGAAACTCTGAGACAAGAGGGTTCTCGTAATAGATTGGTGCTTCTGCCAGTTGGTCTATGATGACTTGTTCCTTGATTTCTTTCCTCTCCACATATTCGATGTCATATTTTGATAATATCATTACCCATTTTTCCATTCTTCCCGTGAGCATTGCCTTTGATAGTAGATACTTGAGAGGGTCAATTTTGGCAATGAGTTTTATTTTATGTGCCAACATGTAATGTCTGAATTTTTGTGATGCAAACACTATTGTGAGGCATGCTTTCTCAATGAATGAATAGTTTAGCTCATGCCCAACCATTGTCCTGCTAATGTAATATATAGCCCTTTCTATTTCATTTTCATCATGCTGAGCTAAAAGAGCTCCAAGGGCTATTGTTGTTGCTGACATGTATAAAATCAATGGTTTTCTTGGGATTGGTGGCATTAAGACTGGTGGTGTTAGTAGGTATTCCTTGATTTTGTTGAATGCCTCTTCACACTTGGTATCCCATTTGTACGCTACTCCCTTATGGAGTAGGTGAGAGTATGGGTTCTATTTGTCTGCCAGTTGTGTTATGAATCTTCTAATGGATTGGAGTCTGCCTTGGAGACCTCTTAGTTGCTTTAATGTTTTCAGTGCCTCCATCTCGAGGATTACTTTTACTTTTGCTGGGTCCACCTCAATGCCCCTCATTGACACTATATATCCTAGGAGCTTTCTTGATTGTACGCCGAATATGCACTTCTTTGGGTTTAACCTAACCTTGTACTCCTCCAGTCTATCAAAGATGGAACTTAGGGTTGCTATGTGATCTTTTCTCTTTCTGGACTTAGCTATAATGTCACCAACATAGTCTTCAACCATCTTATGGATCATGTGATGGAATATCAATGTCATAGCCCTTTGATATGTTGCTCCTACGTTCTTTAAGCCGAATGGCATCATGTTCCAATAGTATGTCCCCCATGGACAAGTGAAAGCCATCTTATGTTGGTCCTCCTTAGCTATCATGATCTGATTATACCTTGAGAATCCATCCATTAGCGATAACATCTCCTGTCTCGCTGTCATATCTACTATCATGTCGATGTTGGGGAGTGGGAAGTCATCTTTTGGACATGCCTTGTTCAAATCTCTGAAGTCTGTGCAGATTCTAATATTTCCATCAGGTTTTGAAACAAGTACCAAATTTGATACCCATTATGGATAATCTATTGGTCAGATAAATCCTGCATCTAATAACTTTTTTAGCTCCATTTTGACCAATAGGGCAATCTGAGGATGCATTTTTTGAAGCTTTTGCTTGACAGGCTTTGCTTTTGGATAAACTGCTAAGTGGTGAACCACAGTCTTTGGATCAAGTCCTGGCATGTCAACATAACTCCATGCGAAGTTTATTTGTTTTTCCCTTAGGAATGTTGCTAGGAGCTCTTCCTCTTCTGATAGTAGTGATTCCACATAGAATGTGTTATGTGGGGTCTCCTCTATTCCTAGGTTGTTCGGATTGCATTTTTCTGCCAAGACTGCTGACTTTTCTTAATGAATAGCTCTTAAAGGAAGATTGAATCCCCCATCCTCCGGCACATCAGGGAGGTTTTCACCATTGGATGCATCCTTTCTTTTTAATTTTTTCTTGTCAGAGAGTACCACAGTGTGGTTTTCACTCAAGGACTTGGATATTATTCTTAATTTCTCGCTTTTGCAAATGAAGGATTCAATCGTTTCCCCATAATAGGCATGTGTGTCCAACTCTATTATGAACCCTGCTATATGATCCCCATTTGGAATGTTGTCCCGCAATCCCATGAATTCTAAGAGCGCCTCATCATTTTCAAATGTATCAAGAACTATCGGTCCTCATTGGTCATAGTCGATGAGTTGGGGATATACTAAGCGGATCTCATGATTTTGGTGGTCAGATTCAAAAGATAGGGTGCTAATCATGTAGAGGGTGGTATCCTCAAATAGCCTAGGTATGTTAGTCGAGTGATCCTCATCATCACTACTACTACAGACGTTGTTTATATCAAATGTAAAGTTATCTATGACACAACCTGTAGCTATTGGTAGACGTCATTCTGATGGGGTTGGCTGAGGAAGATTGTTAACCATTCTAACTAGAGGACTTCAGCCTTGTATGGTTATACTCAAAGGGGTCCATCCAAGGCCAAGATTTTTTATCGATCGTGTCTCTAGCATGATGGGTATTATAAGCCCATTATCGTTTTGTCATAGTCTTTTATTTCTGTCGTAGCCCATTGCGAGCATCATTTGTAGACCCTTACTTCTATCATCCATTGGTAATTCAGGTGCTGGTCTTAAATCTTGATATAGCATATGAGATGGATCTGCCTCAACAAATTCTCATCCCAGATCCCCCCAACTTGTGAATTCAGGATAGTTTTCAGGTGACGTTTAGGAAGTGGAAGCCTCATTTATTTGTGGGCGTACCCATGATCTAGGAGATTGTGGTAACTCTCCTACCACAAAGGCATTATTAGGGATCTTATAGTTTCCATAGCCATTATCTTGGATGATAAGCTTGATGTCAGAGTTGGTGGGGATGGCGGGAGTGGCAGGTATCTCTGTCGTAGAAATGGATGCGACAGTGGCAGGATCGATGTATGGTGTGGATGGGCCCTCATCATTTTTGGGTACTTGGGGGATTTTGTAATACTTTGCTTCAAGATTTTTGCAATAGGAGAAGGGTTCAAGATCTCTATGGATGGTAAGTTCTTGTCTATTATGTGTAAGTTTCACACATTGGTGGAAAGTTGATGCTACTGCTTTCATTGTATGGATCCATGGATGTCCTAGGAGGATATTATATGGCAAGTCGAGGTCCAAGACCTGACAAGTGGTTTCCATGATGGAAAGCCCTACTTGAATAGGGAGTTTCTTCAAGGATTTTCCTATGGGAAGATGAGATTTTTAGCAACTTCATGATGGATATTTGCGCTAGCATTCTCTTGAGTTTATCTAGGACATTATAGCCATTAGGAACGGATCTAGATGCAGGGACTTTGTTAGGTTGAGATGATCCTGTGATGGTTACTTTGCCGCCTCTTGTGGTGACTCCACAATCTTCGGCATAGGCGCCCTTGATAGTAATGACCATGCAATTTTCATCTAAGGAGGCGACAACTGTTTCATACACATGATTTACATTTGAGTGGGTGCCTTTCCCTTTATCATTTTTATTCCACTTGTTGCCATGATTCGGCATCGGATTTGTATATATATTAAGATCTTAATTTCCTGTAGGTTGTTCCACATTTATGATTCTTTTATCGATAAGATCTTGGATGATGTTCTTCAATCTCATGCCACTGTTTGTGGTATGGCCTTTGATTTTGTGGAACTCGTAGAGTTGATTCTCATTATACCAAGGAGGTTTCACATCCGGTTCTTGGTAATTCTCAAATGTAGGTGCTTTGATGATTTTTTCGTCTATCAACTTTTTCATTATGTCCTCAAGTGGTTCCCCCAAAGTGGTGTATTTTAATTTTGGATAACTCTTGCATTGAGGTGGTCCCCTTTGATCATTGAGTTTATTTATTGTTGGATTTTTGTTCAGTTGTTGTGTTGTGTGATGATTGTTTTGGTGTTGGATTTAAATTTGTGTTGTGGGTGTGTTTTGGCAAGGAGCACTAATGACCACCTTGGCATCAATGACACCATCATTAGTAATGTTTTTGTTCCTTGCCCATGTGTGAGGTTTATCATTGTAATTGGAGGATGGGTGGTTGTTTTGTTGTTAAGGGTATGATGTTGATTTTGTGGGTTGAGTCACAAGGGCTCTTTCAATGCTAAGCGCCTTGGGGATCAACTGATCATATGTGGTGATGCCCTGAACCTTGAGGTGAAATGCCAAGTGGCCTTCAAGGTTGGCTATGATGGTGCAAAATTGTTGTTCTTCTGGCATGGTCCACTTGCTCTGATTGGCCTTGGATCACCATCGTTGTAAGAATGAGGCGAAAGATTCACCCTTTCCTTGTTTCAGAGCTGAGAGTTCTTCTAGACTAACATCCATTGCAATGTTACATGTGTAATTTTTAATGAATGCGTCCATAATTTCTTGTAATGTTCTAATGCCTGAAGGTAGACAAGAAAACCATTCCATAGTGTTGCCTGCCAAGCTCCTAGGAAATAGTCACATCAGATAAGTATCGTCGTATGTGACTTCCATGCAATGTACCTAGAATTCCCTGATGTGATCTTCAGGGTTTCCCATCCCTCAATATTTTTCAAATTTGGGGATCTGAAATCCCTTGGGGAATGATTTAATTACTAAGCTCCTATCAAATGGATAGGGACACAAGTTGCTTGGCATTTTGGTTGTTCGCCCTGATTAAAGATCAAGCACTTGTTGAGAGAGCAACCTGATTTGTGTCGTTACATCATTTTGTGGATCAGGGGGTGGGATGAAAGTATTTTGGGGTGTTTCAATCGTGGGTTGGATGGGTGGGTTGTTTAGTGTGTTTTTCAATGGTATCTATATGTTCTGTCGAGCTAGGTAGGCTTCCACCTATTGTTGTATGAACAATGCTTGTTGTTGATCTTGTTGTTGTTGTGCTAATATTTGTGCTTGCACTTGTTGTTGTTCCAACAACGCTTGTTGTTGGTCCAACAATGCTTGTTGTTGGGCCACCAATTCAGCTTCTTCTTGCTGCTCTTGATACTGCTTTATTGCTTGCTGATATGCTTGCAATTGCACTACTTGTTTTTGTGCAAGAAGTTGTGCTTGTGCTTGTGCCTGTTGTGCTTGATATTGAGTGTTTACGTGAGCTTGAGCTTGTTCTTATGCTGCTTGTGCTTGTGCTTGTGCCGCCTATTGTTGTAATAGAGCTTGTTCTTGAGCAACCTTTTGTGCTTGCAATGTTTGCAATACTTGTGTGGCTTGTTGTTATTGTTGTTGCAATAAAGCTTGGGCTTGTTGCGCTCGTAATGTGGCTTGGGCTACTTGGGCAGCTTGCGCAACTTGAGTGGCTTGTTGAGTGGCTAGTTGTGTGGCTTTTTTTTTTGCACTTGTTGCAATCCCCTTTGAAAGGCAACTTGTAATGCCGCATTGTATTGGCTTGATGTGGTGGAAGTTGGTGGTGGTGGATTTGGAATGGCGTTTGTGGTGAGCGATGTTGTCGTGTTGATGTTTTAAGTGATAGATGGTGGTGTTGATTTGGTGGTTGGTCCTTGAGAGACCATGCTTTGCGATGTTAGGAGGGTGTTTGATGATTTTGCAATTGCTTGTGCATTTGTCATCTGTTGTTGCGATATCGATGACAAATTTGAGTGTTTGACATAATGCTTTGATTTGCATTTGGGATGTTGGTTTGGTTGATAGTTGGTAGAGGGGAAGCCCTAAACCAAGGAGTGGTGTGGATGATAATGGAAATGGTGGAAGAGGTGGAAATGCAAGCTCTTGTGAGAATGTTGTGGTGTCGAATATGCCCCCTAGTCTGAACATATCTCCCTCTTCTTATGAATTTGTGAGGAGAGGATTTTGAGGTGTTGCGTGAAAAAATGATGATGATGGATCATGATGGAAAGTAAGAGGGAAACTCTTATGTAGTGGGTTTTCAAATATGTTTTTTTCCAATGTGGTATTTGCATCCAAGTTTTGATTATTAACAAGGGGGGTGTGCTTGAATAGCATTGAGAAATGCATTTCCCTTGTTAACATTGGGTTGGGTTGGAGAAAAAGATGTGATTTGCTGAATATTTTGAGTGATATTTTGGGATGGGGGTGTAGATGAGATGGGAATGGTGGATGAGATTGGAGGAAATGATGTCTCAACTATGGTACTCACATTGAAATCCGAAGGTAACTTGGCCCCTTGTTTTGCTAGCTCAAGAATGTATAATGAAGGGTTAAGCCTCATCATGATGTTGATGATTTTATGGTTCTTCAGATTTTGGAGCATTTCAATTATTTCTTCATGAGACATTCAAAAGGTAAGATCCTCTCCTTGGTTTTCCTCTTGCAGATTTTTTGATGATGAGATGGTCAACGGATTGCTTGATTCAGCGGGATTCATCTCTATATTTGTTTGGCTAAGATCACTTGAAGCGGGTGTTTCTTTGTTTGCTTCCATACTCTTCTTGTATTGAGATCTAGTTTGAACCATAAAACAAGGATCGATTTTCAAGAATAGGAGAGATGAATCTCTTGGTTCCTTGGATTGATCTTTACTTTATGCCCAATGTAGAAATTTTTTTAGTATATCTTGAGGATCAAAGGTGATATGATGATGATGCAAGGGATGAATGATGCGAAGGTTATGATCTTTTGGTAAATCTTGAATAAGATACTAGGCTTTTGGGACTTTTGGATATGTTTTAGATTTTGATTTTGATTTGATTTTGGATTTGGGATTTGTCCTTGATTTTGATTTTGATTGCTTTTGATTTTGAAAAAAAAGACTCTAAGATGTTGGATGATGATCTAAGGGGTAGATTTGTTCAAAGGATGATGATTTGAATATGTACGGGTAGAAGGATGCATCTACCCACACCTATTCAACACAAGATGATAGTTTAGATAAGTATATGAAGAAGGATTCATTCACATATACTAAGATAAACAAGATGATTTTGATAGCTTTGATTAAGCATATGCAAAAGGATGCATCTACATATACCTAGCCAAAGGTGATTTTGATAAAGTTTTCAAGGATTTAGTCCCAAAGATTTGATGATTTTGATTTTGTCAAAAAGCCTAGCGTTAAGGATGATTCCAAGATTTTCCAAAAGGTGATGATGAGATGATTCTTGCTTTGAGGGATGGATGAAAAGATTTTGATTTACTTTGATCCTAAGATGAACCTAAAAAAATTTTATTTTGCCTAGACCTAGGTATTGAAGAGCATACAATGCTTCTATAGACCTTTGTAACCAAGAAATGATTCCATTTGAACATACATTTTCGGATTTCCAACCAATGACCTTCGCTTTGTAATTTTTAAAGAATCATGAGGGTTCAACACTCATGAAAGTTCATTTTTCTTAGCTTTGTTTAATGGCTTCATTTTACCAAAAACACTTTCTTTGATTAAGTTTTCAAAATCAGATGTCCAATGTCTTAATTTCTTCAAACCCCACAAGATATGTCATGTGGAAATTCGATGAACTTAAGGCAAGGGTTTTCCTATTGTTTACTTAAGTAGAAAAATTGAGATATAATCCAATGTTTAGAAACCTCTAAGGATGTGAATCCCAAGGGAAAGAAATAACATATGGATTGCGTCAATTGTATTTGTCTCCAAAAGGGTTTGAAATTTGGATGATTATGTTAAGTGTTTATTTTCAAGATGTTTTCGATCAGGCAATGCATTTTGTAACCCAAGAATAAGTACAACCCTATGGATGTATAAGACAATATTTGTTGGATTCCCACTTGGACAAGTCCAGCTATACTTATCTTTAGTGAATGGTGAGATGCTTGACCCCATTGGCTCCCCTCCATGTCGGTGACTTATATGGGGCAGCCAGGCATCAACACCCATGAAACTCCCATGGCATATTTTCCATTTCTACTAAAAGACCGTAAAAGTGTGGGGTGGCTTCAGAACGACCGTTCTTGCACCAACAAATAGATTAAAGGATTTTGGAAAATTCTAGCACATGGGTTTTAATAAGGATTTTCCATTCGTGGAGATTGACCCATATAATAAGAGTCCGCTTTCGGATCCATCTTGTCGGAATCAACCGCTTGATATTGGCATTTACTCCAATACCCACATTTATATCCCGGTTGGAAATACTCTTGGCTTTAGAGTGCTACCGGTTGAGTTGTTCCCTTGGGTGAGTACTTTTTTCCCAAGGCAGGCCCTCTAGGATAAACAAAAGCAAGTAAAGACAAAATCTATAACTCGATCAATCCTTGAGGGCAACAAAGAGAGAATATACATGATAATGCCCCCACTCACACTCGTACAACATGTTGTTCAATTTTAAAACTAAAATTGAAGTGTGGAGGTGATTGCTTTGTCTCACCCTAAAGTCATGAAAAAGGCCTTTTGATTGTCAAGGTCACTATAAAGCGCGAGAGAAGCGCATACATCCTTTTTCAATGCCTTTAGTTTAAGTAAGCCTTCACGAAAAACAAAGTTGCACTTGTTCTTTTTAAATCCACAAAGCAAAATGTGAGTTCTTTTTAAGCACCAAATGACAAATGAGAGACATTTTGTTCAATTTTTATCCAAAGAAACAAACTCTAGTACATTGTGATCCTAATGTTCATTTTAGCCTTTTGCAAGAAATGAAAAGATTCTTTTTAAACCCAAATGAAATTAGTGTCCTAAGGAAGAAGTGATAACAATTTCTTAAAAAGTGTTAAGCAAACACTAAAGTGTTCAAAAACACTTTGATTTGATGAAACATCCTCTTCATGCCTCTCCTTTCTTTGTTTTTGATTTCTAACCTACAAGGGAGAAAACTAGTCAGATTCTGGAAAATACAAAGATGAAAAAGAAGAAAATAGAAGAAAAATTGATCATTAATCAAAAAGCAAGTGCTAAAATTTTATTTCCACTTTTTACTCCCTTCCAGTGGCACAACTCGTGCCTGCGTCGAAGTTTGATTTCTGAGTGGCGCCCTCACGACGTCGCTTACCAGTTAGCATCGCTCTATGTCAGGGCAGTGAGCTCAACTGCGTTGCAGTTTTTCCCCAGCGTCAATGTTTGGTTTTTTTGTAAATTCCTGCGAGTCAAATGGTCGAGCGACAGAGTTAGAAATTAAAATATTTGGGTGGGAAGAGTCCAGCATTGCAGTTTGAATTTCAAGTGGTGCCATTTATCAACATTGAAGATTCAACGATGCCAAAACAACAATGCTGATCTCTCAACGTTGGAATTTTCTGTGTAAGCAAAATGCGGAAATTTTAAGAAAAGATGATAAAGAATGATATCCAGCCCTCGTTCTATTGCCAAATGTGCAAACCCCAATCCTAGTACCTGCAAAACAACATGAATAAACAAGTTAAACAAGAGGTTGCAAGCTAAAACAAGGATTCCCCATGAAATCCATTTACAACTTTGAATTAGGAAAAATAAACAACAAAGAAAAAAATGAAACAAAGAAATATAAATTTGATCCTAATTTAAGTGTGCAAACTCATGTTCCCATGGGGGAATTGGTGCCAATTTGATGTGAAAATTGGCCCTTTCCCAATTCCTAAGATGCAAGCTTGATATGTTGATGGAGATTGATCCACTTAGATGGTGAAGAATGAGAGCTGCAAGCCAAAATCTAAAAAAACCTAGCTAAGAGCTTAATAGTGATAGATGAAAATGGCTAAATATTTTAGCATAATAACTTTTCATAATTTGTGGATCCTCAAATGAGGATAGGAGATCTTTATTTATAGAATTCCAAGATGGATGAATGTCCAAATTTGAGCAATGTGGGACTAACATTCATCCAATGGCATGATGCCACTTGTCAATCTATGAATGGATGGAGGATGTGCAAGATTTGGGGATTGTGCCAATAAATGCATATTTCTGAATTTCAAATTTTTGAAATGACTTGCAAGAGGGAAGGGAAAATGCAATAAATGTTACTTGGCTCAAGGAAAAGGACATGTAAGATGAAGTTATTGCCTTGTTGGATGTACATGTTGACTTGGAATTTTTGAATTCAAATTTGGAGAATATTCCAAAAGATGCCTTGTGAGGAAAATAGAGATTTAATAAATGAATTAAATCTATTTTCATGTGCAACTTGCAAAATATAGAGGATGGGGCATGAGAGGAAATTAAATTAATCAAGGGTTAATTAATTTAATGAGAGGTTAGATGATGTGACCTATTTGACTAAAATTTATGGGTTTATTTAAATCAAATAAGAGAGGAATATGATAAGAGATTAATTAAATAAGGATTTTGATTTATTTAATTAAAAGAGATGGTGTTAGATTAAATCAAATAAGGTTTTAATTTATTTTATTTAATGGATACACTTTAGAGATTTAATCAAATAAATTTAATTATTTAATTAAATAGGGATAATTAGATCAGATGGATTGATTTAATTAACAAAAGAGATTGACTTAATTAGATAAAATGATTTATTCAATTAAAAGAGGAATATTGATGGATTTAATCAAATAAGAAAATTTGATTAAATGGTTAGACTGGAGGATGATTCAAGATGAAATGGTGTTAGTAGTCGGGATCAAATGCACAATGTCAATCAGTATATTTTATGTGTCTACAAAAGCAAACCCTGCTCAAGGAGAAAACCCATATCACCGAGTGAAAATATAAGCGTCTCACAGACCTGCAAACCTACAAGGAGGCGTCCCCCAAGATCTCTCTCATGGAAGAAGCCAAGAAAGCACCTTACAGACCCACAAACCTACAAGGTATCCTTCAAGAACTCTAACATGAAAGAAACCTCAAGGAAGCAGACTCCATAGATTCGAGAAGCGGCGACATGTCTACTCGCATGTAGAACATGTCTGAAGTGTCGCTACATCTACTCATAGATAGAACACATCTAAAAGCAGTGACACGTCTACCCGCAGATAGAACATGTCTAAAGCATCGATATGTCTACCCGCATGTTGGACGCATCTAAGAGCGACATGTCTAAAGTGGTAGACCGTAAAACTTTCAAAGGGGTCCCTTGGGAACCCAGTGTGAAAGAGAGAGGGGTCAACTCAAGGGACACACTATTTGAAAGGTAGGGTCTAGTCAGGCTACCCCCAAGCTAGACACAAAGAATTCATCTGAGAGAAAACCTTTTAAAGTGGTCCCCCGGGAACCCTTCAAAAGAAAAAAGGGGTCCACTCAAGGGATGGTTCAATTGAAAAAGAGAGTGAAGAGAGGAGCCCTTAAGAAGGACACACATCTCTGAAGATGAGTTATCACTGCCCCCAACACATAGGGGAGGAGAACCATGCAAGATACTTAGAACAGGATAGAGGTAAACCTCACTATCACTTGTCATGTAAAGTAAAGGAAGGTGCATCAATCAAACGGGAGTTTCATGGCACCTGAATCAAGAATTTGAATTTTTCCCTTCAATGCTTTCCATTTTCTAGTGGAATGGCCAAGCACTCAATGGTATGCACAAAAAGAATGTTTATGCTTATGAACTTTCTTGCATGTAGGAGAAGGAAGAGTGATTAAGCGGGCTTTGAGAAGCCACAAAAAAATACACTCTTGCTCAGATAAGGAATGGGGAGTAGGAAACAACCCTTTCTCTTATGGAGAAAGGTTTGACTTCTCATAGGAAGAAGATACGAAGGTAGAAGAAAAAGGAGGATCTCCGTAGAGAGCATTATTCTGAAAATGGGGATTATGCTTCTTTATGGGATCACTATCAACCTTCTTGATAGTGCTGACATCATTTTAACCTCCTTAACATAAGTGTGATCTTATTTCTTAGAAGGAGGATCAACACTAAGAATATTACAATTTGCATCCACATTATCCCATGATACAGAAGAGTAAGCATCTTCGATAGTGGGTGCAAATGATGTTGGAAGGTCTAAGTGGATCAGGTTGACTTTATATTCCTGAATGAAGGAATTTGTAAAGTTTAAGGAGCCCCAATCATCAGCAAGACATGCATTCTTTTGAGAGGAGGTAGAAGGAGTAGACTCAAAATTTCTTCCTTTAGAAGGATCTTCCTTAGGGACATTGATCTCAAGAGTATCCTTTGTAATAGGTATTGTTGGAGTAAACATCGACACAGTCGAAGAAACTAAAGGGATAAGAGTAGGAACAACTGAAGCTTGACCAAAAATCTCCATCACACATAAGTGTATAGCATCAAGGCTAGCCTTGGGTGTGACTACTTTATTGTTACAAATGAACTTAATATATTTATGCAAGGTAGACGGGACTGCACCCATAGCGTGAATCCGCCGTCTACCAAGAAGAAGGTTTTTTATGGTAACTTTTCTGACATGACATATACAAGGGTAGGTATGGTAACAGGTCCAAGCTGCAAAGGTAATACTATCATACCTAGAGCTTGTCACATGAAATTATCGAACCCATGAATAACAACAGAAGAATCATTAAGAGAGGATGAATCGACATTAATCTTAGGCAATAGATCAATGCTACATATGTTGAGCACTGATCCAACATCAATGAGAGTACATCTAATTAAAATTTTATTAATGTTAACTATAATCATTAGAGGATCCACTTGCTTCTGTACTTTCGAAGAAGGAAGCTCCTATAGATAGAACGTGATATTCGGCGAATCCGCACAAATATACGCCATCAATGCATTAGCATCCATTGGCCTAGCTGAATAAGGAAAGAGGATTTTTGCAAGGCTTCCTGAAGCATACCTTGGTAAATTGGAGTAGATTGAAGCAATTCCCATAGTGAGATCTTATCCAGAGTAACACGAGGTTGCTTGACAAGACCTTTATCACTAGGTGCTTTAGTTGTAGGTTTAGGAGCTAAAGGAAAACTTGGTTGTTTACTCATTCTATTCTCATAAGTATGGGCTACTGCTCTATAAGAGGGAGCCATACGAATAGTAGGAGGGCCACCATCAAATGGAACACCATCGATAGAAAAAATCTTTTTATTAGAAGGATTAGCTAGAGTCACATAAACAATTGGTCTCTTAGGCCTTTGAGGGGCAGCAGAGACATAGATTACATTTACAAAATCATCACAAATATTTGAATGATTAGTTGAATACATATTCTCAACATCAATCCAAACAAGATCAAATGTGGAATAATTATTTGAAGAAACATTCTCAACATCAATCCAGGGAGAATCAGATGTGGAAGGAGGCTCATCATGTGCTAATGCATCATCTCTAGAAGAGAGTGAATTAGAACAAAGATGAGATTCATAATTCACTAATGCAACATCTCTAGAAGAGAGTGCACTGGAATGAAGAGAAGGTAGAGTCACATTAAGAAAGGTATCAATGATTTCATCTTCTTGCAAAAAAATATCCTCTGAAGTGAGAGGAATTTCGTGAGAAGGATCAAAGATACCAAGTGACATGGGAAAATCCAAGTCACCATCACATGCATTAAATGAAATATCATTAATATTTTGAATAAAACTAGATACAAAACTAATAAAAGAAGATATAAAATCCATTATAATTTTTTTGGTATTTTCTACATTCTATTAATATGTGTTTTCGGAGGTCTTCAAAGTGGAATTTGAGGTCGGAACTTGCGTTGGTCCCTAAAATTCAATTTCCAAAGGCACTATTATTTTAGGGGCTAAAATAGTTCTCTAGGAGACCTTTCCAACGGTGAAAACAGTTCTGAATTCCGAGCACTGACTCAAAATTTATGACCCCACCAAGTAGGGTTAAATAAATTCCTAGTTTTTTGAAGAACACTGTTCTTCACGTCGAGTTCACCAAAATGTGATATAGGGGGATTCACTACTCACGAGTTCTCTTCACTCAGAGATCCTCATGGGGTGAACTTCCCTACACCACCTCAATGAAACAACGCGGAAGTTTCAGAGTCTGAAAGGGCAGGTCACAAAGGTCTTTTAGACAAACTAACAAGCTCTCTACCAAAGGATGTCAGCGCAAAATATGGATGATAGTGTGGCACGCTGGCGTCCTAGAGGTGCATTGGCATCTCATACAGACTAGAGAATGAGTTTATCATAGAAAACACCTAAGTGATCACTAGCAACTAGATTGTTAAGAACTTACAGAATATAGAGAAACAACATAAAGTGATAGAACTGAGATAAAGAAGTAGAGATGAAAAAGATAAGGAAAAGAGAGAAAGTACTTACAACCATGCGAGTGATGAAGCATCCACCAAACAAATGTGTTCAGAACTTGCACACAAGAGGAAGAGAGATTTTTTTACATGGCTGTATAGGGGCCTTCCTTAGTCAAACCTCGTTTTGGTGTTCCCACCCCCCCGGAAAGCCAGATAGAAAAGTAGAAATGAAGTAAAGAGCACTAAAGCACTAAAAAATAGTGCTATGCTACTCAACCAAGTGATAGAGGAGAGGAGAGGGAAGCTTACCACCTCCAACAAGAGCACTCAAGGCTGCTTGGGGGAGAAATGAGAGGAACTCAAGCCTCTGCTGCAATGGTGTGGTCCCAAACTTGCTCTACCAATGTGATGGAGTGTTGATGTTGCTGCTGTGAAGTATATAGTGTTTTTCTAGAATGCTTGGAAGAGGATGTGAAGCTTGTGGATGAAGTCCAGAAGTGGTGAAGAGATCTTCCAACCTCCAAATTCAAGTTCAAGGACTGAATATGAAGGAATGAGGAAGAAAATGGCCATATTCAGGCCAGTCAGCTGAGGAGGGCATTACAAATCAACCCCCAATGGGAAGTGTAATGCCTATGTAGGCTCCAAATGTGAGAATCTGAGGGACGTAAGCACACTGTGTGGAAGTTTGTGCACCGCACGGGTGTCCCTAAAAGAAATGCCTCCACTAACGCTCAAAAAAGGTGCCAAGTGTGATGTAAGCAGTGGGCTTAGGTGGAATTAAGCCTCCAAACTTGGTTTTCTAAGGTGGAAAAAGGAAAAAAGGGGAATTGCACATAGGGTGAAAATTCACTCCTATACACTAAGGCTTCTTGTTTTGTTTTCTCTTCTTCATCTTCATTTGAGTCCCAAATGAATATGGTCTTATCTTTGAGTAGCTCAGTAGTAGCAAAATTTTCCTTAGGGTTGTCTTCTCCTTTAGGTTCTCTTTCTTCTTCTTTCCTGAGCTTTGTATAGTGTTCTAGCTTGGGGCCCTTTCTCATTTCAACCTCTTCTTCAGGCTTATCTTCTTCTTCTTCAACTTCAGTTTCTTTCTTTTCCTCCTCCTTCTCAAGGGGTATTTCTTCTTCTTAAACGGGGATTTCATCTTGTCCCTTTATTGGACTATAGATATTTCAATGCCATCACCAGTTTCCTCCTTTTCTTCAGAAGATTGTCTTTGAACTTCCTCTCTGACTTCCTTGAGTTGTTTGGTCAATTACTCCTCAAGCTCTTGATTAGAGGACTCTACTATGTGCTTGGCACTAGGGTACTCAACATCTTCCTCTGAAGACTGTGACCCTTCTTCTTCATATACCACCTCATCGATGGTCATGTTCTGATGTTCTGGGTGCTCATGATAGTCATCCCCAAAGGGATCTTTAGATTCCTCATCTATCTCCCTATGTTGTCTCTCCATTTCCTTTGAGATCTGCATGGTTTCTTCCATCTTTGGTAGTTTTGTTAGAGGAGGGACAAGGAGACCAGCGATAGCTTGAGCCATAGTAGCCTGGGTACCAGGATTCATTAGTACCCCAGAGAGTTCCATGGGTATATTTTGCATATGCCTAGTGAAGGCCTCTGGAAGAGTGAGAGCAGACATTGCAATTGTGGATGCTAGAGAAACTATAGTTGAGGGAGGCATTGAAGAGGATGAGAGTGGCAAGGTTGTAGCGGATGGGGAGTCTCGCTCTATAATTGGAACAATTGGCAAGGTGGAGGCAAGGTGGACCAAGATTTCCACCATGGGTGGAGCAGAAGTAGGTAATGTTTGTGATACTGGAGTAGGATTAGTAGTAGCAGTAGTGGAAGTCATGGAAAGAGAAGAGGCGAGAGGTGGTGACTTTGGTTGTTCGACCTCTTCTTATTCTCCTTCGTGTAGCGGGTATTCCTGAATTGTCAACATTTCAGAGAATTCACCTGATTTCTTGGCCCTTTTCAAGGTCTCACCCTGTGAAGTCTTCCTTGAATAGACCTTATGTTTTGGCTAGCACTTTGAAACTTCTTTTCTCTTCCTTGACCTTATGGCTAGAGGAGACTTGGGAGCTTCCTTAGTTGGGGAAGCAGCAATCCCACTGTCTATTTCACTCTTGAGCTCATCTTCAAGCTCATTTTAGGTCAGAGAGGCTCCTTGGAGCTTCAACTGAGCAATTTGTGCATCGATCCATTGTATTGTTCTATGCTCCCTAGGATTTGTCATAATTTTGAGGTCGTTGACCTCTTCCTCATTCCAATCTATTAGGGGCAACGATAGGCTGGCGACAACATCAAACCTCAGATCTATGATAATGTTTTCATCTTCTATGATCTGATCTGGTACCTAGAATAGTTTGACTATCTTGACAAAGTACACGGCCATAGGCATATAATGTCTCATGCGTACCTCCTTATCATTCTGATAGTTACCCAAAAATCTTCAATGTTCTACAAGTGGGAATATTCCCTTCGAAAAAACTTCTTCAACTTGTCATATGGATCCATCCTAGGTCAAGCAGTGTGGAGCCCCAAATTATATTCAATAATTTCCTTCTCAGAATATTTCACACATTGGGCGGCTGCGAGGGTGTATATTCCTAGTCTGAACATGAGGGGATACGATATTGCTGCCCAATATTTTTCACTAAGGAGAGTGTGTGCATTTTGTAACTACCTAGAGAATTCTAGCAAGATTAGATGATCATTTGGATATTGGGGCAACTTGTATGGCCTCTTAAAGAAACCTTCTATTTAGATGCAAGTGAACTTGGGGAACTATATAAGCAAGAATCCAAACCAGTGAATGAACACATGGAACTATGTGTGACTCTACTCTTGAACTCCCCTCTGAGAAGTTTGATAATATGAACAATAAAGGCATTGTTCACCTTGTAGTAGTCTTTCTTGAAATTCCAATATTGGAGTTACAGGTTCCTATCATATACCTTCAACTCCCTTCCTAGAGTTGGGCTTTGTGCAACAAATAATCCTCTATAGGGAAATAGATTAGCCAAAAGATACACCAAATAAGAGGTCACATAGAATTGGGAGGTCTTCTTGACCACTAAGAACATCTGATGCAAGTTGTTACTGATCATTCCAGCCAAGTGAAACTTAGTTTTTCCTCTGATAATCTCCTCTATGAAGTAAAACATCGAATCTTGGAAGTAGGGCATAGTAGGGATTCCCATGACTATGCTCAACAAGGTCACTAGGCCATGATAGTCCTCATAAAATTCACTCCTGAACAACTCTTGGGGCACCCTATTAGCATTGCCCCTCTTCTCCTTTAACCAGTATTGGTTGATTAACTTTTTACATTTAAGGGGGTCAACATTCCACATACTTTTGCATATTCCTTTTTTTGTTTCCTCCATAGAGTCAAAGGTAGGGATGTGGAATGTTTTCCCTATGGACCTAGCATACAGGTTGGCCAACACTTTACCCTCACTATCAATGATCCTTCTGCTTTTTTTCCTAATAAGATTCTTTGCAATCCATCACCAGCTCTGGGGCCACAAGTGTGGGTAGGAAACCGACTTCCTTATCCAAAGCACTCTTTCTGATTTTCTTTACATTGTGTGTGGTGGGGTTGGCAATGACCATCTGTCTGAATTCATCTATATCAACCTGTCGTAGATTAGTGTATGTGGTCGTGTCCCACATGGAAGTGACCCTGGAGGTGACTTCTACTCCCTAGAATTGTTATTTCATTTGGTCTTTATCTTCCTTTCCTCTTGGAACTTTGGCAGACTTCTTCCCTTTGTCTTTCTCTACGGACGCCCTCGATGGTCCTATAGCTGATTCCATAAATCCTACAAATAGAGGCATAGTAAGCATATTTATGTATAAAATGAGGGGAGCATTAGTGAAATCCTACAAAATAGATTTTAGATCAACCCTTTCATCATAAAATATCATAATATTCTTCAAAAATCATCATTTGGCTCTCGTTTGTGGAAGATAGAGCAATGTGGGACTAGGGATGTGGATTTCCCTCGATTGACAGTTATTTTGGAGAAGGAAGCAGGGAGACGGCGAAGAGGGAATTGAACCCCACATGCAACCACCCACATCAAGATTCCTACACTATAACTAGGGCTCACCAAGGTGCTAATGTGTTTGGGGACATGGTTCCATCATTCATGAAGTCCTAGAGGTGCTTGTTCAACTACTTCTCATGCGGGTAAAGAGGGTGTGGAGGTAGGTGATGTCTCAGCCATTTGGAGCTCTACCATTTGGAACAACACTAGCATGGAAAACACCTACAAATGGAGTCCTATAGGGCAGGTCATGTAGGAGGCTTGGATGGTTGTGGCTAGCTCTTAAGGTTTAAGTCATTCAAAGTGATGTGGGTGAGGATCGGCGGGAGGATGCTAGGAAACAACCATTTGGATCATCCAAGACGAGATAGCAGCCCGCATTGCCAAGTTTGCATTAATTTTACATAGTCATTTCGCTTTCTAGGGCCGAGGGGAAAATGGAGGGTGTGGAGTCTTCAATGTGGATGAACAGGGCCCTACAACCGCTTGTGAATAGGCAGAGGGAAGGTGGTGCCCTGCAACGGGCGACCCGCATAGGTGAGTCTAAAAATGACCCAAGCATTAATCGTTCATTTTTCAAAGGGTCTAGATGACAAAGGTCAATTCAAGCCCCACCATGCAGAATGATGATAAGTCATGACCATTTTTATGACAACATTCACATAGAGGCAGGTCATAGGTGGCAGCCCACAAGGAACTACCCGCAAGGGTATCTTAGAGATTTTTGATGAAGGCTCGGGGAAAAGTCAGTGTCAGGGCCCACAAGTTGGACAAGTGAAGATCATTGGTTGTCTACAGAGAGCCTCCCGTGATGAAGACCTCAGGATTTTGGTGAGTTTAAATGGCACAAGTTTCACAGGGCCCATCGAGCAAGGTGACAAAGTTACATGGTAATTTAGGGAACATCGATGGGTGCGGTACCATCCGCGCGTGGAAGTCCATAGACACGAACCCATAGGGGCTTCAAACTCCCTTGTTACTTGATTTTCTTCCAAGTTTCAATGATTCACAACAGAGGGACGGTGTCTGTCCACATGTGCGGACCCACCAAGGGTGAAGGATTCAAGCCTCATGTTTTGAAGTTTAGACAGTGGAAGGAGGGTTGCAGACCGCAAGGGCATGAACTCCCTAGTGAAGAACAATTGCCAAAGGGTCAAGTTTTGCACAGTCCTAGATGGCTGAGTTCGAATGTTTTCCACGTTTTAAAAAGATGGGCTTTGTGTGGGACTTGGTGCTCTAGCTGGTTTTAAGGTTTTATCTCCAAAATTTTAATAACTTTGTAAAATCTATTAAAAAAACACATAACCAAGGCAGCAAAAAAAAACTCACCTGAATATCCCGCAATAACTTGCAAAGAATCTAGTGTCTACAATGCTTGAAGTAGTTAAATGGTCATGTGGGCATGGAGGAGGCGAAAGTTGGCATAGCTCTGAAAATTTTTGACCAAAGGAATGAAAATGATAGGTCAGTTGGGCTATTTATAGGAATTTGATCATTAATGGCCCGCATTTATGACCCATATGGTGGCAGGAGAAGTTGGTGGGCACGAAATTTGAAAAGGCTGGTAGTGGGAAAGGCGGAGCTCTTGGGGCGAGCGATAGTGAAGTGATCACCATTCAAAAGGTTAGTGAAAGGGATGGCAATGATGGACATGGGGCCCGCCATGTGGGTTGATGCCTTGACTCGGCTGCCGCAAAAAAAATGAAGTCATAACAGAATCCTGCCAAGGGAGGCCCGCATGGGTGGACCCGTAGCTAAGGAAGGACGCCAATTTCAAGGACTTAATGAAAACAACCAGAGGAACTCTGTGAAGGAAAAATACTTGAAAATTTCAAGGGTGGGGAAACTTGGTCAACTCAAGGTGATAATGCTAGGAATCCACCAATTGGGACTCAAAATAGGGGGTACACTAAATGAGACAAAGGAAAAAGTTCATTTAGGCATGTGTGCTATAGGCACAACAAATGACGACTCTACTAGGAGAACACTCCTGAGCATTCTAAGGATAAAGGTTCATTTAGGACCTAGAATCTCTCGTTTCACAGACCAGGAATTGGTTTCCATAGGTGAATTGAGGAACTCGAAAGAGAATGGGGATCCTTAGCTGAATCAAATCATGGGAACATCTCAGAAGTGTGTGTATGGTGCATTCATTCCCTTTATTTAGAAACTATAACAAATAACCATTAATTCAGAAAAACAAGCTATATAAATTTCCCAACCCCAAAGGTAACCTGGACATTGCTCCGCTACCAGTCAAGCATCCATAGCCCTAAAATAATTGTCATTGTGACCCCACGAACATTGCTCTACTACTAGTCGGGCATCCATAGCCCCAATAGAGTTGTTCGCACACCCACACAGTTGTTTTATTTTCATTACTTTCTTTTTTTCTTTCTTTTTCAAATATTTCCTTTTAGTTATGTTTCTTTTACTCAACCGTGTAAGAATTGAAGCTTACCGTGGGTTTGGAATCACATTGGTCATTGGAGCAGACTTAGGATTTTTCACTTGCCCGACCCTCATAACAACCACTGTACAACTCTTTAGAAATGATCTAAAGTATGTTTGGTACAAGATCTAAGATGAGTGTGAAAGGATTCAATCAAGGGTCATGTTCTAGGTCAAGTTGGAGTTCAAATAAGGAAACCACTCCATAGAAGCAATCAAAGATCAATAGTTGGGAGTGAATATTTGTCTAGAGAACACAAAGAGTGTGCAACAAAGTGAACCATTCGTCAAATTGAGCATGACCACTGCATCAGAAATAAAGGAAACACCCTCAGCAAAAAAAGATGACTAGGAGAACGAGCAAAAGAAAAGAAAAGCAAGATAGTGAAACAAAGTTAACCCAAACTAACATATATACATGTATTTACAAATACTATCTCAAAAGAGATTAGGAAAGGAAGTAATGCTTGAGGTGTTTCCCATTGATAGGAAACGAGACCTCTTCACCAGTTAGTGTCTTGAGGCGGAAAGCATTATCTCCCAAAATTTCAAAGATTTGAAAGGGACCAAGCCAAAGCTTGTCGAACTTGTCATGCCCCCCTTTCTTTTCATGGGCCTTGTCCCAACAAAGGAATAAATCAACAATTCTAAAGTTCTTAAATTTGGCTTGATGATTGAACCATCTCTTAACCATGCCCTGATGTATGGCAAAATTTTCAATAGCTCGGTCACAGACTTCTAGGTGGAGCAGTTTGGCTAAACGGGCTTCTAATCAATGTCCCTCTTTGTAAAAGGTGTTCACAAACTGGAGGGTAGGGATCCTTAGGTGCATGTGAAAAAAGGGCTCCAAACCATAAATGAGGTGGAATGGGAAATCACCTAAGGAGGCCTTGTGGCATGTACGATCTGCCCAAAGGGGAAAATGTAGCTAGGTGTGCCAATCCTTAGGGTTCTTATCGAGTAGCTTTTTAATTAAAGTGATCAGGTTTTTGTTCATGAATTTAGCTAGGCCAATGCCTTGAGGGTAGTAGTTGGACAAGAAATTAAGGGAAATTCCATAATAAAAGGCCCAACTAGGAAACTTGAGTGGGGAAAAGGCAGGGCCATTATCACAAACAAGGGCATACAGACAACCAAAACGATTCAAAATAAAACTCTCAAGAAAATTAACAACCACCATAGTAGTGCACTGCCTACATGCAATTGTTTTTTTCCACCTAGTGCAATAATCAAAGGTGGTTAGAATGTACCTATGACCCATAGAGGATGGTGGGCTTACCGGACCAATAAAGTTGAGACCCCATTGAGCAAATGGTCTTACCTCCATAACTGGTTGCAATGGGACAACAACATTTTGTTCTCTAGTTGCAATAGTCTGGCACACATGGTAGGTTCAAACATGATGGTGTGCATCCTTGAACACTGTTAGCCAATAGTATCCAACCCACAAGATTTGATGAGTAGTGGAAGGGCCAGATCCATGACTGGTGCAAAATTTATTATGAAACTCTTTTAATACTCATGCTACCTCTTCTTTCCCTGCATCTAAGGTATACTCCTTTGCGATTCCTCTTGTATAGTATGGACCCCTGCAACATATAGCTATTAATTTTCAGTCGGAGAGCACATTTTTGGACCCCTTGCAGGCAAGGTGGGCACTTGTTATTTAGTAGGTAGTAGACAATGTCGTCATACCACTCTCCCGGGGAGACATCTTCAAGTTGATATTGTTGGATAGTGGGCTCAGGCCTAGCCTTATCCAACATTTTAGCTATAATTCAGGTGATGGCTTGACCTCTTACTAATTTCATGGGCTGAATCTCCATTTCATATTCCTGCATCAAGGTAACCCATTTTGCTCTTCTTTCTCCCAATTCGTTCTGCATCAGCAATGTCTTTACTGTTGGATCAGGCACTATGGAAAACACTTTGTTCCATAAGATGTAGTGTCTAAATTTCTTAACTCTCCTAACTAGGGCATATGCTTTCTTTTCCACATTGTGATATCAAAGCTCTGCATCTTTTAATGGAGCACTCATGAAGGCAATATGGTACTCACTTCCTTCATCATCCTTTTGAATCCATATGCTAGCATAGGAATGGTCTGAAGCAAATGAGTAGATGTAGAACGACTTGAGGTAATCTAGGCTAACTAGTACGGGTGCATTAGTAATTGATTTCTTGATTTCCTCAAAATCTTACTTGGCCTCTAGCGTCCACTCAACTTTGGTGTCCTACTTCAACATAGCATTAAGTGGCTTGACTATCTCAGCAAAAGCCAATGATGACTTTTCTGACAAATTTTATCTTTCCAAAGAAATATTTCAACTCTTTCTTGTTCCTTGGTAGCTAAATATTTAGGATAACCTAGATGCACTCGGGGTCAATTGATATTCCTTTCTTTGAGATCATGTGCCTATGTAACTTTTCCTCTGTGACTCTGAAAATGCACTTCTTTGGGCTTAGAGATATTCCAAATTCCGTACACTTCTAAAAAACTTTACATAAATCAATGACATGATCCCCCCCTTCTTCGAAAACACTGTGAGATTATCCATGTAGATGATGATGCACTTGTCGATCAGATCTTATAGGTGATATACATCACATGTTTGAATGTTGCACTAGTGTTGATGAGTCCAAATGACATTCTCTGGTAGCCAAAGGTTCCCCACTTGGTGGTGAACGTTGTCTTGTTCCTATCCTCATATTGTACCATTATCTAATTGTACCAGGAGTATCCATCTAGGAAAGACATCATTTGAGACCTATTGACTATCTGTAGCACCTCATCCAATGAGGGTACTAGATAATTGTCCTTCTCTAAAGCTCTATTTAGGTTGTGGAGGTCTGCACACAATCTGATTTCTCCGTTCTTTTTCCTAACTGGGACCAGATTAGCCACCCACATGGAGTGCCTAACTTGGAAGATAATTCTGGTGGACAACAACTTTTGAACCTCCTTGTAGATGATGGGTTCCAATAATGTGTTGATGGGATGTTGTCATTAGTGAAAGGGCCTCTTGTCTTGCTTGAGGGGAATGGTGTGCGTGATGATTGAGGTGTCATATTTTTTTAAATCTTCGTTACTCCAAGTGACCACATCACGATACTTGCATAAGGCATTGATGATTCCTTCTTTTTCTTCTAGAGTGCACACTTTACCAATGAATAAATTTTAACCTCCTCAGTTGTTCCAAGATTATGAGTATCATATTGATTATTGATGGAGTCCTTTGTTTGTTGATCTTGATCTTTGATCTGATCTAAATCAAATATACACTCAAGTTGGACCATACCTCTAGGAATTGTGTTCATCTTGAAATTGATCACCCCTTCTATATCCAATTCAGCTTTTTCAGGCTTGACCTCATCAATTATTTGGGTTGCAAATACATCAGAGCTGGTGATGAAGTCTAAGATGTGCTTGCCATCATTGAATGCTTGAAATTTGGTAACATTATCTAGCACTGATGGGGTGGATGTAAGCTCAACAGTGAATTTCTTCAGGCCGGACAAAGAAAGGGGTTGCAACGTGCTGGGTGCCTGAGCTAATGCATCAACCATATGGTTTTGGGAATGAGGGATCAATTGAATATTAAATGCATCTAGAATTTCTAAAAGATCCCAAACCCTATGCTTATAATTTTCTATCCTATCATGGCAGGAATATACTTTCCTAGCTTTCTTTACTACTAATTATGAGTCTCCAAAGACTTGCAACATTTTGGCCTTTTTCCTGAGAGCCATCAGAAGACCATGGACTAGTGCTTCATACTCTGCTACATTATTCGTGCAATGAAATTGAAGCCTATGAGTAGCAAAGTAGGTATTACCTATAGGGATGATGAGCTCAAACCCAAGTCCTACTCCTTGCTTTGACTTAGATCCATCAAAGCACAATATCCAAAACTTGGGGGATTCTTTAACTCTAGGGCTGGTCATACATTCATCCTTCTTTATCTACGCACTTGCATCTACAATTTATGGGGAAGGCACAGACTTAGAATTGCTATGATCGGGCAGTTTTGTTTGAGATTCTTCTTTAGGTGAAACTTGCCCACTAATATGAGCAACTGTTGTCTGACAAAGGAAGTATTCAAATTTCAAATGGGAAACATTGTGGACCTTGCACCAACTGGGCTACATGAGCTCTCAAAAATCCATCCTCACTCCTAAGCTAAGCTGATCTTGCACACATTTTTCAATAAATTCCTGGAATCCATCCAATAATCCCAAATTTCCCTCATCATTGGATTCCTCATCATCTGACTCAACCAAAACTTATGTGCTTTGAGGTGTGTAAGTTAAATTAGCAGGGGAGCTGCACAACATGAGGATAAGTTCTTTAGTCATCTCCTCTTCCTATGGTTTTGATTCTTCTTGGTATACCATGGGAGAATAATTACCCAATTTCATTTCAACAAACAACACCTCATTGGTGTTTTACTCCATAATCATAAACTTCATGTGCAGTTCCCAGTCTATGTGGATTTGGTTTTGCAACCCTTTCCATGGAAACCATAGTTGAGAAAATTAAGTTGTAGCATACCCATTCAATGCTTTGGTGAAATTCTATCCTAGTATTATGTTGTATGTGTCAAGGATATCTACCACTTGAATGTCAATAACTTGCTACACTCTTGGGTCTGCAACAATCTGCATAGGTATCCAGTTGATTTCACCAACTATGTTCACCTTAGTTTGGTCTAGTTGGGTTACCTTTCTTCTAGAAGGAGTGGGGACTATTCCAAATTCCTTGCATATGGCTGGTAGCATAACATTGGCCGATGCTCCTGAATCAAGCAAGTAGTTGTGTAGGATTTTCCCAAATATTCTTATAGTAGTAAGGAAGGGAGGTGTTTCTAACTTCCCTTGGAGCAATCCCATGGGTGTATCTACCTGAGTTGCTTGATTATTATCTTTCTCATTACTCTTTTCTTTGGATGACACTTGGTTTTGCTCCTTGGTAGATTGCTTTCCTATTTGTTGATTTGAAGGCGCATCTTCCTTCTTGCCTAAGATTTCTTAGATTATAGGCTCATTTGGTGGTTCATCAAAGGAAACTTTGTTGGTAGGTATTTCTTGTGTTGGCTTAGAATAGGCAGTCCTGTTAATCATTCTAAAGAAATCATTCCTAACTACGGGGGCTTTGAGCAACTCGAAGGTAGACAAGCTTATTTTAACCTTCTTGAATTCATTGTTCACGTACTTGCCCATTTGTTCAATTTTTTCCTCAAAGGATTTTCTTTGGGAGGAGCTAATGAACTGGTTTTGTGTTTGATTTGGTTTTTTATTTCTATTTAAGTACTAAGTGGGCATGTGGGGGTAACCTGGATTCATGTTGGCATTTGGATTAGGTGGAGTACTAAAGTTGTTGGTGGGATAGAGGTTGTGAATGGCCCTCTTGCTTGCCTATTTCTTAAGTTATACAGGGCCGCTCTTTGGTGAAACATTTGAACTTCATCCTCGCATGACTCCTCTTCATTTACTGGACCATTACCTACTGAATTGAAAAGCTGAGATAGAGTGTCTTTGATACTTGCCTCTTTCGCTTCTTCATCCTTTGAGGTAGCAATCTCCTTTTTTAGGCATGTTATTCTTGCCCTGTAGAAAGGGGGCTTGATTGACCATGAGCATCGAAGAATCGTATGGCTCAAAAAAAACTATATCTCAACAACCCGCACTTTCCATGGCATTCTAAACCTCCACTTGAAAGATATCTACAACTGTCTAGAATTTAAGGCAATCCAATTTAGCGTGCCTATTTGTTTTATGGATTCCACACCATCTAGATAGTGTTGGCTCAGCTAAATATACCTCGCTGGTCATCTTCTCTACACTGGTAGGCTGATCAAAATGGGTAGGAACACCTCCATTATTTGGCCTTGTATTCCATGTCTAGTTTTTCCTCTGTGATGGCCTCCTTTCAAAATTTTGGTTGGAATTTTGTCCTTTTTTGTAATTTTGTCCAGCAGAGCTACCTGGATCATGGTTGTCTCTACTATCTCAGTTGAGGTTGGCCTAAGTGCTCCATTTGGAAGCCTATAGCTGGTTGTTCTTATTCCTTAAGTGTTTCATCTTAGTTGACATTTTCTTGATCATCTTTGTCAATTCATCTATCTGATCCTTTTCTACATTATTTGGTTATGATGCTTAGTTTTGGAGAAAAACCAGTTGTACTATTGGCTAGTTTTGTTGTACGGATGGAAACTCGGGCCCTTGTAGATATGTAGGCACTTGGGGTGATTGAGGATAAATCTATTATTGTTACAATTGTGAGTAGTGAGGCTTTAGGGGAGCCTCATTCATTAGCAGTCCTGGATTAGGGACCATGGGCAATTGTGGAACTTGATTCATAATTGGTGTTTGATGTGTCAAATTCTTAGTAAGTCCCTAAACTTGCATTGGATGAGTGATCGGTCCAAAAGAAGGCAGCGGGCCAGAAATATTTTATCCTCAAAATAGTGCTTGTTGTGACTGCCTTAGCGTATGCATCTACCAACCTTGCAGGTGGTGGGTGCATTCTTTTCACCAATGCAGCACTGAGATTGTCTAGGGCAGCATAGTAAACCAATAGGGCTAAAACATCATCAACCATGTATGGAGCTTGTAGCCTTGTATATGCATGATTAAAGTGATCATTAAAGGAACTCATTGGTTCATTGACTTCTCTCCGAATGGACATAAATTGCTGATATAACTTTGAAGGGCTGATCAAGATCTTATATTTTAACAAGAAAGAGTTCTTCAATAAGTTTGATAGTGCAACCATGGTAGGAGGGTCCTCAAAGAGAAAAATTTGGACCATATAGCATGAGTCACACAATAGAAGCAACATGAAATATGGAGGTTAATACAGATTAAAACATTCTCATTAACATAAATCTCAATTACAATTGGCTGACAACATCCAAGCTTACAGATTCGACTCACAGGCCTGATACAACATGCTCAACTTATAATATTCCTATATGCTCTTTAATGTGAGCTGAAATATAACATCTCAAATCTAATATTTTTCTGAATTCCTTTCTAATGATCTATTACAATGATTTATATCACATCTTCAGATCTAGAATCATCCACATTGGCCAAAGATCATTACAATCTCCAATGAAATAAAATGTAATGTGTGCATGAATAGGTCGGCCTCAAATTTGAGTTACTCCTCGGTGAATGCATAGGATGAAGTGTGGACCTATAATTAAGTTTGGGGACACTTCATAGAACAATTTGAATCACACTATTGAGATCCACAAGAGATGAAACTAGTCGTTAGGCTTGAAAATGATTCTGATGCCGGTTCAAGAAATTGCCATCAAATCCAGAAGTGATAACTTGCTGAAAAAAGATCCAATCACACTTAAATCTTGGAATAAGGAAAATAAACATTTCAACAATGTAAACATAGATCCATAGGGTCTGGTGAGAAAATATGATGAAACACTGAATCTGCCAACTTGAACTAAATAGGAATTGAACAAGAACAAAAACTAAAAGAGAATATTTTTGGTTGATGCAAGATTGCCAAGAACCAAGGATTCTCTTGCATCAAACATCTAGGGTTAATTTGAAAATTTAGTCCCTCAATTTTTTGGGGCTAAAGGGAAACCAATATGGTCTACCTTAGCCTAAGAAATCCAAGAAGAAACCTCCATTGGTCTGCTTTTCCACTTCACAAGATATTCTTTGTACTGTCTTCTATGAGTTTTCCTCCCATCTCTGATATCCAGAATCTCCTCAATCTCATGTGATTGTTGTTTAGGAAATTGATTCTCCATAGGCATGATATCACACAAAACTTCCTCATGGTAATTTCCTATCGTCAATTTCACCAAACATTGTTCACTTACTAGTATCTTATGCTCATCTTGAATCCATGCTATCTGACAAGGCTTCAGGTGTTTCAATATTTCTAACTTCAATTTGGTCACCATTTCTTTAGAAACCAAGTTCTCAAAACTCCCACTATCAACAATCACTTTGCAACATTTACCAATTACCTTGCATCTAGTCTAAAACAATTTATTTCTCTACAACAGTTCTTGTTCCATCTCACTTTGACACAATACTTTTCTATTCACCAACACTTCTCCATCTTCCTGTTTGTTAGATGATTCAACATGATCTTCCTCAAAAAAGGCTATTCTTCAATTAATTTTTGTCTTTCTACTTGTCTCTCCTTGATTACATTCAAATGCTCTATGTCCTCCACCACACTTAAAACAAGTTCCCCTAAATAATCTTTTCTCCTTGTCATCTTTTCTATAACCCTCATTCTGATAACCACTATATCCTCCTCTTCGGTAAGAGTTTCCATCATCTCTAGAGTATGAATTATCATTATTACTGACTTCCTTATCTTTATTCTAATATGTAAAAGTTCCTCTTCCTCCATTAAAAACTCTTCCTCTTTGAAATCTTCCACCTCTTCCTCTCCATCTCTTCTCATGTTCTATATTCAGCTTCTCTTCCACTTTTAGGGCACATTGATATGCCTCTTCCACACTCTGCAACTTGATCAAACTGATTTCATATTGTATAGATGACCTCAAACTATTCACATACCTGGCTACTTGCTCGATCCCATCCTCTGAATGTCCAGATCTGATGTTCAACTTGTAGAAATCCTCAATATACTTTGTCACACTTGATTCCTTCTGTTTCAAATTCTACAACTTCTAGAATAAATTGATTTGATAATTTGTAGGCATAATTTTTTTTTCAACTTATTCACCATCTGATCCCATGATTTTATCTTCTCCTTTCCTCTTCTTTTCCTATCTATCTACAAATTATCCCACCAAAGGGATGCATGTCCTTTCAAATTTGTGCAAGAAAATTTTACCTTCTTATCTTTAGTGGTACCTTCAAAATAAAAATACTTTTCCATCTCTGTTATCCAATCAAGCAATTCATCCAAATCCAACTTACCATTATAATCCAGTAGATTGAAATGTGGCTTTGTATTTTCTCTAGTTAGGGCTCTTATGAACCTCTCTTCTCCCCAATCCAAGCTAGGTTGATCTTATTTTCCTATTTATTCTTGTACTTCTACCTCTTCATCACTCACATCATCAATTGGTTGACCTCTCCTTTGGGCCATTTCAACTGTATCTAATCTGGAAGCAATTCCTCTCAACATCTCCATTAAAGTTGGGTATGCATTTCCACACACTCCATTTCCTCTAACATTTCTTCTTCCCACCATCTTTACACAAGTCCTCTACAGCTACAGGTTAGATCCTCAATCCACCACCCCACAACAAATATTCAATAGGACTTCGTGAATTCTAACAACCTCTCATGGATCGAATCTTGCTCTGATAGAAATCTAGTGTAGCCATAGTAGGAGGGTCCTCAAAGAGAACAATATGGACCATGCAACAAGAGTCACACAATAGAAGCAACACAAAATATTGAGGCAAATGTAGATTAAAACATTCTCATTAATATAAATCTCAATTAAAATCGACCGACAACATCCAGGCTTACAAATTCGGCTCACAGGCCTGATACAACATGCTCAACTTATAATATTCCTATATGCTCTTTAATGCGAGCTGAAATCTAACATCTCAAATCTAATTTTATTCTAAATGCCTTTCTAATGATCTATTGCAATGATTTATATCACATATTGAGATCTAGAATCATTTGTGTTGGCCAAAGATCATTACAATCTCCAATGAAATAAAATGTAATGTGTGCATGAATAGGTCGGCCTCAAATTTGAATTACTCCCCGATGAATGCATAGGATAAAGTGTGGACCTATAATGAAGATTGGGGAAAATCCACGAAATTTTTTGAATCACACTGTCAAGATCCACAAGTTATAGGAAAGATCCACAAGCGATCAAACTAGCCATTAAGCTTGAAAATGATTCTTGTGTTGGTTCAAGAAACTGCCATAAAATCCGGAAGCAATAACTTGTCAGAAAAGGATCCAATCATGCTCAAATCTTGGAATAAGGAAAATGAACATGTCAACGATGTAAAGATAGATCCACAGGGTTTGGTGAGAAAATATGATGAAACACTAAATATGCCAACTTCAACTAAAGAGGAATTGAACAAGAACAAAAATTGAAAGAAAATATTTTTGGTTGATGCAAGATTGCCAAGAACCAAGCATGCTCTTGCATCATTCTAGGAGGTGATATATCCAGTAGGCAAGTTAATGTACCAGTAGAAGGCCTCTTCCCCCAAGGAGTAAGGAAATATTCTGCAAGCTGCATCCTCATGATATATCTACATGTCCTTCAACGTAATTTGAAAGATCTTGATATGTTCCTCTACTACCCTTTGCGGATTGCATGGATGAAATTTCATGCAAAATCTCTCTAGATTCTTTGGAATGTCATGATAAACTTGGAAGGGAAGCAGAGAAGGATTATTTTCTAGCCAAGCCATAACAAGAGGCATAGGTTGTGCTTGTTGTGTGACAATAACTTGGGGTTGCGTATAGGTAGCAACAGTTAGGACTGCGCTTTGGACTTGAAGGGATGGGGCAGGGGTAGGGGCAGCACCCTAACTGTGGGAAGTGAGCAGCTAAAAGGTAGTTTGGGGTGGCTGAGTGGAAGAAGTGGACATTGAGAGGGAAGGATGAGTGTGGTGCAAAGGAATGGAAGGGAGGGGTGAGGATGGAGGTGAAGTGGAGGGAGTGGATGAGGTTGATGAAGTTGCTTCCCCTCTTTTAGCTCTATTAGCCTTGGTAGGTGGTAGTAACTCTTGAAGTTCCCCTTTATTTGGTGTGGATCTTAAAACTCTATGGAATATTTTAGGGGAAAATGAACAAATTTGATCCAACTTAACACAAGGAATGCCCTCTTTCTAGCACCAGTTCTGTTGATGGGTGTTTTTATACTTCTCAACACAGGTAATGCATAAGTACATCACCTCTCTTGAAAGACAATTTCCTACAAACAAGTTGCAAAAAACTATCCCAAGCTCTCTCGAATGTTAGGCCATGACTTGCTTGGAATATCTTAGTTGGTTCATGTGATTTACTGGTAATCATAGGGAATCCTTATGTATGTTAATTTGAAAGGAGATTGGTTCCTTAAATGGAGATTTTAAGATATCGGAGTTGATATGCAATTGCTGCAAGTTCAAAATAGTATTCTAAAACTCCACTTTTTTCATCAGATTTGACTTTACAATGATGTTAGAACTTTACCTAAATTACTATTGAAAAGAAAGGTCAAAAGGGAAGGGAAAGGACGAAGTTCCTAGACCTGCAACTACCAATGAAGAGTGATAATGGAGGATGCTATAATGGAAAGCCTTCTTGAAACTAAGTTCCACTTTACCAAATCAGTTAACAGTATCATGAAACTAGTGCTATCTTCTAAGGTCTATAGATTTTTATCTGTTCATTCACCATAAAGCAAGAATAAAAGATGAATTTCAAGTGCAACAATGAATTTATATTTAGACTAGATTTATACTATTTTTTATCATCAACAAACAACAAAAAGCATAAACAAGGAAGGGCATCAACACACCAGTATTCTTCAACATAAATGAACATTCACTAAACTACTAGAAGTATGCAAAATACATAGAACAACAAATTATATCCACTCAAATCTATCAAATATGAGGAGATGAATCATGAAACATGAAGGAAACTCAAAAATCCACCAAAAGCAATGAATTTCTATTAGAATTTCAACATGTCTTTACAACTCAAATCTCTCTTTGAAATTGAGAGGAGACCCCCTATTTATAGCTTTCAAAAGGAAAAATGAATGGCCAAGTTTTAACCTCATTGTGTGGCCAAGATTCATTAAAAATTAGGGTTTCACCTACCCCCAATATTTTATAATTTAAAAAATACATTTCTTGTCTTTTTCCTATTTCATCCTTGAGTGCCCTATCACTGTAGCATTTTTTCCTATAGTGATTTTCCTTTTGGCTGCAACTACATTGTGAGGAACTCATCATCTATGATAGGTTTTCCTTGATTCTTCTAAATGGTGGTATACTCCACAAATTTTCCCATTAGTGCCAGAAGTTTGTCCCACTCGATTATATGTAATTAGAGAACTTGGAAGCATAGTTTCTTTGATCTTCCAAAGATCAACTCCCAATTCTTTGTACACTTAGGTGTGTTCTTGATCACTTGCTTTGATTGGGCAAAGGCTCGAGCAGTAAAATCCATAAAGTTCAATGTTAATGAATCTATGGCCCCATTCTCCATCTTCTTGTGGAAGTATGACCTAATTTTCTTTGGGTCTAGCTCGATGGAAATCATGTCGTAATCCATCATGAGCTTCAAATATTCCTCACAGTCCGTCTGATGTACCTTGACCCATTCTAAGTCGAGGTCTACTTCATGGAGTACACACTCCAAGACTTCCTTTCTGTATTCTAGGCCCATTTTCCACATCTTGACTAGCCAATGATCATCCTTCACTATGGCCAGCTCCTTCTCCCAGGTTCTCTCAGGCATCTTGAGGATAGCCTCGAGTTTAGGGTATGTAATCTTATATAGTTCTAGGAAGTTATTGCAAATTCTCTCTATGCCCTTGAGTTGTTTTTGTACTTCCCAGAATTTGTTGGTTGTTCAGACAGCATGTCCAATTACCATATCACCATTATAGTTGACTCGCCAAAACCACTCTTCAGTAGCCTTGGTCCAGTTCTTTCTCCTCTCTAACTTACCTATGTGTTCTTTGGAAAGTAGTAGAGATAGGTCCGATGAAGTTGTTGGTAGTTCCTCGGTAGAAGACTATTGCTAAATGTAGGTAGTGATATTTTCCACCTCTGCCTTCAACTCCTCCTTGGAGTATTGGTCCTTGTTCATCTTATGGAAAATTTTGGAAACCAACCCCTAGAGTTGATCAATATTTTTCTCCCTTGTAGCGGTACGTGATTCAATGGTAGAGATGTTATAACTTACCCCTTCCCCTTTATCTACTACTGGAGTGGCAATTTGAATCATCCTCGATCCTGATGCATCCATCGTAATCTAGGATCAGACTCTCAATTTCTTTTCCTTCTTTGTGCAAATTTTAGTTCATGCAAAGATAACCTCCAGTCTTTCCTTGGGGTCCATGAGAGTGGGGGTCTTCTTTTGCAGTTTCCTTTCTTACCAATTTGGCATTTGAGATCCCTCCTTTGGTGATTCATAATCACCTTCTTCTCTTTGGGCATGTTGGATCCCCCTTTCTTCGTGGTCTATGTCTTCTTGTTCTATTTTCTCTTCTTCCTCTTCATCAGAGTCCTGGATGAATATGGTCTTTTCTTCGATCAATCATGTAGTAGCTAAATTTTCCTTAGGGTTGTCTTGTCCTTTTGGTGCTCTTTCTTCTTCTTGCTTGAGCTTCGTATAGTGTTCTGGCTCAGGGTCCTTTCTCATTTCAACCTCTTCTTCAGGCTTATCCTCTTCTTCTTCAACTTCAATTTCTTTCTTTTCCTCCTCCTTCTCAGGGGGTATTTCTTCTTCTTGATTGGGGCCTTCATCTTTTACCTTTACTAGAGGCTTTGTAGATATTTCCATGTCATCAACAGTTTCCTCCTTTTCTTCAAGACATTGTCTTTCAACTTCCTCTCTAACGTCCTTGAGTTGTTTGGACAATTCCTCCTCAAGCTCTTGATTGGAGGACTCTACTATGTACTTGGCACTAGGGTCCTCAACATCTTCCTCTAAAGACTATGACCCTTCTTCTTCATATACCACCTCATTGATGGTCATGTTTTGATGTTCTAGGTGCTCATGATAGTCATTCCTAAAGGGATCTTCAAATTCCTCATCTATCTCCCTAGCAGCCTTCCTCTATTTTCTCTCCATTTCCTTTGAGATTTGCATGGTTTCTTCCATCTTTGGTGGTTCTTTCAGAGGAGGGACAACGAGACCAACGACAGCTTGAGTCATAATAGCCTGGATAGCAGGATTCATTAGTACCTTAGAGAATCCCATGGGTATATTTTGCATATGCCTGACAAAGGCCTCCAGATGAGTGAGAGAAGGCATTGTAATTGTGGATGGTAGAGGAGTTGCAGTTGAGGGAGACATTGAAGAGGATGAGAGTGGTGAGGTTGTAGTGGATGAGGAGTCTCGCACTATAATTGGAACAGTTGGCGAGGTGGAGGAAAGGTGGACCGAGATATCCACCGTGGGTGGAGATGAAGCAAGTAGTGTTTGAGACTAGAGGAGGAGTAGTGGTAGTGGTAGTGGCGGTCATGGCAAGATCAAAGGAAGCAAGTTGTGACTTTGGTTGCCCATCCTCTTCTTCTTCTCCTTCATGTAGTAGGTTTTCCTGAATTCTTGGCATTTTGGAGAATTCGCCTAATTTCTTGGCCCTTTTCGAGGTCTCACCCTCTGAAGCCTTCCTCGAATACATCTTATGTTTCAACTTGCGGTCTTACACTTCTTTTCTCTTCCTTGAGCTTGTGGTTGGAGGAGACTTGGGAGCTTCCTCAGTTGGGGTAGCAGTAGTCCCACTGTCTTTTTCACTCTTGAGCTCATCTTTGAGCTCGCCGTAGTCAAAGAGGCTCCTTGGAGCTTCAACTGAGAAATTTGTGCATCAATCCATTGTCTTGTTCTATGCTCCATAGGCTTTGTTAGAATGTTGAAGTCATTAATCTCTTCCTCATTCTAGTCTATTAGGAGCAATGACAGGCTGGCGATAGTATGAAACCTTAGATATATGATAGTTTTTTCATCTTCTATGATTTGATCTGATACCGAGAATAGTTTGACCGTCTTGAAAAAGTACATGGTGATACACATATAATGTCTCATGTGTACCTCCTTATCATCTGGGAAATTCACCCAAAAATCTTCCATATTGTGCAAGTGGGCGTATTCCCTTCCAATAAAATTCTTCAGCTTGTCGTATGGATCCATCCTAGGCCATGCAAAGCCCCAAATTATATTCAATAATTTCCTTCTCATAATATTCCACACATTGGGCAGCCGCGAGGGTGTACATTCCCTATCCGAATGTGAGGTGATACAATATTGTTGCTCGATGTTTTCCATTGAGGAGAGTGTGTGCATTTTGCAACTACCTAGATATTTTTAGCAAGATTAGTTGATCATTTGGATACTAGGACAACTTGTATGGCCTTTTAGAGAAACCTTCTATTTGGATGTAAGTGAACTTGGGGAACTATATGAACAAGAATTTGAATTGGTGAATGAATGCACAAGCACTGTGCATGACTCTCCTCTCGAAGTCACATCCGAGAAGTCTAATAATATGCCCAATGAGGGTATCGTTCAGCCTGCAATAGTCTTCGTTTAAATTATGATATTGGAGTTACAGGTGCCTGCCATACACCTTCAACTCCCTTCCTGGAGTTGGGATTTGTGCAACAAATAATCCTCTATAGGGAAATGGATCAGCCAGAAGATACACCAAATAATAGGTCATATAGAATTGGGAGGTCTTCTTGATCAATAGGAATTGTTGATGCAAGTTGTTACTGATCATTCCAGCCCAGTGAAGGTTAGTTTTTCCTTTGATAATCTCTTCTATGAAGTAAAACATCCAATATTGGAAGTAGGGCAGAGTAGGGACGCCCATGAATCTACTCAACAAGGTCACTAAGTCATGATAGTCCTCATAAAATTCACTCCTGAACAACTCTTGGGGCACCTTGTTAGCACTGCCTCTCTTCTCCTTTAACCAGTATTGGTTGATTAACTTTTTGCATTTAAGGGGTCCAACCTTCCACATACTTTTTGCATATTCCTTTGTTGTTTCCTCCATAGGGTCAAAGGTAGCGATGTGGAATGTTTTCCGTATGGACCTGGTGGATAGGCCAACCAACACTTTACTCTCACGATCAACGATCCTTCTTCTTTTTTCCTGATAAGCTTCTTTGCAAGCCATCACCATCTCTAAGGCCACAAGAGTGGGTAAGAAACGAACTGCCTTAGCCAAACCACTCTTTTTTATTTTCTTTGCATTGTCTATGGTGGGGTTGGTGATGCCCCTCTGTCTGAATTTGTCTATATCAACCTGTCCTAAATTAGTGTCTGTGATCATGTCCCACGTGGAAGTGACCCTGGAGGTGACTTCTACTCCCTAGAATTGGTATTTCATCTGGTCATTATCTTCCTTTCCACTTGGAACTTTGGAAAACTTCTTCCCTTTGTCTTTCTCTACGGACGCCCTCGATGGTCTTACAGTTGATTTCACAAATCCTACAAACAAAGGCGCAGTAAGCATATTCATGTATAAAATGAGGGGAGCGTTATTGAGATCCTATTGTAGACACCTAAATTTGGACACTTCATTTATCCAAATTTACCGCTTTTCATCTAAACATCCATTTATCTACATTAATTAAGTAATATCACTATTATTTAATTAATACCTCTAAAGTTCTTCTAATTCCTAAGGTATCTAGTTAAATAATTAAATACATAACCTCTTTAATTACCCTTTCATCAAATGAATTAAATAAATATGACATTTATTTAATTCCTCACATGTTACATCCTTTTTCTTATTATCCTCTTAATTGCATCATTAGGAATGTGCACATGCCTAATCCTTGATTAGGATGTGTCAGATCCTCCAACTTTTTCAAGTTGGCCCCTAATCTCTCTTAGCCACATAACCCTCCTCTAATCCTTCATTAACTAGCCTAATCATTTTTCCAAGGAATTTTTAATTCCTTTTATCCTTCCAAGGAATATTAAAATCCTTTTTCTCTTCTCCATGTGATCTTTGACTTCTCACATCAAGTCACATGTGAACTCTTCCCCTTTTCCCATGCATCTTCTACAATCTTTGACTTGTCACATCAAGTCACATGTGACAAGTCTTACCTTTTTAGGCACCTTGTCTTATCCAAGGTACTTTCTACCTCTCCCTTTGGAACCTTGTCGTATCGACAAGATTCCCCAATCATGTGAATTTTAAATTCACTTTTTATTTCTCCAAGGAATCTTCTCATCTCCCAATGTACTTTCAAGGTACATGTCCTTCCTCCACATCATGTACTCTCCTTCCACCTCACCTACACATCACCATTTCTAAGCCACTTCACCTTCCACGTGTCAAGATGTGAGGGCTTGTGAGTCCTCATTTCACCATAGCCCTGCATCTTGGCCTTGTTGGTTTAATCTCAACCATTCATTTCTCTAGAGAATTCAAAATTCTCTATAAATACCCCCTATTTTCTCTCATTTGGGGACCTTTGCATTCCATAGCCAAACTCTTGCAGTTTTATCATTTGAAGCCACACTTAGCCATATTGTCACATCTTAGCATTTGCATCCATTATCATACAACTCCAACTATCTTGCATCCCCACCTACTTTCCATTCAAGGAGCATACAATGTCATGAATCAAAGGGCCAACCAAAAGAACAACTCGACAAGGTAAAATGTTCCATTTTCTTTTGTTAAGCTAATCATTTGCCCAATCTTGAGGTGTAGGGTGTTAATATTTTTTTTCTTGCACTCTTTTTTTTGCTGCTCATTCTCTAACATATTTTCATCCGTCCACACCTGCAAAACAAATGTTAGATCAAGTCTTTCATCATAAAATATCATAATATTCTTCAAAAATGATCATTTGGCTCTAGTTTGGGGAAGATAGAGCAATGCGGGCCCAAGGATGTGGGTTTCCCTGGGCTAGCAACCATTTTGGAGAAGGCAACAAGGAGATGGTGGAGAGGGCACTACAGCCCACATGTAGCCACCCTCATCAAGATTCTTGCACTATAACTAAGGCCCACCAAGGTGCCAAGGAATTTGGAGACATGGGCCCATCATTCATGAAGTCATGGATATGTTTGTTCAACTACTTCTCATGTGGGTCAAGAGGGTACGGAGGCAAGCAATGTCTCAACCATTTGGAATGGTAGTGGCATGGTGAAGACCCACAAACAGAGTCTCACAGGGCAGGTCCCATAGGAGGCTTGGATGGTTGCGACTAGCTCTTAAGGTTTAAGTCATTCAGAGTGATGCGGGCGAGGGCCGGTGGGAGGATGCTAGGCAACAGCTATTTGGATCGGCCAAGATGAGATGGCAATTGGCACTACCAATTCCACATTAGTTTTATTTAGCCATTTTGCTTTCTAGGGCCAAGGGGCAAATGGAGCATGTGGGGTCCACAATGTGGACGGACGAGGTCCTACAGCCGCTTATTAATAGGTGGAGGGAAGGCGGCAACCCACAATGGGTGAACCGCATAGGTGGGTCCACAAAGGACCCAAGCACTAATCCTTCATTCTTCAAAGGGTCTAGACTACAAAGGGCAGTTTGGGTCCTACCACACAAAATGATGGCAAGGCATGACCATGTTTAAGACGAAATTCACATAGAAGCGAGTCACAGGTGGCGGCCCACAAGGAACCACTCACAAGCATATCTTAGAGATTTTCGATGAAGGCTTAGGGAAAATTCACCATCGGGGCCCTTAAGGCAGATGGGTGAAGATCATCGGTTGTTTGTAGATGGTGACAAGGAGGGGGTGGTCCACAGACAGACCCCTGCATGGTTAGATCTGCAACAGATTTATATTTGGGGTGTTTTCATGTGATTCTTGAGGGTGAAGGAGATCGTGGGACCCACAATGCGAAAAGAAGTATGGCCCTGGCCACTTGTGATGGTGTTGATAACAGCGGCCAAGAGATGGCATAAATCTTTAGAGAGCCACTCGTAATGAAGACATCAGGATTTCGATGAGTTTAACTGACACAGGTTTTGCGGGGCCCGCAAGGTGGGGTGATGAAGTTAAATGGAAGTTCAAGGAACAATGATAGGTGCAATGTCATCCAAGCATGGAAGTCAATAGACACAGACCAACAAGGGCTTTAGACTCCCTTGTTACTCAATTTTCTTCCAAGTTTCAATGAATCACAACAGAGGGATGGTGTTTGTCTGCATGTGCAAACCCACCAAGGCTGAAGGCTTCAGGTCTCATGTTTTGAAGTTCAGACAATGAAAGGAGGGTTGTGGGCCACAAGGGAATGAACTCCTTGGTGAAGAACAATGGCCAAAGGGTCAAATTCTGTAATGCCCTAGACAACCGATTTCAAAGGTTTTTCATGTTTTGAAAAGATGGGTTTTGTGCGAGACTTGGTGCTCTAACTAGATTTAAGGTTTTCTCTCCAAGATTTAAATAACTTTGTAGGATCTATTGAAAAAAACATAACCAAGGTGGTGAGGAAAAACTCACCTAAATATCTTGCAATAACTTGCAAAGAATCTAACGTCGACAATGCTCGATGTGACGAAATGGTCACGTGGGCGCGGAGGCAGTGAAAGCTGGCAAAGCTCTAAAAATTTCTGACTGAAGGAATGAAAATGATAGGTTGGTTCAGCTATTTATAGGAATTCTATCATTAATGGCCCTTATTTATGACTATTATGGCAGTAGGCGAAGTTGGTGGGCATAAACTTTGAAAAGGTTGACAATGGGAAAGGCGGAGCCCACGAGGTGGGCAACAATGAAGTGATCAGCATTCAAAAGGTCAGTGAAAGGGATGACAATGATGGATGTAAGGTCTACCATGTGGGTGGATGCCCCAACTCATCCGCCACAAAAATGATGAAGACATAATAGAATCCTGCGAAGGTCGGCCTGCCTGGGTGGACCTACAACTAGGGAAGGATGCTAGTTTCAAGAACTCTACCATTGGAACTCCAGGAAGGAAAAAGACTTGAAAATTTCAAGGGTGGTGATACTTGGTCAACTCAAGGTGATAATGCTAGGACTCCTTGGCCAATTGAGACTCAAAATAGGGTGCACACAAAATGAGAAAAAGGTAAAAGTGACCCAGCGAAAGAAAAAAAGAGAGGGTCCCCATTCCAAACAGGGTGTGTGTGCTATAGGCACAACATCACTCAACCATGGTATGCTCTCATCCCAAAATGTATCTATTCTAGCAAGAAAAGAATAACTACTCCTAGTCATCATACCAAGGATGGGTCTAAATCCATAGACTCCATCAAAACATAGTCATACCGTCAATCACTCACCTCCAATAGGTGCTCCGAGTAGTACCTACATGCTAAAGAGTGGTGATAGATCCAGAATCTATATACAATCAATTGGTCTAGATCTACATTTTCAAGAGTGATAATGGGTCTAAGCATAGCGATGTGCTTTCAAGTCCAAATGTGCAAAAGTGTATTCCTTGCTACCAAACTACACCCCCTCAGGTAGAAAAATGGATGCATGTCATGATATAAGGAGGAAAGTATCATGGGGCCCCACACATAGACAATCATCCTATGAACCATCCCCACCCAGGCGACTCCCCAACCGAAGATGAACCCTCTGCCTCATTGGTTAGGAACCAATACTCCCAAAATTAGTGCTCCTATCACCAATTTCAGGTCTAGTTCCTTTCCTCTATACTCTCATAGATTGATTTGATAGCTATCACCCCAAATGGTTTCTACCCAAAGCACATCAAAAATAGCATCCCAACCTACATTAATATCGTATATAACTCTCTCTGTAAGGATGGGGACTCACAGAATGCGCCACACATTCTCTACAATAATGGTTGCCTCTCCATTGGGAAGGTGGAATGAAGAGGTCTCGCTGTGTCAGCACTCCACCAATGTTGTCATCATTAGAAAATGGGTCTAGATCTCTAGAATATGTGCTATGAATCCTAGTCCAACAGCTCCAAGGAAGAATTTCTTGTCATCCCCGAAATGGAAAATGAGAGAAAGAATGCTAGGTCAGTGCTCATGGGACATGAGCGGTCAAATGATCTCCTACATGCGCACGAAGCAAAAAATGTCAAATTGCTAAAAAAGAAAAAAATTGGAGTCTAAAACCCTAAATCAACAATTGTGCAGCTATTTAAAAATTTCTCTACTTTGGTAAATTACAATTATATCACAATTTTATAATTTCATCGCTATACATAATTGTGCATCAGCATTTGAGTGTGTCGCTAGACCCAAATTGCTTAGTGTGATCCTATTTTGCAATAGCGATGATATCCTGCAATTGCGGTTCTAAATACAAATTGGACATTATGTTACATTATTACAAATGTGTCACTATAGCAAAATTGCACCGCCGACCATGCCAAAGGCATCACAATACTGCAATGTAATTCTCTGACCTGATTCGACTCATAATAAATGCTAAAAAATGTGAAAACAAAAAAGTTTTGAAGTACATATCGGGGTCTTGTGTTGGCCACCTGTTGGTACTCTCGAACCCTATTTGTGAGGTGTTGGGGGAGTACTAGATCAGTCATATCCTTAGAGTGTTAGAGAAAAAACAACAACAATTCTCTAAAGCAGTGAGTACAAATGAATTGAAAATGACTCCACTCATATTTAAACCTATAAATTAGGGTTTTCATCCTAATTAGGGTGGGAAATTGGATTTTTAATCCTTTTAATTAGATTTTGAGCTATGAGGAATTGTTTTAGGTTTCTGAGCCTATTTTTATGTTTTAGAGTTTATTTTTTGTAGCTAAACCTATGTTGAATCTTTATTGATAATCTTGACCTAAAAATTAAAATTTCCACTCAATCTCTCAAGGGGGAAGTGTGCTAGCATAATTCCTTTCATTGGGGCAACAATGGGGCATCCAAAAAAATCAAGAATTTTTAATTTTTTTTATCTAAGCAATAGCATTGATCTGAAAAGTGTTAGTCTTTGAACCAATGTAACAGGTACCTTGCTTCAACGAAAGGAAAAATGTAGACACTTAAAGTTGTCCTGATGGATATTGCACATCTGAATTTGATTATTACCACCATTTTCATCCTAATTCACCTCTTTTTGACAATTTAATCAAATAATCTTAATTGTTAATTAAATTCACCACTTTCATCTATCAATCAAATAATCAATTTTATCAAGTTAATTCATCCCCTTTCATAATAATTTTCATCCTATTTAATTGGATAATGTGAATTATTTAATTGAACTTCTTAAGTCTTCTCATTTGATTAAATAATCCTAATTATTTAATTAAATGTCATTATTCCCCCTTTATAAAATCAGTCAAATTATTTAATAAAATCCCTAATTCCATCCATCATCCACAATTAAAACAATTTTTTAATTATCTAATTAGGTAATTTCCTTCATCCTCCCACTTGCAAAGGAATATTCCCCTAGAATATTCCTCAATTTCCACTCCTCCAAAATGGGAAATATCTTATAACAACTTCCTAATTTTTAGGAAGTGTGCTTCTTCAAATCAATGTGAGTCAACTTGATATCCCATCCATTAGTTTATTTCTTGATTCATGCCATCTCCTCTCATTGATTTTCATCCATTGATTGAGCAATTCAATCTTGTCCATTGATTCAACTATTTCTCCTATAAATAGTCCTCATTTCTATGATAAAAGGATCCACTTTCATTTTAGTAACTGCCCTATAGTGATTTTCAGTGCATTCCTTACAAGAATTTTATCATTTAGCATCCATTTTAGTTAAGCTTTACATCCATTTTAGCCTATCTTGCATCAATTTTTATCAATCTTCATCAATGGCATCAATTTGAAAGATTGTTTCAATCAAGGGATTGGGAAATGGTTAACATTCCACATCAATGCAACACCAAACCCCCAATGGGATGAGGTTTGAGGAATTAGATTAGTTTCGATTATGCACTTCTAGTTTTTTTCATGTTTAATGGCTTCTTTGTTTATTTTTTTCAATAATTTTAGTGGGAACTTGACTTAAGTAGTTAGATCTTGGTTTATTTCTTGTGGATCAACCATGTTTAGTGTAGGTTATGATAATTCTCACAACAACTTACCATTGTAATTTCTAGTACCCTTTTTCATTCTACTTACAAAGTTAGCTTCTACATCATCAAGATCCTACTGACCAGATTCCGCACTCTTCTTTGATATTTTGACCTTCAAAGAAGTCTCAAATTTTTCACTAGTTGTACCAAATTCTCTCATCTCAAAAGTAGTTAAAGAACCATACAACAAATCTTTATTATATTGATTCAAATTTCATCATTCTTTAATAGAAAAAACTTTATGGCTATAAGCTTTAGGAAGAGTTCTAAGTACCTTCTTTACCACTTCTTTTAGTTCTCCACCAAGACCTCTGATACCATTGAAAAATTCATCCAAATTTTGCAAGTAGCTTGTGATTTTTTTGTCTTCAAACATTCACAAGGTCTTAGACATGATCTTAAAATTCTAAATCTTAGTTTGTTTGATCTTATCATCTCCTTCATAAATGCTTTCTAACTTTACCCAAGTTTCTCTAGCATTTTTTAGATTCATAACCTTCACAAATTTAGAACTAGCAAGACCACTTAAGAGAGCATACCTTTGTTTACCATTGTTCTCATAGGCCTTGATCTCATCATCCATGCTTAGACCATTTGTAGGAATAATATCCTCTTTGATTAGACCTCAATATTTCAAATCTAAGAGAAACCATAAAACCTTCCATCCTTATCTTCTAGAGTGCATAATCTGATCCATCAAACATGGAAACATCCTTCTTGTGTGCCATCCCAAATCTACCTCGAGCGGTTAAGATTTCTTCTAAGGAGCCTTGATCTGATACCAATTTTGGAATGAACAAGACAACTGAGAGGGGGGAAAATTAGTTGTACCTTAAAACTTCAAAACCTTCACAAACATTTAGATCCACATCAAACCAATTACCCTTAATCTATTAGAATGATTTAGTATGAAAGTAAATAACAAAAAATGAAACACATCAACACCTTGCACAAAGAAACACCAAAGTTACATGGAGAACCCAAGATGGCTCACTACAATAGGCTAGAGGGCTCACTACCTAGAAGAAATAAATGCTCATTGCTAGAGGGCTCACTACCTAGAAGAAAGAAAGGCTGATTGCTAGAGGGATCACTACTCAATACAACACTGAATATCAATAGGGATCACTACCCAGAAGAAATATCAATACTGAATACAATAGGGATCACTGTTAGAGTGATCACTACCCAGAAGAGAGAAAGGCTCACTTTCAAAATAGAAAAGAAGATAGAGAAGAGTGTTGCAAAGAAAAAACCATCTCAATGCAATGAAAGAATCCAACATAGTACTACCAACATCTCATAATCTTTTTGAAGAATTGTAGACACCTTCTGCTCACTGCACTCAATAATATAACACATGAAAGCTCTCACTACACTTCAAAAATTCATACCATACAACTCTACAATTCACATTATAAAATATCATAATCATCTATCTTATCATCGTTAAACAACTCAACACTTATTTATACCATATTCAACATTAAAAACATTTTCCAAGGTTAGATATGCACCTCAATCATACAAATTTGAATTATGTCAACACAAAAACATTCCTACTATGGAAATGAATGAAGGTGAACCACAATAGACCTTAGTTAGGACCTAAATCCACTCATATACGTCATGCCACACTTCCAAAAATATCAAAGAAACTTCACAATTAGTCTAAACACCAAAGGTTAGTTGAACCTATGTGAACACCATTAACACTTAAGTACACACTTCTAAAAATCCAAAGACAACTCGCGAGCATCACACAACACTTTAACACAATATAGAATATTCCACAAACATATTGAGTCCAAAAATTTCCTTCGCAACAACTTTTACTTGAAGAATGCACACACCTAGTACACTCAAATAACTTTGTCATACATTGTAACTCAAGAAACTGGCTTTCGAAGCACTAAAACTCAAACAACTTTATTTGATGAAAGATACACACAATATAAGCACCCTTTTAGATCTACAAGACCTCGAACCACTCTATAGAGAAATGTGGAGAAAAATGTTCATTTCTCCCAGAAACCTCTTCAATATATAGTTCACACACTAGTGAACACAACTTCCTCTAAACAATGATTTGTCACACCAAATTCTAAATGAAAATTCTCTAAACACCTTCGATCAAAATATACAAACCACACAAGTATATCGTCAACCCAGAAGAAATTTGGATCCAAACCAAAAAGCTACTCTGCAACACAGAAACACCATTGCAACACATTGTTTCCTCTTTTTATTCAATTTTCTCAAAATCACTTGGAAACCAAGCACCAAAAACATATCATCAATATCTTTAATACTTTCTCATCACCATCAATCCAAATATTCATAAACAGAAGCTTATGAAAGCAACACTTGAGGTTGACACCAATAGCTAACTAATGACAACATATTGCAACTCATCAAAGCAACATCAAGGACAACACCAACTCAAAACCAACTACACATATGTATAACACACTCCTCATACAGTTGACATTATTGCAACACTAAGTCTTTCTTGACATCAATGACAACACCAACTACTCATACTCACAACAATCTCCCCCTTTGTCATTGATGGCAACACATGATGTGAAAAACCATCAAGAACATTAATGACAACACCAAAGCTTTGTTGACATCAATGACAACACCATATACTCATACTTACAACACCTTCTTCTTCTTCCTCTTCATCCTCCATATTCACACCTAAGTATTATTTTTTTGGTGGCTTTGATTTTAACCCTTCTCCTCACATAGCTAGAATATTGTGCTATCAGAGCAACATTTTATTTCTTAGGACTCTTGGATTTTCTTATCGGAGATGTTTTATCCTTTATTGAGGCACTGGTCTACTTTGTAGGAGAACTAGTCTCCTTACTCTTAGTTCCACCTAGTCAGGGTTAGTCTCAAAGGACTTCTGAGCACCTAGAGGAGTGGTAGCTTCTCTACCATATCTCCTCACACTTGATGACCCTCCCGAAGAGTCAGTCATTGCTCTTGTTTGTTCCACTTTCTCTTTTGTGAGGCCCATGGCCTTTGTAAATTATGCATTCATCTTTTCAACTTTCTTCTTTATTTATGGTTTCCTTTACTCCATGTACACCGCCATTTATTTTTATTCATAGGTGTCATATCTTCTTTTGTGTTCTTAGGTTTTCTTAACATATAATCTATGGATGCCATAATCTCACCCTTAGTAGTGTCATATCCCATTTCTAGGATCTACACTATTCTTGGCTTTGCAACTTGTATGATGCATCCATCTTTATAAACCAAGAAGATGATATATTTCTTGTACTTATCAACTATCTTTCAAGGAATTATCTCCCTCTCTTGCATACCTCTTTTGAAAAATTGCAAAGAATGCCACAAGGGAATCTTCCTATGCCTTAGCATCTCCTTGACCTCTTAAGAAGTCTCTAATTTAATGAGGAAAGGGTCTACCTTTCAACAAAACTACACTCCTTGTTCCAAGGAGTCATTTTGAAATGTAAAATATCACCCACACAATTAAGGTTCCATAATTAAAAGGTTTTGTGGTATCCTTTGTCTTTTGTATATTCTCCATGATTTGTTGCCTTAGTAATTCACATAGGTCATAGTTTTCACCTTTCTCCACTACTTCATAGGTTGTGTTAATGGTGGTGGTAGATATAGAGTATAATTAAAGGGGTTTGTGGTATCCTTTGTCTTTTGTAGATTCTCCATGAATTGTTGCCTTAGTAATTCACATAGGTCATAGTTTTCACCTTTCTCCACTATTTCATAGGTTGTATTAATGGTGGTGGTAGATATAGAGTTCTCCTCACTAGAGAAATACATCTTGTATCCTATCATCATGGAGACATACTTCACAACAAGATTCATTATGTATTTGATGGTCAAAGCCCTCTTATCATATTTTTCTATTGTCCACTCCATTACAATCTCATTCTTAATAGATTTGAGTACTACAAAGGGTTCATTGGCACACAATCCTATAACCTCCCTAATCACCTCCTTTATGATCAGTCTAGGAATATTCATCCATAAAAATTTATCATGGATGCGGCTCAAATCAATCCTTACCCAAGCATAGTCAAGGAAAAAGTTAGGAAAACCTTACCACACATCAAACCCTTTTGCAACTAGATTATGATATTCTAGCTTCAACACAAATTCCTCACTAATGAGATAATTTATCCATACATCACCCAATTTGGAATGGTCATATTATTCAATCTTGTCATGGATATATATTCTTATGTCCTCTATATGCAGGACTCCATACAGAACCCTCAAGAAAGCACCTTCTAGATCAACCTCGATGGATTTTCAAGATGCTTCTTAGATTTAGGTTGTGGTCTCTCAAACACATCCAAAACCCTTGGTGTAGCCATTTCAAAGGTTTCTAACTTTCTTTCAAAGAAATTTTTGAAAATTTATGGCAATAGATTCTATAAATAACTTTCAATTTGATTTTCTAACTAGGGTTTTCCTTGTACTCCAACTCAATTTCCTTGATCACTCCAATTCACTTCTTCATAGCTTTTCTCTTTCTCAAATGCTCTCCTTCACTTGAAAAATTGAATGCAAATGAGCTTTTATTTAAGTGAGATCACTTATAAACCTTTCATCGTGACCTAATTTTTCATTAAATACCCAAATTGAAAAGTTGGTAAAAACCCTAATTGTATGCACAGTCAACTTCAAATGCTCTACAATATTTTGTATTTCAATATTTTCTACCAAAATTTTCTCCAATAGATCAAACATATTGACCTACACCATATATTCTCGTGTTGAAGTATCAACATCACTTTCTTTGGTAGGGGATGAATGATTTCCATTAAAGGTCCCCTTGAGCCAAAGCTCTCAACTTAGTTTCTAGAAGAAACATCTACACTAGATGCTAGTTCAAATTCATCCTTAGCCTCAGTCTCTTCCTTCTTTCTCTAAATATTTTCCATCTCTTTCTTTGTCTTTGTCAAATCAAATTTTTGTACTGTATCATTCTTCTTTACCAAAATTTTCTTCTTCATATTTCTTCTTTTCCAAAACTTAGAAATGTGTCAAGTCCTACTACAATTGTAGCATATAACATTCTTTTGAACTGGCTTGCTTCCACTTATTCTATATCTGCATTGATTAGCTTTATGCCCAAATCCATTGCATGTATAATAGTATCCATTGAAGGATTGAACCATTCTACCATTGTTATAACCACTCATCATTTGACTTCTACATTCACTAACTCTATGTCCAAATCTCATGCATGTAAAGAATTGAGTGAGAAAAGATGCAACATTTTGATTCATTCTTCTTCTACATTCCATATCCTTATGCCCAAATCTATTGCAAGAATAACAAAAACCATTAAAATATGGGTACCTTTGTGCATTTTTTTTTTGACTAGTGGTTTTATAGCTTCATTCCTTTGATTCTAGATTTTCTTATCATTTTTATTTTTGTTTTCAATCTTCTTTTCATGCTAGCCTATTGTATTTGATCTTTCTTCTATTGCAAACCCTAATCCTTCTTTATCTTTGGAGCCTTTCTGACTTGCAATCATTTCATCAAGATTTGTGGGACTCATCTTGAATTTTTCTTCATGACTTCTTTCTTTTTCAAGATTTGATCTTAGATTCACAACTTCTTGTTCAAGCCTTGTGCATTCTTCAAATTTAATTTTCACCATTTCATTCAAGCATTCTTCAACTCTTTTTATTTCTTCAACTTGCACCTTAAGTCTAGCGATTGTCTCATTTTCTTGCTTCAACTGTTCACTGACCTCCTTATGCCTTTCTCTAAATTTCTTGATTTTTTCTCTCAATTTTTTGATACATTTATATTCTTATTTGACATTTTCTTTCAAATCTTTGTTCTCACCTTCAGTTATTTCCATATCTTTAAGAGAAAATTTGAGTTCTCCATTTATGTCAAATATGCAATCTTTTCTTCTATAGATCCACCAATAGGAATCTCTTCTAGAGGAGTTGGTAATCTTCTAACTCATGTGTTTAACCTCCAAGATCTTCCCCAAGCAATTAAGCTCCTTCCAAGGAACCAGGCTCTGATACTAATTTTTGAACACCTAAAATACTAAGAGGGGTGAATCGGTATTCTTTTAAACCATTTAAACATTCAATACTCATAGCATACTCAATTGCAATAAAAAATGAAAGCATGAAAACATTCAATAACACCACATAACACATGAACACTAGGATTTTTACATGGAAAACCTAAAATGAGAAAAACCACAGTGAGGATTATCTCACAATATATTATAACTCGTTATAGTATATTATAGAAGTGATCACTACTGGTGGACTCACTATCCAAGTGGAATCACAACCCATTGAGAAATAAAATAGATAGAAGAGATTTTGGCTCACAACAAGATTTGAATTGTTATGTAATTGTAATGAAATACAGTTCCAATGAAGCTTAGAATATAGAATCAAAAATCTTCATACTGATATGAGTTAACACTCTTCTCTGCTTTGCATTCATTCTATATTCTCAGAATTCAAATTAATTAACTCTTATCACATATCATCATTCCCAAAAAAACAAATTATATCTAACTTATAAATCTGCTTCACCTATAACTTTAATTTGGTTGGCCTAATTAGATGTAGTATACAAAATGTAGCTTTTAGGATGAAGATCTATCCACACACGCTTCATGCCAAGATTCAAACCTTATAACAATTTGAAATAGGTCAAAAAAGACCTAAAATATAACCCACATAATAGATCAATACATACTTACCTTTTGCAACACACAACTCATTAGGTTGGTACTGGTAATGAACTTGTATACACCTAAAAATGGTTTGGATAATCTAATTAATTAAATATAATTTATTTGATTAATTGACCTTTTAATTCATCTACTTATAAATAAATAGAAATATTTATTTATATAGCTCACTTCTTTATTCTTCTATCTTTATCATATGATTCTATCTTAATTAAATAAACAAATTCACATACTTTATTTTATTTAATTATCACATCTTTTGATCCTTTTATTAAATAAACAAATTCACATAGTTTGGTTTATTTAATTAATATCCTCTTGATAAAATTGAATAACTCTAATTTTCAATTAAGCACATTTCTACAAATTTTTCCCTCTTTTCAAGCTCATCATGTGCACCAAACAAAATTAGATATTTCAAATATCTAATTAATTCAACTTCATCTTCAACAGGATTTTTGGAAGAAATTGGAGACAAATTGGCTCTCTTATTCCATTTATTATTCAATCACTTGATAGAATGTTTTATGGAGAGGAACACTCTCCATTATCTTCTCCAAAAATTATTTAGTTCCTCTCCATAATCTTCTCCAACTTCTTTATCTTTCACCATTGATTCTTTCAGATCAAATCCAGACCCTTGCTTGCTGCCACATCACAATATGCTATTGAAAATCTATAAATACAACCTCTTTCTACAGGAAATGGATCCCAACTTTGTGCAATCTTACTCTATAGAAATATTATTAGAGCATTTAGAAAATAGAATCATTTAAAATTTAGAATCATGGCTTTGATGTTAGTTGCATCATAGTTTATCATAATAGTTTTTATTCAACATTTAGCATTACAACATTTAGCATAGCATCATTATCATGGCTTGATCATCATATCTTTATCACAACATCATATAGGATTAGATTCCTTCATTTACAATATCACATTCTCTAGGTTGTCATTTTAAAAATCATAGTGCATACACGATCTAAGAGCCACTGTGATTTAATAAATCCTTGGAGATAAAGAGAAATGGTACGGTTTTAGAGATTTTATTGTGTTTCAATTAGATTAAATTATTATTTGAATCTCTAACATAATGTATTGTGCATCTGATCTCATTTATAGTGCATCTGAGACATACACTAGCGCATCAGGGGGTTCTTATAGCGCATTTGACATTTCTTTTTTGCACATTCATTGATTTCTATAGCACATCGAACTATTATTTTAGCACATATGAATAGTATTTTAGCACACATGCTAAAAGTTTTAGCGCATCTATCTGATTTTGTAGAAAATTAAAATTTTGGATACTGATCACTTTTTTCTATGTTGCAGGTACTAAATACACTTGTCAAAGACATTTGCAGGAAACTACTACGCTGGTCAAAGACATTTATTCAAAATTACTAATGGTTTTTGCAGGGGCTGGAGTTGTTTTTATTGCTTTCTCTTGATTAAATTAGGCACCTAGCCTAATTAAAAGATTAAAGAAACCCTTGTCTACTATGTTTGAAAAGTGATAGGCCTATGCTCTCCCCTTCATTGGGTGATCAAAATGCTAGACTCACTATTTATGCTTTATTAACACCTTTAGAAGGCCTTCCAAAGTGGGAAAAAGTACTCATGCTATGAGAATGACCTAAGTGGGAACAAATAAGGCCAAGTTTTCCAACCCACTTTAATCAAAAGTGAATTTGGGGAAACCCACAATTCAACATAAGTGTGCAAGATAACCATCCCCAAAGCCTTTTTTCTAAAGGTTGGGAGGTCTCCTAAGGAAGTTTATCATTTGTTGTGCCGAACGGAAACCCCTTTTATGAACTTTAATTTAGAATCCAACTGAGTTAGTTTCCAAACACTTTCTCTATCACAGTGCAAGGGGAGGGAAGAATTTTTCCCCAAGACACTCACCATATAACTATTAGAGATCCCTAGCCAAAAGTGGAGGATTTGACTTTGGTTAAGACTTGGGAAAGGAAAAAACATGGGCACCCTCTAGGGGGTGACACGGCTGTGTGACCTAACATAGTTTCAAGTTGTGGGTTGTGCTATTTTAAGTGACCTTTGAGATTAGAAACATGCTCAATCTATTTTATCTTGTGTTATACATATGGAAATCGAAGCAATCAGACCTAATTCTTGAATGCACACTCAATGTTTAATGCATAGATTTGAAACAACTATTTATAAACTTGTTGTTGTGTGTAAAATTATTTTCAAAGAAATGATCCAATTAGAGCACTAAGTTTCCACAATTCACTAGAAAAACAACTAGATAAAACATCATTGATCAAAATTTATTCCCCAGAAACATTCATTTAGCACATTCATAGTTGTCAGATAACTTGAAATCAAACTCTAGGGTAGTCTAGCGCATCCATGGATAGTTTCAGAGCATTTGATCTATGTTATAGTGTATCTAAGTCATCTTGTAGTTCATATAAGGCATATTTTAGCGCATCTACCCTATCTTTTAGCACATCCAACTTATTTTTTGGTGCATCGGAGGAAAAGTCTAGCACATTTAGTCTGTTTAGCAGTGTATCCAAACTTTGTTTTAGTGCATCTGCCTTATCTTTTAGCGCATCTGAGGTTGTTTTGGTGCATCTTCCTTGTCTTTTAACACATCTGAGGTCTATTTTGGCACATCTACCCTATCTTTTAGCGCATTTGAGGTCTATTTTGGCACATCCAATAAAATAAAAACTAGAGAGATTTTTCACTATCTGTCAGACAATTAACATCAAAATTCAAGATTTTTATCAAAAAAAAGCTTTCCTTAGTTACACCAGTGCTTTAAACTTACAAAAAAACTGAACTTTACAAGTGAAATTATTCAAATTAAACCAAGATAAATCATCTTAAAGTGCCTTATCATCAAACACACCTTTGATTATTAAGTTAAGTTTCATTATCAAGATTTTTCATCCTACAATCACGAAACGAAGTTGTATAATTAGGTTTAACTTAGCCTTATCAATATAATTTTTCATTCTATTTGATGTAGTTAATATCCTTAACACTCATCCAAATGAAGGCCAAATTTTAGTGAAAATTACAACACTTGTATGCCAGTTTTTACAAGGTTACAAAAGTAGAAACTCAAGGAAAGAGAAATTGAAACTCAAAATTATGCCATGGATGAAGAAAATCCATTTTATAGATTCCTTCAAACTGAAGGTAATGAAGTAACTGAAGAGGACATCCAAACTACACAAAAAGATCCTAACTTCCATAAATTCAAGGAATTTTTTTTGGAAAAACATGGAGAAAGATACCTTTTAATACTAGTTGATCTAGGCGTGAAACTTCCAAAATACTTTGATGTTAATTGACTGAAAGAAGCACCCAAAAGAACTGAAATTGACCCACCAAACATACATCCAGTGGCTACCTTAATGCATCAAATGAAAAATTTCCAACAACTCCAAGACATGCAAACAGGGACCATAAAGAGATACTTGTTATAAGACATTTTCCCATATCATTTTGATCAAAGTGTGGACATGATACCATTTCCTAGACATTGTGAATTCCCAAAATATGATAAATATAATGGTAAAACTAATCCTATAGATCATGTTAGGGAATTTCGAACCATGAGCTTAGAGTTTGCACAAGAGGAGAATTATTTGATGAGGTTGTTGCCACGAAGCTTAGGAGGCCAATGTATGGAATGGTTCTCTAAATTACTACTAGGAATTTAATCCTTTGAAGAATTGGTCAACAAGTTTATCTCCCAATACTCCTATAACATATAACATGAGATAACAATAAATGACCTTTACAATTAAAACAAAAGAAAGGTGAAACATTTATCTCATTAATACAAAGATGGAGAAGATTTTTTGCTAGGCATCCTCATCCCATACCTAAACAAGAAAAGATGGAACTATTCATTGAAAATCTAACTGATGAGATGAGCTATATAATGGAATTACAATGCCCACCCACCTTTGAGAAAATGATTGAAAATGGACTCAAGATCAAAGAAGCCTTGGTCAAAAGAGGGGTATTAAAAATCTACAATGAAGGATAAAATAATGCAAAATCCTCTAATCATTACAACAATGATAAACCAAAGTTTTGGCAAAAGAATAGAAATACTGGTAACAATGATGTTGCAACTGAAACAAAAAATGCAAAACTAATATTTAATTTGATAGCAGCTACCACCAAGACCAATCAAAACAATGACCAAAACACCAATCAAAATGTCAATAAAAAAAACAATCCAAACAATTTTGAATCTAAACCACAATCATTTCAAAAACCATCAAATCAAAGAATATTCATGCCTTTGGGACAGTCACTCGAATCAACAATGAGAGAACTTCTTACACATAGACTTATCACATTACTTGAGGCATGAAATTGGGAACCAAGAGTCAAACCATCTTGGTGGAATGATGTAGAATACTGTGACTTTATTGAAAACAAAGGACACAAAACAAATGAATGCATGTATTCAAAACATTTATTACAAGATTTGATTGTTAACAAGAAAATATTTGTAGAAGGAAATAAAACGAACAATGATCATGGAGCATTCAAAAATCCTTTACCAAATTACAAAAAGGGGGAATCTTCTTCTACAAACAACAAAGGTAAAAATGTGAACTACATTTATGAATCCACTATTTATAATATTTTTGCAGTTAAGGATAATGGTGCAGTTGTTAATCAAACTAATAACGTTAGAATCAATGACATCATACCAATAAATCTGATCACAAACATTTCTACAACCGATAATCAGATTAATGTCATTAAAACCAAAGAAAAGCAAGACTATCAACTAGTCAATGTGACAGCAAGGGGGCAATCCAAAGTAATATTGAAAGGAGCTACACCTAAAAAAATTGCTACCCCTTCAAATCAGTACAACATAGTTGATCAATTGGAGAAAATCCCAGTTCAAATATCAATATTGGAACTCCTCAAAATTTCACCATCTCACAAGGAGATTTTGGAACAAGATCTTGTAGCCACCACAATACCCAATAATCTAGAAGTTGACCAATTCCAGGCTATGGTGGGAAACTTAGCCGCACCTCACTGCCTATCATTTTCTAAACTTGATGGCATATCACTCACCCATCCACACAATGCTTCCCTTCACACTGAGGTTTTAATTCACAAACACCGTGTCAAATTTTTTCTAATAGATGGTGGAGCTAGTTTAAATATTTTCACTTAAAAATTTATCCATGCACTAGGATATTCTGAAAATATTATTGATGCCAAAAGGAAGATCACAATAAAATCCTATGATGAAGAAGAGAGATCCTCCAAGGGATTGATCGTGTTACCTATACAAGTGGGACCAATTGTGAAGGATATAATTTTCCAAGTGTTAGACAAAGAGTTGACATATAATATACTTTTGGGACGTCCTTGGATTCACGAAATGCAAGTAGTGCCATCAACGTATCATTAGTGCTTGAAATTTTTTGTCAATGGACAAGAAATAACCATCTCAGCTGATTCTAACAATCCCCAATAATGTAACATGCTTAAGGCAGCTCAAGATACTTTTGTTCCTCATAATAGGGAAGCTAACACTCCTAGCTTGTCAAATAGTGAAAGGCAATTAAATGTTGTATCAAAATGGCTTGAGAAAAAGGACTAGTCAAAAGATAAAGGTGTTGTTCATTCTACTACATCAAAAAATGAAAGTCCACTAAACTCTTTATCAAATAAATTCAACAAAAAGATCTAGTTAAAGGACAAAGGGATGGGAGAGTATTCCATTGAGCAATCTTTATGCCTTTCACAGCTGTTGCCGTCTCCAAGATCATAGGGCAACTATCAACATCAACACAACAATCATCACAACCTATCATAGTTTTTGATGATAGATTAGTAAAGGTAGGGACTTTAGAAGATGAATCTGAAGATAAGGCCATCCTCAATTGGCTCTACAAAGATGAGGAAGCATCTACATCAACAACTATCAACATACAAACAAATAAATATAGAAAAGGGAAAAAACTATTAGAGAAGATGGGGTATGAAGGACAAGGACCCATAGTAAAATAAAAGAAGGAATTATAGAACCAATCCAACCTCTCACACTTCTTTCATAGGAAAAAATAGGACTAGGCTACATGGAAGAGACAAAAGAAGAACTCACTCATAGAGTTGTTGAAAGAATCCTCCAAATGTGAGATAGTTCTGAAACAGATTCCAATGAATATGAGTGGGATTCACTGACAGAAGTATCCTAAGAGGACATAAAAAATTGATGTAATAAAGAAGTATGCACCCAAACGTGACGAGGGACAAAGCTCAGGGACTAGACCCCTTGTATTTGGATCACAGAATATCGAGGACTCAAGTGAGGATGAACAGATATCGAGCGAGATAGACAACTTGGAGGAGAGTAATATCATAGACCTTGGCATCGCTATCGACTCTAGCCACCAAAATCTGGTCTAAGCCTGTGACTTCAATATTTCTTCATAATTCGTATTTCCATGGTCATGATTAAATAATGTCAATTATTTAATTATTTTCTAAAGTCTTCATTTCATCTATTAATTAAATAATCTTAATTATTTAATTAATTCACACTTTTCTTTATTCTATCTGATTAATTAAATAAACACTTTTTATTTAATTATGTTACTAATTAACTTTGTCCTTCTTCAATTAAATAAATTCTTATTTAATTTACCCTTTATCATATGTCAACTATAATTAAATAAATCCTTTATTTATTTAATTATTTATTTAATCCCTTTGTCCTTAGTTAAATAAATCTTATTTATTTAATTATTCTTCAAATGTCAAATATTGAATTAAATGAATATTTTAATTCATAAATTCTATTTTAACGCATTTCTCTATATATAGATAATTGTGTAAGTTATCTAAGTATTCACTCTTGCTCGACTCGAGATCTATTTAGATCGGTCGGTTAACTCCTGATTTAATGTTTGAGTTGCTTTCTCAAGTAATCTCTTTGTCATATCATCCAATCATCTAGTTCTAACTCATTTGTGTGTACATGCGTATTAATTAAATATCTTTATTTAATTAATTAAATCTTGTGCGTGCGTTCAAACAGAGAATTGCTTTAATGCATCTTTATCTTTGTCATGCAAAGACTTCTTCTCTTTTCAAATATCAAACTCAAAGATTAAATCATTTATTTAATCTTTATTTCTATTTCTAATTTTTATCACTCATGTCACTACTAATAGTTATCATAATGCACGTTTAATCTTTCAATCTCAACTATTCGTCTATCTTTCGATCTTGACCTGTCGTTTGAATGATCAATTTTCTATAAATTGATCTGTCTTTCATCATTCCAATCTCTCCCAAAATCTTATGAATTTTGGAAGTATATCTATTATTTGAATCTTTGATGTTTTGCTAAATCACTATAACAGGCTATACTTGCATAAGAGAAATCTGAGGGAAATTATACTACAAAGGAAAAATGGAGAAGGGCAATCGAGTTTATACATGGAATTACGTAGATATTGGGTGATATTGTTTAGTTTATTTACATTTTAGCTTTCCTTTGTTCTCTGGTGTTTAGCTTAGATTGCATTAGGCTTTTAACCTTTCTTCTGCATTTTCTAGACGTTACATTTGGTGAACCCGATCTCAAGACACCATCTTCGCGTATCCATAGACTTTTATTCAATTTTTGCAAGTTTTTATATGAAATGACACATATGTTTGATGAAACGCCACAATTGGCATTCTGGGACGCATTTTCTTGATGAAACAACACAATTGAAACACTAGACCGCATCTAGTATCGGAAATGACACAATTTACTTTCTTGACTGCATATGAGATCTAAACGATGCATCTGAAAAATAATCATCCATTTGTCATTTTCTGAGCTGTAATTGACTGGGAAAATACCATGACACATCTAACAGAGAAAATGATGCATCCGACTGGTATATTTTTAGGTTTAGACTTTCAATTTATAGTTCTCTTTCATGTTTTAATTTTCGCTAATCTTCTATTTTCAGCGTGTGTCTAGAAGAGTTAGTGAAGTGTTTGTAGATCGATAGTTGAAGACCAATATCAAAACTACTAATGAATCTTTCTTCAAAACGTATGTCGAAGACCCTAGTTAAATTTTTGAAACAGATTGTTTGGTAGTGTAGCAAACCTTTCATTTGGATTAAAATTGACAAGTGTCTACTGTGTTTGGTGTGAAAGCACATTTGTGTAATTACCCTTTACGATTTGTTATATCAAAGAATCCTCTCCCCTTGGGAATCCATGCAATCCTGGGTGTAAGAGAAATAGTTACTAACTCTATAACTGGGGCCTGTTCTGGTGGGAAAAAGTACTCACCCCAAGATGACTCAGACCGGTAGCACCCTAAACCCGAGGGACTTCTAGCCGATATATAAAAGTGGATTCTTGGGGAAAGCCCAAGAATCACGCATATGGTTTCGATGAGATGGATTCGAAAGGGTACTCTCACCGCACAGATCATGCCCTACGAATGAAATGCCCAAATTAAACACCTTTGTTTGTAGTGTCCAAAATCCTTCTATTTACTGGTGCAACAGGTTGGACCTGTGAAGCCGTCTCATATTCTTACAATTCATGTGTAGAGATGAAAGTATGCCATGGGATGTTCATGGGTATTGTAGCTTGGCTTCCCTGAATGACGTTAATGAGTCATGGAGGGGAGCCAGAGGGGTCAAGATTCTAATCATCCGCCTTGAATAAGCGTAGCTAGGGAAACCCAAGTGAGAACTCAGTAAATACTATCCTACACAACCTAGGATGTGCTTGTCTGTTGTCAAATTAAACATTCTTTGAGTCCAAAATCAAACTGAAAACACTTTCTCTTATGATTGTCTTTGTTTGCTATAACTTGATCATGAAAAACATCAGTTTTATATCTCCATTCACTGAAAACACACAACTATCAACAAAGTCACAACTATTCACCAGAGAGTTGCAATTTTTCTGTCAAGTCGCATCTGTTTAGCCTAGAGTCACATATGTCAGATTAGCTTGCATTTTCTCTGTCCAAAACCAAATCTATTTTAGGAAACTACACTTGTGATATTCTGTGACGCATCTGACAAGGTGAGCTGCAACTGCAGTCTAGAATGATGCATTTGCCATTGTCGCAGAACTTTCACCAATGCACAAAGTTTAGGAAAACCACATCTGTTACAATCTGAGTCGCAATTTCCATTACGAGTCACATCTATTAGAAACTACATCGCATCTGTTCGACATAGACACTAAATTTTACCAGAAACTCGCAACTAATTACCAGAAAACCACAATTGTGAAACATAACTGCATTTGTGAAATTTTGCGATGCATCTACCTGATTATTAGAAAACCATAATTTATGGTCATAGTTCAGTCGATACAGTCATACCAGTCTTTCATTTGTCTTTTCATGACAATCCTTGAACATAAACCTGAAATGATTTTCTCAATTTTGCATCCTTTAGGTATCATTTAGTCATAACTATAGTCATCCTAGTTCTGAGTTTAGTCTCATCTTTGAGTACATATTACCTTTAGATCAAACTCTTAGGAAAGTCACTTTTACAAACTTTAGAATAGGTCCACTTTCTACACTTTGGAAAAACCATTGTGTCAACAAAATCTACCATTGAACCTAGTCCCGTCATCATATCTTTTGTCCTACAGTGAGTCCTCCTAGCTCATCAGTCTAGTTAGGGAGCTCACCTTATCTTTGGTCCTTGTCCTACATAGGTTCCTTGACATAATTAAATTGATTCCTTGGTTAGACTTTAGGTGGTTGGTAACCTCATCTCAGGTTCACAAAATAGATTACCTTAGAAGCTTCCTTAGATTTTTACATTACTTAGACAGGGTCATCCTAGGATAGCATCATTATAGACATACCTTATTTGCAAGAAAATACCAAAAAAAATTAGCTACATTCATTCCTTATTTGCACCTAGAAAATCCCAAAAACATAGCTTAGGTTGCATACCTTAGACTTAAGTCACCCTCTTTGCATTGTCATACCTTAGACCTCATATCACATACCTTAGTTATACTCCATATTTTGTCATAACCTTGCCACCATGCCTACAATTTACCTTGATATGATTGCTAGTCGAGTTGAATACCAGTTACTTTGTAATGGTCAATGCCAACAAGCCATAGACTTCAAAAGACAATTTATCCAATCCAAATTCCAATCAATGTCAACCCATGGACAACTACCCACATACCCTTCCTACCAACAATCCATAAGTCCTAGTCCTCCATCCATCTACCCTCATTATCAAGAGTCCCTTAGCATAATCCATGCCATTAATCCACAACAAACATCCACTTATCACCCTTATCCTAACTTTGACAAGGGAAACCAACCTTCCACTAATCCCTTCCAAGCCTCCATGTCCTACCCTGGTCCTTTGTCCACTAATCCCTTCCAAGCCTCCATGTCCCATCCTAGTCCTTCATCCACTAATCCATTCCAAGCCACTCCATCTCAATCTACATCTAGTCATGAAAATACATCTATTCATGGTCTCCAAAGTCACATCCCATCTACTAAACTTGAGGATACATGTCAAATGGAAAGTCCAAAGCATGACTTCATGGCTTCACCTTCATGTCAAGATCAAAGTAGTCTATCCCATGACCCTACCTTTAAGTCCATCCAAGAAGTCCTTCTCGATAATCATGGCATCCAAAGTACACCTATCCTTGATCAAGATATCATTCCCAACCATATCATTCAAGACAAACCCATCTTTGATCAAGACACTACTATTGAGAAAGAAGTCCAAAATGATCCACTCCTTGACCTTTATGCCATTCATGATCAAACATTTGAAGATGACCCTATCCAAGTACCAAATGCATCCATTTCCCAAAATGAGACACTTGCCTCCTTTGAACACATAGACGATATTCCTCTAGAACAAGAGTCTCCTACTCTAGACATATTTGAAAATGATCAAGCTATAGTTGAGTTCATTGGACTCTATGAAAATGACCATAAAGATAGTTTCAACATTGACTTGGAAGCACCAATAGAATCCTCTAAATCTAATATGTCACAAAATCACACCAAAGATATCCAACATGTCAATGAAGCTAAGACATCCTATCAACTAGGATCATCCACTTTTATCAAATCAAGCTTTCTTGTAGAGGAGAAGATTTCAAGAACAATTTCCATATGCATAGTGATGGGTTAGAATCTTGCTTTCAAAACAAAAAATACCCCATCACAAACAGAATATGTCAGAGCATGTAGTATCAAGGAAAAGGACTAGGCATACACGAGCAAGGAATTATAGAACTAGTACAGTTTCAGGAAAATCCTATACATCAAGATCTTGGTTATCCTTCAATCAACAACTCTAATGATGTTAATGATATCTTCTCGATATTGGGGGAAAATTTATCTAATACAAACATCAAAATAGAGGCCATGAGTAGTTCTTACCATAAGGTTTTTGCCAACACTCCTTCCATCCATACCATAAATTGTCATTCCAACATGAATAAACCTTTCCATTTGGAACCAAAAAAAAAAAATCTTAAAAATTCAAAGTTCAAAATCAAATATCAAAGGCCATTGAATCAATAAAAAATCCAAGTGGACAAATAAAGTTAAAATGGATCCCAAAGAAAAATGGATCAAGCAAAGAAAATAGTTCAAAAGTAAAAATCAATCAAAATGTGGAGCCACAAGAAAAGAGGACTCCCACATATAATAAATGTCCACCTCCTTCAAAATGGTCATCATACAAGGCATATAAAAGTCATAGTTCCAAAAATTATCCCAATCTGAAACCCAGTCTCCATCATCCATCACCCCAAGTTTGGCAAATGAAAATTCCTACATCTAAATTGCCAAACGTGTCTACCAGCATCCGTCATAATCCTACATCTCGCCTAAAGTCTAAAAATCATACATCACAAATCCATCACATCTTGGTAGAAACTCTTATTGTAAGGTCTCCCATGGCACTCTATCACGATGTGCATATTTTGGTAAGGCCAACTCTAGTGTCAACAAGGATCACAATGACATCAATCAATTTATGCAAGTGCTATGATCCTAACCAGGAAACTACTTCATCAAGGTCATTATTGGCATATCATGGCACCAGTCTCTACATCAGGACCATCAATGGATTTAGAAAAATCGGTGATCATCTAAAGCATCAAGGCCATCCAAAAAAAAAAACAAAATTGTCACTTTGATGAAAACCTAGCAAACAAGAATCTTGGTGACACCAAAAAGAACAAAAAAAATAGAGTCAAGAGAAATTTTTTTTCCAATAGTGATAACCATTCTTATGGCACTTTGGATAAGTACCATGATGAAAACCTTAAAAATAGGCATCATGTGTAAGAAATTATCTATGTGGACTATTACACTTGGGGGCAAGTTGTCTCATCTCCCATACCCTTTGTATGACATTTATTATGACATTTCCATCTATCCATATTAGCCCTACCACTCATATCCATTTTCCCACCTAATTTGATCTTGATAAGGACTGGGGTATAAACATAAATAATGCTTTGGAAAAACTCTTGACATGTCTATCCTTTGGTCATACACTATCCACGAAATATCATGTCATAGCCTTCAAGAATCCTTATATGACATAGTCCTTGAAGACCATATGATATTTTTTCTAGCCAAGAATCCTCATGTCACTTATCTTTTACCAAAATCAGCCATCATTTATTCATACTTATCACATGCCTTGGTTTTTTCCTTGTCAATGGTCTAAGGATCTTCCATCATCCCATCCAATGTTGAAAAGTCATTCGAAATGCAACAAGCCCAATCCATACAATCTTGCTATGCATCATAGCACATCATTCAAAAAATTCCTTGTCTTTGTTTCTAGCCTTTTTGCTAACCTTGATCCTTTAGTCATATTATCGTCATCCTCATGTTGTTTTGGGATGTGTCCTTCCCACGTCAAACAACGTCATCATCATCCTCATCACTGGTCAATTGGTTTTTAGCTTGATTGGGTGAAAGATTATGGTTGTCCTTGAATTCTTGTGCATGCTTGCTCACTTTCTTATAGGAATCATTCACATGCATTTTTCACAAACCATCGAAAAATCCAAAAACATCACAAAATTTCCTGAGAAAATACCAAAACATCAGAAAACTTCAAAAAGACAAAAAAAATCAAAAAATGTAAAAAATTAAAAAACAGAGTCAGAGTCAGTCGCACTTGTCGGTCTTTGTGATATGTCAAACTATGTTGCCTCTATGATTGGACATAGGCAAGGCCATCTGCCAATGTGCCCCCGAGGCATTAGGTCAGTCTATTTAGGTTTGTCTATATAAAATCATGACTCAATCCATATGTTTATATGACAAGGTCATTGGTCGTGTCGAACTACGAGGTATGTTTGTGTATAACTTAGGCAAGGCCATCAATCGATGAGCCCCCGAGGTTGCACTGGGCCAGTCCTTTAGGGTTCATCATCACACATAGTCAATTGTTAGCACAATCAAGTCGTGCATCAATCTGGTGAACAAGTCAGCAATGTCTCTAAGTCAAATCAAACAACTTGCCAAAGCAACAACCAAAACAAATCAACTTCTGTCTACTACAGGATGTGTCCTTCCTGGAAATAGACATCATCAAAACAATCAACCTGTGTCTTATTCAGGATGAGTCCTTCCTAAATACCGATATCAGTAGAACAATCTATGTATTATACAAGATGAGTCCTTCCTACATATCGACATTGTCAAACAATCAACATAGTCTTACACAGGTTATCACATCAATGACATCAGACTCAACGTCTTATACGATACATGTCTTTCTGAAACAAGGCTTTGTCATGCCTTATACAGATAGTCATAACATAAAAACCAGACTCAAAGTCTTATCCAGTATGTGTATCTCCTAAAATCAAGCTCTATCAATCAATCCTTTTTATCAATCAAAACAAATCAAAAAAAAAAATCAAGTTTTGGAAAATATTTTACTGGCTTTTGACTTTATGGCTTATTTATCTTATCATTTCACTTGACTTTATGATGGGAATCTTGTTACTAGCTTTCTCAAGGATGTCCCATGAAGGATTTAGAGAAGCAACAATGTATCAGAATTCTGTTTTCTTTGATTGTTGTCTGTCAACTGTCTTTTATCTTTGATTTTGAGTCATGTTACTAGTTTCCTCAAGGATGTCCCATGAAGGATTTAGTGTAGCGATGACGTCTCATGACCCATATTTTTTTTTTGCTGTCTGTGGTTTGTCTTGACAAAAAGACTGGAGCAACTGTTCCCTTAGTATGAGTTAACTACAATCCTTGTCTGCGACTGTCTATTGTTAGCAAGTGGATGACCTTGCACACCTTGATCTATGTCATATCATGGTGTTTTTATCCATTTCTATTAGTCTCGCCCAATGATAACAAAGTGAAAACACCTTTAGTGATACAAAAAAATATCAAAGATTGCTAATACTAACATCCATCTCATTTCTTTTTATTCATCTCCTTTCCGCACTAACATTTCTTTTTTTTTGCATCTAACATCCTTATCTATTTTCCTTTATACTTTTTTCCTTCATCTTCTAGTTCTCTCATCGATTTCGAGAGCACATTCATGTTCTTTGAACCCACATGTCCTCTTGAGGGGGCATACCACTACCTCGTCATCTTTCCTCATCCTACTTTTACATCGGGGCATGATTGGGGCATATTTTTTTCAATTTTCTTTGACGCAATGCCGAAATGACATTGTATCAATGAGGGGAAAATGTAGACACCGAAATTTGGTCTAAGCCTGTGACTTTAATATTTTTTCATAATTTGTATTTCCATGGTCATGATTAAATAATGTCAATTATTTAATTATTTTCTAAAGTCTTCATTTCATCTACTAATTAAATAATCTTAATTATTTAATTAATTCACACTTTTCTTTATTCTATCTGATTAATTAAATAAACGCTTTTTATTTAATTAAGTTACTAATTAACTTTGTCCTTCTTCAATTAAATAAATTCTTATTTAATTTACCCTTTATCATATGTCAACTATAATTAAATAAATCCTTTATTTATTTAATTATTCATTTAATCCCTTCGTCCCTTAGTTAAATAAATCTTATTTATTTAATTATTCTTCAAATGTCAAATCTTGAATTAAATGAATAATTTAATTCATAAATTCTATTTTAATGCATTCCTCTATATTTAGATAATTGTGTAAGTTATCTAAGTATTCACTCTCGCTCGACTCGAGATCTATTTAGATCGATCAGTTAACTCATGATTTAATGTCTGAGTTGCTTTCTCGAGTAATCTCTTTGTCATATCATTCAAATCTAGTTCTAACTCATTTGCGTGTACATGCGTATTAATTAAATATCTTTATTTAATTAATTAAATCTTGTGCGTGTGTTCGAACAGGGAGTTGCTTTAATCCATCTTTATCTTTTTCATGCAAAGACTATTCTTCTATTTTCGAATACCAAACTCAAAGATTAAATCATTTATTTAATATTTATTTCTATTTCTATTTTTTATCACTCATGTCACTACTAATAGTTATCATAATTCATGTCTAATCTTTTGATCTCAATCGTCCGTCAATCTTTCGATCTTGACCTGTCGTTCGAATGATCAATTTTCTATAAATTGATCTATCTTTCATCATTCCAATCTCTCCCGAAATCTTATGACTTTTGGAAGCATATCTATTATTTGAATCTTCGATGTTTTACTAAATCACTATCACAGGCTATACTTGCATAAGGTCAATATGAGGGCAATTATACTACAAAGGAAAAATGGAGAAGGGCAATCGAGGTTATACATGGAATTACATAGATATTGGGTGAGATTGTTTAGTTTATTTACGTTTTAGCTTTCCTTTGTTCTTTGTTGTTTAGCTTAAATTGCATTAGAGCTTAGATGACATTGAGTGTGTGATTTTAACCTTTCTTATGCATTTTCTAGACGTTACATCGACAACTTTGGACACGTTGCTATCAGAACCCTTACTATTGTTGACCTTAGCCAATCGAATGACCCTTTACCCTTAATACATCTTGAACTTATCGACTAGGAACCAACTGAACCTATCAATATACCTATCTTTGTGAATGATGATGCCATCATTAACTTCCTTTGTTCTAACAAACCTGACACAAGTTCCAATCATAAATCTCATAATGAAGATTTGAGTCAGGAGGGTGTCAAATCTCCCAATTGAAAAATTGAAAATATGAAAAATAGATCTAATGGTGAAAACCATTTAATGGCAGTATTAGATCTCAAAAAAGTAAAAATAAAGATTGCATCTAATGGTGAAAACCTCACCGAGGCACCAAAGGATGGGAGATTTGAAACTCTTCCTAAACACTATCATGAAAGATTATTAGTGTTGGTGGAGCCTACACATTCTATCAGCATTGGCACAATAGAAGAAGCAAAGACTCTGCATCTAGCAGCATCCATGACTGAACAAGAAAACCCTGAGTTCACCAAGTTCTTTGAGGAAAGATGCATTAACTTTGCTTGGTCATACTCTGATATTCTAGACTTAGACCCAGATCTTCTAATGCATCACTTATCTCTACCATATGGAGTGAAACCTATGAAGAAATAACTAAGGAAAATGCATCCACATATCGCTTTGATGGTAAAAGAAGAACTGAAGAAATTGTTAGATGCATGATTCATTCGACCTATTAATTATGATGAGTGGATTTCTAATATTGTACGTATTTCTAAACTGGATGGAAACATCAAAATATGTACTGACTTTAGAGATCTCAACAAGGCATGTCCAAAGGATGATTTTCCTTTGCCAAACATTGATATTATTGTAGACTTGACAACATGACATGCCATGTTATCACTAATGGATGGATTTTCAGGTTACAATCAAATCAAAATAGCACCAAAGGATCAGGAGAAAGCATCATTCACATGTCCATGGGGAACATTCTACTGAAATGTCGTGCCTTTTGGGTTCAAAACCGTAGGGGCTACACATCAACGAGCAATGGCCACCATCTTCCATGACATGATGCATACCTTTATGGAGGATTATGTGGATGACATATTAGAAAAGTCATATACTAGAGAAGGACATCTGGAAATCCTAGAAAAAATATTTAACAGATTAGAGAAGTTCAATGTTATATTAAATTCTAAGAAATGTATGATTAGCATGACATCAACGAAGCTTCTAGGATACATAGTTTCAGAGAAGGGTATCAAAGTGGATCCTACCAAGGTCAAGGCCATAATGGAGATGCCACCACCTAAGAATATTAGTCAACTACGGTCTCTATAGGGAAGGCTACAATTAATCAAAAGATTTATCTCCCAATTAGCAAACAAAAGTCATCCATTCAATCACTTGTTACATAAGAATGTTGTTTTCAAATGGGATGAATAATGTGAAACTAATTTCAATCAAATAAAGAAATATTTGATGTCACCACCCATACTAGTGCTACCTACAAAAGGGAGGCCATTATTACTCTACATTGCAACAACTGAGATTTCTTGGGGCGCTCTATTGGCACAGGAAGATCCTGTGGGAAAGGAACATGTTATCTATTATATCAAAAGGACATTGAATGGTTATGAGATCAACTACATCTTCATCGAGAAATCTTGTTTGGCGATAGTATTTTCTACTCAACATCTATGGCATTACATGTTAAACCACACTATTAAACTTGTAGCAAAGATCGATCCACTAAAGTATTTACTCAGCAAGGTTGCCCTAATAGGAAGAGTAGCCAAGTGGGTAATGATCTTGAGTAAATTTGATATCCAGTATGTAGATCGAAGAGCCATTAAGGGTTAGGTGATATTTAATCAATTAGCTGAAGCACCACTAAAATATGATCATCCAATGAGCATTGAGTTTCCTGATGCAAATTTCCTTACCATGACAATACAACAGTGGATGCTATATTTTGATGGGTCCTACACACAAAATGGGTCAAGTGTTGGAATCCTATTTGTCACACCTCAAGGACATGCCATCCCAAAATCCTATAGACTCATGTTTCCTTGCACAAATAACGTAGCTGAATATGAGGCATTAATCATTGGCATAAAAGTGAGTGTTGAATGGACGTTCATAGAGTTGCAAGTGTATGGAGATTCACAACTAGTCATTAATCAGGTGAATGATGACTATCAGATGAAAGATGAGAAATTGATGTTGTATAAGAGAATGGTGGATGATTTCAAAAATTACTTTGTTGATATTAAATTTGAACATATTCCAAAGGAAAAAAACAAAGCTATTGATGTTATGGAAAAAATTGCTTGTCTCTTACAAATATTAGAAAAGCGAGGCTGTTATGAGTTTATGGTGGAACAAGTGTCTAACCTTGCTTATGATAATATTGAATCCCAAACCATATTTCATTTAGTTGATGTTGAATCCTCAATTTATGGGAAGAACTATTCTTACCTAAAAGACAATACCCTTCCTCTCGACCTTTCCTAAAACTAGAAACGAAACGTCATCCGCCAAGCCACACAACATACCTTGATTTCTGAACACTTTACCATCGAGGTCTTGATGGTACTCTTCTTCGGTGTCTAGAATGTAACGATTCTGAGACAAATTTATGTGAGGTTCATGAAGGTATATGTGGAACTCATTCAAGTTGACTAAATCTAGTGAAGAAACTCCTCCTTTGGGGTATTACTAGCCGAATATGGAGGAGTCTTTTCAGTTTGTCAATAAATGCCAAAAGTGTCAAATCCACGACAACCTCATACATGCACCAACACAAGAATTGCAACCGTTCACATCAACATGGCCTTTTTGTTAGTGGAGATTGGATCTTGTAGGTAATATTTATCCATCTTCATCCAACGAACACAAATTTATCATCATAGCCATAGAGTACTTTACAAAGTGGATTGAAGTTGTACCTCTAACTACAATCACTGGAAAACAGATTTCTTCTTTCATCCTAAATTGCATCATCTATCAGTATGACATTCCTTAGTCCATTGTCATAGAAAATGGTAGACCTTTCAAGAATCAGGATGTCCAAAAAATGTGTGAGAAGTTTCATATCCAGCACCATTTTTCAACACCATACTATCCTCAAGGAAATGGCCAAGTAGAGGCCTCAAGCAAAACTATTTTGAAAATCTTAAAGAAAATAGTCAATGATGTTGGACATGATTGACACATTCAACTAAATCCTGCTCTGTGGGCATACTGAACTAGCATCCGTACACCTATAGGAGCTACATCATATGCCTTGGTGTATGGATTAGAGGCCATTCTACCTATTGAGGTTGAGCTACCATCACTTCATGTGTCACTAAAGGGAATGCTTTCAAATGAGGATTATCAAGTATCTAGACTTCATGAGCTCGAACTATTGGATGAACATCGTCAACAAGTTGTGGATCATTTGAAAGCATATCAACAAAGGATGTCAAGAAGTTACAATCACAGAGTAGAACCTAGAGCGTTTGAAGTTGGAGACTTGGTTTTAAAAGAGAATCCTCAAAATCAATAGGATAGAGAGAAGAAAGGGAAGTTTGAACCTAACTGTCTAGGTCCCTTTGTCATCATATCAGTCTATGGATCTAGAGCCTATCAACTATCTACACCTGAAGGGGATTTTTTTGATGAACCAATAAATAGTCTCCATCTCAAGAAGTTCTACACTTGAATAATCTAGTGCACAGTTAAAGTCTTAATAATTAAAAATAAAATTTAAAATTAAAAAAAAAATCTGAAAAAGTGCAATAAAAACAAGTAGTGAAAACCTAGCAACAGGCGTTATTTGTGATAAACTAGCTTTTCCATCTATTAGAGGCATGTATTGGTCATTCACTTTTTCCATTATTCTACTTTTCATTGAAGAACCTCATATACATATCTAGGAATTTCAGTCGTGTCTCACCCTAGCTTGGGGGAAAAATCCTGAACTCACTGGGGGCAATAAACTTAGAGCTTGAACAAACAAACAAACAATAGTATGACAACACATCAAATACAATGATTAGACTGAAACTTGACATTGAACATACATCAACCATCCATATCCAACACCTAAAATCAATCAATCAAATCAAATCTAAATGGATGATATTCTTTTGAATCATGATTTTATCACTTTAGCTTGAATGTTCAAATGTTGTACTTAGATTTTTGTTATCATTTCTCTAGAGAAACTCGATGATGTATTGAACTAGAGAAGCTAGGAAGGAGAATAATATTTTATTTATCTATTGTCTGTGATTTAATCATTATTACTATGTGAATTGTCGCAAGATGTGCTATACAAAGTATCACTGATGATATTCCAAGTTCACATTAGGAAAACGATTAAATCTTATTTTTTTTATGCAAGAAATGATTAGGTCATCTTAGTTTAATTATACCTAGATGCTTTTTTTAACTTGCAATATCAAAAATCATGAAAGAGGTACTTAGGTCATCATGGTCTAAATTATACCATCGATGCTTGTACTTACTTTCAACATTTCAAAGGCTCAATGATGATAAAAGAACGATAAATGGATTGTTAAGATGACAAATTTTGTATATGTATATTTTCATAGTTAAATTAGATTGTATTCATTTTAGTTTTGCATCTACAAATTAGATTATTCCAAAGGCTGGAAAATATTTTCAAAAATGATATTATCTTTATGATTAATGGATTGAGTATACCTAACATTAACAAAAACATTATCATTCTCATGTAGTTGCATAATCATTTCCATTGCATATATTAGAATGTATTATCATATCATTCATCCATTCATATATTTAATCATATATTTGCATTATCATATCATTCATCTATCCATGCATCACATCATATATTTGCATTAGAAAATATTAAAAATAAATAAAAATCATGCATATAATTGCATATTCATTGACATTATCATATCATTCATCTATCCATGCATTACATCATATATTTACATTAGAAAATACCAAAAAAAAAAACAAAGTGCATCACATATCATTGGCATTATCACATTCATCTCATAGCATAATCACATTAGCATAAAGCATATAGAATCATAAACCTATGCATTATCATATTCATTATTGCATCCATACATATCCATAACATCATCACATTAAAGCATCACATGTAATATAGAACAAAAAATTAACTGCATCCATCATAGGCATCCATCATTGAATCATAGAGAACACATATAGATCAATAATCCATCACATATTCATATAAATCTCAAAAATCATAATGTCAAGTATACAATGATGTATGAAATGTCAAAATATACGATATCAAAATGGTAGTGAGTCAAAATCAGAGTATAAATCAAGTCTCAAAATACATCAAAGTATCCAACAATGGAGCTACGTGGTTCTCCCCCTAGACGGTGTCAGTCCCATTGGATCCCTCTGAAGTGGTTGTGTGACACCCCTACTAGTGGTCCTCAACTAAGTCTTGCTTGATCATGACTGAGCATAGCTAACCCTCTACTCTGCAGGAACTACCGCATGGTACCATCCTCTATAGTACTCAGCCTCTTGGGTTATGCATGTGACCTATCTAATGTAATTGGCTATGGAGGTGCCCTTGGCTACTCTCTGCAATATATCTGCTAAAGCCTGTACCTGCTCACCCTGTTGTCTAGCAACATCCCTCTCTACAGTAAGTGTGGCTATCTAAGCTTGTGTTTGTGCCTGAGCTGCTACTAGTTGTGCCTATGTTTGGGCCTCGACTTGCATCTGACCTTGTATTTATGCTAACCGCCCTTGTAATGTCTGTACCTACGTCTGTAGTGCAACTATCTGTGTCTGCTACTACTGGGAGAGCAACTGAATCTACATATGCTACTATGCTACCACCACCAGGGATTGCCTCTTTTGAAGCACTCTCAGATCCAACCCTAAATGACGTCTACCTGCATCTCCCCCACCTCCACCTCCATCATTGCCACCATCTCCTCCCCCACCTCCATCTCCATCACTGCCACCATCACAACCCCTATCTCCATCACCATCATCTCCATCATCACTACTCTCATCTCCCTCCTCATCACCTCCTCCACCCCTCCTATGTCTTGGTTCCATGTCATCGTCATCCAATGTCGGTACTAGCTCATCCAAACTAGATATATGTGGGAAGGGATGTGCAAAGAAATAATGGGCATACTCCTCTGATACTAGTGCCTCAATGATATATGGGTGATACTCCCAAAAAATTGGTTGTGTAGATAGGTAGATAATCTAAAGAGTTTAAATGCATTGAAGAAAATAAACAAATTAAATCCTATCAAGCACCATGAAGTACAAACTAGAATGAAAATAAAAATAGTAAACAAAGAAACTATAAACCGATTTTCAAACTAGTGTTGATTGATCTCCATGGCTCTTCTCCACCTACACAAGGATGCAAGATTTCAAAGGTTGATTTTTGGAGGAATGTTGGTTGCTCAATTTTGCAGCATAACAACCTGATGAAGATGATAGATGGCGATTGAAGACTGATTTTGACAGAGTGAAGATGCTAGAAGAAGATTCGATCGAAGAATGATTTTGACAGCATAAGGATGTCTGAAGATTCAATGGAAGAATGATTTTGACAGCATAAGGATGTCTGAAGATTCGATGCAAATGGCCTATGAAAGGTTTGATTTATAGATTTTCGATGTGGACAGAGATAAGATTTGATAAGATTGATAATGATTTGATTTTTGTCAAAAGAGGAAAAACAATGAGATGAGATAAGATTTTCGAAAGATAGAAAGATTTTGATTTATTGTTTTAAAGGAATTAAAACAAGATAAGATAAGATGTGAAAAAACTAGAAAGATTTTGATTCTCTTTCAAAGGAAATAAATCCTGAAAAAGATGAGAAAGATAATTGATGAATTATCTAATTAAATTAATTAATTAGATACACATGAGTTCAAATTTGGAAAGAAAGCGAGAAGATATTTTTAAGATTTTATTAATTAAATAAATATTTGATTTATTTAATTAATGTTGGATTTATGATTTCATCAATTAAATAATACAAATTATTTAATTAACATTAGAAGAATTAATAGAAATGATTTAATTAATTAAATAATATAAATTATTTAATTAACATTAGAGAATGGATGGAATGATTTAATTAATTAAATAATATAAATTATTTAATTAACATTAGAGAAATGGATGGAAATGATTATGAATTTAATTAAATAAATAAAATTTATTTAATTAAATATATGATGACATGGGTACCTAGGGCAAAACATGATACAAGGTGTCTAAATGATGCAATGTTGTGACAAGGTATCGTAAGATGACAATTTTTTGATGTCTACATTTTTCCCCTCTTTGAGATGATGTTCGAGATGATGAGATTTGTGTCAAGTAACATCATTTCAAAGAAGTTAAGGTATGGATAGAGGAAAATGGATAATGATATAAAGATAGGATGATGATGGAATGATGATGCCCCCTCGAGAGGATAGTCGGGTTGAACAAACACGGGTAGGCTCTTGAAATGAAATGATAAGGATAGATAGGATGATGCAAGATAGAAAGTGGATGAAGGAGATGAATGATACATTATGCTACAATGAAGGTGAGCAACCATGATGTTTGATATAGCACTAGACGTTATGCACCAAGGTATAAGGACCAAGGTGACGATGTGTCTCATGCCCCAGCGTAATACAACCTTGTCTAGATGTATGAGGAAAGAGGCTTAGAGCATTAAAGTCCTAATGCACAAAAGGTATTATGTGACCTGAGATGCAAAGGATAATGCAAAAAGATATTCCAACATACACAAGATATGAATATTAGCTAGAATGATACAGATTTGATACAAATGCAAGATAAAATGATATCACACACAAGCAAGCAAGCAAGCATGCACAAATGATACAAAAACAAACAAGGTATTGCCCCCATCAAGCTGTAAACCGTTGATTGATTGATTGATTTTTATTGATGATGATAGTGTTGTCATTGTGGGGAGTGACATGTCCCTAGAGCAACACAAAGATGATGATAATTGATTGATTGACTAGTTGATTTGGTTTATGAAAAGATTAGGATCAAGACCAAAGGATGTGATTGGATAATTTGACAAGATTGATTGATTTGATTGGTATGGATTAAGGATTGACTTGCATAAAAATTATTGTTTGGATTGATTTGATTGATTTGATTGGATGCAATGGTTTTGATGAAGATGATTGATTTGGTGGAATAGTTGAATGATTGGATAGAAGAATTGATGTGATTGAAATGATTTTATTGCTTGGATTTTTGTTTGATATTTGATTTTTTTTGGGATTTTTTTTGGACTTTTGAAATGTATTTTTGGACTTTTGATATTTTTTGGAATTTTGAAATGTTTTGATTTTTTTGGACTTTTGAAATGTGTTGATTATTTTGGATTTTTGAGAATATTTGGAGGTGTCAAAGGATGAAAATTTGAGTAGCCTTTGTGCTAGATACCAATGACAAGGGGAAAACCAAGGCTAGGTGCAAGGAGATAAAGGGGATTGATGGATGAAAGGGTGGGTGATGGGATAAGGGATAAAAGGCTCATGATATATGGATGGATGGAAAGGATAAGTCATAATGAATGAAATGGATGTATGCATCATAAGAGAGCAAGGATGTGATTTCCAAAGACTATGTTGCATAGGAATAACATGCCCCATTCTAGGTACAAGACTTAGGATTTTTCATGACAAAGCTTATGGCAATAGGATAATGATAGGCTTGTTTGGAAGGATGAGGTATATCAAAAGATATCCAAAGCATGTTTCAACATTTTGCCCCTATATCTTCATCAAGATCAAAAGAAGAAGGGTGGATGAAGTGGACTCAATCTGATAGGTATGTATGAATGGACTCAATATGATGGCTAAATATGGTAGGTAGGATGGAAATGATATGACATGAAAATGATAGGTTGGATAGATAAGACATTATGCCCCCAAGTGTAAGTGGCATAGAAGATCAACTTACACATGATGCCTATTTGCTAGGTTTTCATCATGGTACTTATCTAGGGTGCCTGTTTGCCAGGTTTTCACCATTAGATGAAGGGATTTCTCTTTACTTTTTTTTTTTTCTTTTTTTTTTGTCTTTTTGGATAGGAGAAGGGGAATATGGATAGGAGGGACTCAAGTGTCTAGTTCTGTGAAAGGTGATAGTCCCACTAGATATGGATGTCATTGCATGGACCATGTCAAATGTCATTATGCTCATAGATGTTGGTAAGGGATGACATGAAAGGGAGATGGAGTGGGTAGATGATGGATTATGATGTGGATTATGTAGGGAGATGATAGGGTTTATATGGGATTTATGTAAAAGATGAATGGGGAGGCTTAGCCAAAAGTATGGACCATATGAAGATGGTAGGGGAGATGTGTAGGATAATGAGTGAAGGATGAGGAGATGGAGGTATGTGGAATTGTTGGGAAATGGAAGGGAACCATGACCAATGGTTGCACACACTGTGATAAACGTTGAAGCTTTTGATGTGGATGGGGTGTAGGAAGCAATGGAGATGTTTGCTTAGGAGGTGGTTGATGTAGTGATTTTGGTACCCACATAGATTTAGTATTTTTATGACTTTTATTTGGCTTGTGGGTTTTAGGAATTTCAGACTTTTGAATGGAATGAGAATGTGGGGTGGAAGTGGAGGGTTGGGATTTTTCTTATGTAGATGCCTCATTTGAATTGATTTCTTTTTGCTTAGGTACCCAAACCATTTTGCTTTTAGAATTTTCTTTTGGAGGTATGGGCTTATATAGCTTTTTAGATGTATTTTGCTTTGACTCTTTGTATTGATGTCCTAAGGCATCGGAACCCTTAGGATTTTTGACTTTATGTGTAGAGGCATTGATTTTTCTTCTTTTGAATCCCATGGGTATGGTGGAATGAGTGGAAGCTTCATGTTTAGACAATGTGTGCATTTGTTGGTCATGATTAGGAATGTTAGGGTATTTATGGATGGAGGGATAAGGGGATTGGATAATGGGGATATTAGGTGTTGGGAGAAGTGGAGGTAGATTAGATGGAGGGATATTAGGAGTTGGAAGCAATGGTGGTAGAGTGGATCGAGGGATATTAGGAGTTGGAAGTAATGGTGGTAGAGTGGATGGTGGAAGGTGTATGGTCACATGCTTTTGACATTTGTAGGTTGATGGAGGTGGAATGGCAACATATGTTTTGGGTGTACGATAGGCTGTATGATGGAAAGTGGACTTGGGATGCATGGAGGAAGTACCAACATCTTTAGGTTGTTTTCCTTGGGGTGTAGGTCCAAGGCCATAAGAGCATGGAGGGACTTTGACATGTATAGGCTCCAAAATATCTGGTTTATGAAGGTCTAGACCTTTACCTTGGTGGTTCATATTTTGGAGTGTGCAATGGACAATGAGACTAGGTGTAGGTGAAACACTAGACATGAGTTCTTTATTAGATGGAGAAGATAATGGTTGTTGTTCGAAGGAGGAACATTCATGAATGAGGGAAGAAAAACCAATAGGATATGATGGAGGACTTGCATTGGGGTCGATAGTGGGTGATGGAGGATCACTAGGATCTTGATTAGCATTGTGTTCACTTAGATCCAAGATATTTGTTTGATCTTCTATGTGTGCTTGGGAGGCATATGTCTCATCATGAGAAGTGGATGTTTGTGCATCATGGATGGGTGAGGTGGAAAGCTCTTGACCATGGAATGCATAAAGTTGTCTAAGAGGATCATCATGGTCTTCTTGATCATAAAAGGGGTCTTGATCAAAGATGAAAGATTGTTCATGAATAGTATTAGGTATGTTATGAATGGAATCATTAGGAGGGTGTTGATCTTTATGTGGATGAGGGGGTAATGTTTTCTCATGTTTAGGATTGTGCTCTTGACATACCTCATGACTTATCTGAATGGAGGTGGAAGGGGGTTTCTCATGGAGAGACTTGACATGTTCTTGATGGTCAACAATATAGGAGCATGACAAAGGGTGACTTGGACTTAAGAGGGGAGACTCTTGAATTGACTCAAGGGGTTGTGGATGGCATGATTGGGTTGAAGGGCTTGGCATGATGTTTGATGACTCTTTTGTATGTTCAAGAATATGAGTTGGATGACATGGCGATGTTTGATTCCTTGCTATTAGCCTTTGGGTCACATCCTTTGTAGGTGTATGGGTGGAAGGTGTTGGCCTAGGGTTTTGGTTTTGATTGGATGATGGTAAGGGTGCATGAACTAGATTGGTGTTCCCCTTGTCGAAGGTGGCATTAAGACTCGAGGAAGTTTGGCCTTGTTGCAAGGTAGAACTTAAGTTCACATGTGTTTGTTGTGATGTGGCTTGATAGGTTGATGTGGCATTGACATATGAAGAAGTGGATGTATTAGATTGGTATGAGGTGGAAGGAGATGGCCCTCAAAGTCTGATTTTATGTTTTGGTTTTGTTTCATGATTTGAACTAGAGAAAGAGACTCCTTGAATTATGACTTCAGACTTAGGTTTTGTCTCATGATTTGGCCTAGATGGATAGCCCCCTCGAATTATGATTTTGGGCTTATGATTAGGATTGGGCTTGTTTATTATTATGACCATTTTGACAAGTGGTGACTAGGACTAGGTTGGTGATGGTGATGATTTGGAATGATAAGATTGGATGAATTGATTGATTAGGATGAAATGGATAGGATGTGAATGTGTTGGAAGAACATGTAGAGTGACTTGTCTTTATGTGTTTGGTGTTTAGCTTGATTTGACAATGTTTAAATGAATGATCACACATGTACACACATAAATCACTCACGCAAGACACATAAGCAAGTTTGAATTTGAAATTATGAATGTGATTATTAAGCACACACTTGAAGAGGACACATCAACAAGTCCTAGAACTAGTCAAGTGGGGTATGGCCAATTAGGTCTCAAGCTAATCTGCACAAGGTTGACTAAGGATGATTTGAAAGAAAAATCCTGCCACACAGCTGGGAGAAAGGGGTAACCCACCCTTCACCTTCACTTCCCAAAGGTATAAAGTTCTTTGGAGCTTAGCCAAGAGTGACAATATTTTAAATCTCAAACAAGCGTTTCTTTCAATTCACACTTTGATTGAGGTCATCCCCAGGGGTGATGAAATCCCCTAGCAGGCCTCCTATAAAGGGTTTGACAAAAACAAACCAAGTGAGGTGCTTGTGATCACACACACACTTGATTCACGCTCACAATGATTAATTTCTCTTAGATTAGAAATGAAATGTGTGTAAAACAGTTCAAGCACTTGTTCTTTTTAGATCCCAAATCAAGATGTGATGGAAGAGAATGGTTAATTTTAGCCTCAATTTTTTGATATGTGATTGAAAACAAGATTTGTTTTAAGAGCCCAAATCCAAATGTGTGACAAATAATGATTAAGAGATGAAGGATGAAACAAGTGCACCTGGTTATTTTTTTTCTTTCCAAATTATTGTTGTGAGTGATATTGCTGCAACTAGAGCTCTTTATGATCACCTACAAGATCAAAAAAAATAATATTATAATGCAGCCAAAGAAAAAAAAAATAAGCTCAACAGAAAATTGTAATTTCAGATACATGTTTTTGACATAGCCGAATTAGATTTCATTATTTGATGATTTTATTGATCTGAAAAATGAAAACTTAAAGAAGAGATCTCTACTAATTTTCTGAGAGCTTTCCAAAAATGTAAAGAAGTCAGAAAAATTCCCTATTTTGCTCTCAGAAAAGCGGATTTGTGAAAACCATGTAAAAAATGAAGATCATATTTTTTTGCATTTTGTTTGACCTCAAAATTAAATCTGTAAAACACAGATCCCCATTAGAATTTAAAGAGATTTCTGAAAATATAAAAAATTCTAAAAAAAACGCTGATTTACATCCAAAAAACTAATTTTATGAAAAAACATAAAATTACAATAACTCCTACAAAAATTATGATAAACCATCGATTTTTTAACTGTAGCCTCTTGAGATGATTCAAAAGACTTCATGTAAATATTGTGGAAAAATTCGCAGCTGTGTAAAAGATATGAAGAAATTGGTAAAACCTATAGTTTTGTCCAAAAATTAACAGATTTGCAAAACAAAATCAATAAAACCTTCAAGAAGCACCGTTAAAAGCCTTGTATGCACTAAATAAACCCTTGTATGCACTACAAAAACCCTTGGATTCTCTAAAATGAGAATTTTCGTCAGAAAGTCGAATTTCAGAATGCGAAATCCTGTTAGAAAACCTGCAGATAAATGTTAAAAATGGGGCAAGGCCCCACGGTGGGCGCCAAAATGTAGATAGGTAGATAATCCAAAGAGTTTAAATGCATTGAGGATAATAAAAAAATTAAATCCTATCAAGCACAATGAAGTACAAACTAGAATGAAAATAAAAATAGTAAACGAAGAAACTGCAAACCGATTTTCAAACTAGTGTTGATTGATCTCCATGACTCTTCTCCACCTGCACAAGGATGCAAGATTTTGAAGGTTGATTTTTGAAGGAATTTTGGTTGCTCAATTCTGTAGCATAACAACCTGATGAAGATGATAGATGGCGATTGAAGACTAATTTTGACAGAGTGAAGATGCTAGAAGAAGATTCGATCGAAAAATGATTTTGACAGCATAAGGATGTCTGAAGATTCGATGGAAGAATGATTTTGACAGCATAAGGATGTCTGAAGATTCGATGCAAATGGCCTGTGAAAGGTTTGATTTATAAATTTTTGATGTGGACAGAGATAAGATTTGATAAGATTGATAATGATTTATTTTTTGTCAAAAGAGGAAAAACAATGAGATGAGAAGATTTTTGAAAGATAGAAAGATTTTGATTTATTGTTTTAAAGGAATTAAAACAAGATAAGATAAGATGTGAAAAAACTAGAAAGATTTTGATTCTCTTTCAAAGGAAATAAATCCTGAAAAAGATGAGAAAGATAATTGATGAATTATCTAATTAAATTAATTAATTAGATACACACGAGTTCAAATTTGGAAAGAAAGCGAGAAGATATTTTAAAGATTTTATTAATTAAATAAATATTTGATTTATTTAATTAATGCTGGATTTATTATTTCATCAATTAAATAATACAAATTATTTAATTAATATTAGAAGAATTAATAGAAATGATTTAATTAATTAAATAATATAAATTATTTAATTAACATTAGAGAAATGGATGGAAATGATTTAATTAATTAAATAATATAAATTATTTAATTAAAATTAGAGAAATGGATGGAAATGATTATGAATTTAATTAAATAAATAAAATTTATTTAATTAAATATATGATGACATGGGTACCTAGGGCAAAACATGATACAAGGTGTCTAAATGATGCAATGTTGTGACAAGGTATCGTAAGATGACAATTTTTTTATGTCTATAGGTTGTAATCTCATGAACTCCTGATATGTTGCATCATATGAAAAAGTGGGTCCCCACTCTGTGGCATCTATTTGTCTTTGTGCATAGTGAGAAACACCCTGTGGCATACCTTGTACTTTTCCATACTGCTGCAACACTCTCATCTGCAGAAATCACTCAATAATAAACCGCATCTACCCAATCGGGTACCTAGATGTGTATGTTGGTAGAACAAGGACAAACAATTGAGAGGGGGGGTGAATCATTTGTTACAGAAAATTAAACTTTTCTAACTTAACTTAACCTTAATCTCAAATCTAATAAATAAGAAATTATCCACAAGCAATTAACACATCAAAGAGACAAAGAACACCAAGATTTTCTTACGTGGAAACAATGTTAGGGAAAAAACCACGATGGATGTCAGTCCACAAGATTATACTCTACTAAAAGTATTATGAAAAATAACAAGGGGAATGCACATGCATTTAGGCACATTGCCTAGAGCTCACTGCTCAATTACAAAAAGGTCTCACTACCCAACAAAGTTGGATTAAAAATCCAGAGGGTATGAACTGAGAAAATAGCTTCTGCACAAGCCTGATTACAGTTCCAATTAAGCTCAACACTTCTTCACACTTCACACAAATTTCTTCACACTCTACTCTGCAATCGAATGATATTCACACATACACACTTGGGAGTACACAAAGCATCATCTTCATCAATGAACTAATCACCCTTATATATCCACTACATAAGATTCCATTGCAACTTCGTCGACCAAGAAAATAAAATATATTTGCAATGTTGGCCCAGATTTACAAATAAATTTTTAATGTGAATCCACCAACGTTGGCCACAACATAGTGGAAACCCAAATTAACATCTCCAATACAAAAATAATTTAATTAATTTCACCTCGAAGATCCACAACACGCTACCACCAACATATCAACCAAAAACATGAAAATCAAACATGTGCAAGAAAAGATCTTCAACCACAAGCTCGCCGATTAATGTGGATGAACCATAAAGATAGAGAATGATCTAGAGACATTTGAGAGCACCAAGAAACAACAAAGAAACATATGCACCATCTGAGATAAGTAGAATCACACAATCTTCATATAGGAATACTGATAGAGACTAGAAAAACACTATCAGACCACAACATACTCAAAACTTCATACGAACCTCTAAAACTTCTGGCAGATGATCTAGATAAACTCAAAAATAAACCCTTTAATCCACATCAGCTAATCTTCAATGTACATAAAAAAGTACCTTCATGACCTACACAGTTCCACAGGGAACCTAGAACACTTCCTTTTACAATTTTCTCAATATCCTCAACATATACAACCTCTAGTACACAAAATGCTAATAGTGTTGACATCAATGACAACCACATATCAACAACACATCCACAACATCCAAAAATCTCCCCCTTTGGAATTTATGGCAACACATGATGTGAAAAATATCATCAACCCAACAAACTGACTTCCTCTGCACTTCTCCTCTTGAAAAGATTTTTCACATTACACTTCTTCCCCTTTGGAATCAATGGAAAATGTAACAATGAACTTTCCATGCACATGATCTGAACCAACTATCTACACATCTGACTACTCTCCCTGAGTAGCAGCCACAAAAACATCAATCCGGATCAAAATATAGCAATGAAGCTCATGGATTGATGCAAGCAAATGCATCATTTAGTTCCTATCAAGAGGGGTAATTACCCCTAGCATTCCTCTGAGATACTCAAAAGTATCCTTCGGCAAAGGCTTAGTAAATATATCTATAATATTTTTTTTGGTAGGCACATACTCCAATCTGACTTCTTTCTCATTCACTTTCTCCCTCAAGAAATGAAACTTGATTGATATATGTTTAGTCTTAAAGTGTATTACCGGATTCCTTGAGATATTTATTGCACTTAAGTTGTCGTAGTAAATGGAAATAGGCTCTTCATATATCACTCTGATATCTCTCAACATCTGTTTCATCCATATCACTTTAGTACAATTATTAGCAATAACAATGTATTCAGCTTTAGCAATAGATAGAGAAATTGAGTTTTTCTTTTTACTCAACCAAGATATCAGCTTCTTCCCTAGGAAGAAGGCACTACAACTATTACTTTTCCTGTCATCTACATCACTAGCCCAATCCGCATCAGTGTATGCACACAAATTGAGATCATCATCCTTTGGATTCTAAAGTCCAAACTCAATTGTTCCTTTTAGATATCTAAAAATTCTTTTGACAACATTCACATGTGATTCCTTTGGATCATCCTAAAATCTAGTAACCATACATATAACATTCATAATTTTTGGTCTAGTCCGAGTCAAGTAGAGCAATCCACTGATCATTGATCTATATCTGGTTTGATTTTCCTTTGGAGAATCATCATTCTATGTCAACTTACATCCGGTCACCATGGGAGTACCAACAGGTTTGGAGTCATCCATTCCAAACTTCTTCAGCATTTCTTTCACATATTTGGACCGAGATATGAAAATCCCCTTGTCTAATTGTGTAATTTGCAATCACAGAAAGAACTTCATCTCACCAATCATGCTCATCTCAAATTCACTCTTCATCTCATCAGCAAACTTCATACATAGATTATCATCACCTCCAAAAATGATGTCATCAACAAAAACTTCCATAATCAACTCCTTATCATGATCTAACTTGAAATATAAGTTGCTATCAACAGTACCTTTAGTGAATCCAAGCTTTAGGAGATATTTTTCCAATCTAGCGTGCTAGGCTCTAGGGGCTTGTTTAAGTCCATACAGAGCTTTCTTCAATCTGCAAACCATATCTCCCTTATCTGTAAGTTGAAATCCATCTGGTTTTTCAATGTACACTTCTTCTAGTTCTCCATTTATAAATTTAGACTTCATGTCCATTTGATAGACTTTATCATTCTTGTGTGCAGCATAAGCAAGAAATAATCTCACAGCTTCAATTCTAGCTACAGGGGAAAAAGTTTCTTCAAAATCAATACCTTCCATTTGAGAATAACCTTTACATACTAGTTGTTGATGGTGTTTTCTACACAACAAAAACTCAGACAGAGTATGATATTTTATCTCTCTTGAAAGGTAAATCTCTATCAGCAAGCCTCAAGAGGTAACCCCAAGGTCTCTAATGTTAGGTCTTGACAATGCTTAAACAACTCAATGATAAATGTGAAAATGTTGGTAATCACAAAGGGACTTGTAGACACCTAAAAATGACTAAGGCCTGCAAGCTTCATTTTTACCACTTTCGTTCTAGCATAATTAGGACATTTAATTATGGCCTTGGTCCACATTCGACTATTGATTAAATAATTCATAATTATTTAATTAATTCATGTCCTATTCTTTATGATTATTAAATAAATAAATAAATTTATTTATTAAATACGTCATTAATTGTCTAAGTCTTCCCTTAATTAAATAAATTTCTTAATTTATTTAATTTCCCTTTCTACATTTAATTCTTCCTGATTATTAAATAAATAAATTACATTTATTTATTTAATACGTCACTAATTGTCTTAATTAAATAAGTTGATTAATTTATTTAATTAATTAGTCTTATCTGCTAAATTAAATAATTAAATTTAATTATTTAATGGCCAATTAATATATTTAAAATGTCATCACAATCTGAATTGTCAGTCCATTTTGATAAATAATATGAAAAAGATTATTTATTATCTCACAAAATTACTATTTTGAATTAATTTAATTCAAAATAGTAACTAATCTTCCAAAAATCAAGTAATTGGGCAGATTCTTGATTTTTCAAATCTGATCTTCAGTCCAAATCTTATCTTCTTGATTTTTCAAATCTCACAAATCAGGCAATCTTATCTTCTTGATTTTTCAAAAATATTTATTTCTTTAATTAATTTCCTCATTTATTCTCCACCGTCGATCCGATTATCTGAGATTTTATTCTGACCATTTGATTAAGCATTTTTCCCTAACCCTAATTAGGGATTCTCAGATTTAATCTGGACCTCTCATTTTAGGTTCTCATCATCAATTGATCTCGTCCGTCCATTTGAAATGACATTTTCTATAAAATGTCATTTTTCTCACTTTTCGATTACACACAGACACGCTGACATTTTATACACTTTCACACTTGCATTCTTAGATTTATCATAGCATTTATTATAGTCATTTGATCAAGTCTTGGCATTTGTTTAGGCATAGACATTGACAATTATAGTTATAGGCATAGGCATTTAGACATAGCATAAATCCTTCAAAGCTTGGTGTAGGACTTAGGCATTTGCAGATTTGCTTGCACGACAGATCTGAGGGAAAAGTATTATCCAGCAAGCAAGAAGGTATTACAAAAGTGAATCATGGAGGTCTCGGCAATTAGGTATAATTGTTATGTGTTTTACTTCCATTGTGTTTTGTAAGATCTTTTGGTTTCATTGTCATTTATTGTTTGTTGCTAACACTCCTAATCAAACCTCAAAGAAATCCCTTGATTACATTGGTGAACCCAACTTCATTTTTCTGGTTAGTTCCGTACGTTTTTTTGTGTTTTCTGCTATTTTACAAGTACAGGTACGGAGCGATGCAACTATTTTTTAAAAAACATCATGACGCATTTCATGCATCGCGACGCATTCGCCAACCAAAAAGCCACAATCGCTCTGACGAATCGCAATTGATATCCTCAACGACACATCTGCTCTGTCATTCCGCATTCGAAGTCCCAAATGACACATCTAATCTGTCGCACCGCATCTGACTGGTAAATATTTTCTTTCATTTTTGACATTCTGATTTTTGGATCTTAGGTTTTTCTGGTTTCTGGTTTCTTTTCTAGTTTTCTAGTCTTCTGATTTCCTGGTTTTTCATTCTTGCATGTTGGCTAACTTAGAGTTTTTGTGTTACTAATCTTTGTTTGCAGCATGTGGTGGTCACTATTCATGTGTCGAAGATCATTTAAGAAAGAAACTACTAATCTTTTGTTTGCAGATTCGAATGTCGAAGATGGAATAAAACAAACATTGTGCTTGTTTTTCATAGATTAGCAAACATTTAACTTTGGTGCACATAAAAAGAACATTTATGTCTTCTTTACTTGATTGTGTTTGTAGAATGGTAGGTGAGTATGCTCTCACTTGGTGAAAACCTCGTGATCAGAAAACCAAACCCATTCTTATCTGTTATTACCCTGACTTGGTATATCGGAGTATCCTCTCCCCTCGCACTTTCAGGCGATCTTGGGTGTAAGAGAAATGGTTACCAACTCTAGAAATTGGGTCTGCCTAGGGATTTCATCACCCCAACACGACTCAAACTGGCAACGGAGCTAAAGCCAAGCTACCCCCGACCGATATATAAATGTAAACCTTAAGGGAAAACCTAAGGTTGCTTGTGCGGATGTGTCATACAGATGGAGTTGTACTCCCTTAAATCTTGTTGAGCTTAACCTCTTCAGGCTAGAGTGCCACCTTAATGGTGATTAATCTCTTTCCCCATGTACAGCCACTTGAACGGGGGCTCCTAACTAAAAACTCTTGTATAGAAAGCCAAAATCCTTCTATTTGCTAGCGCAGCACCGGTCGGTGTGAAGGCATCCACACTTTCGTAGTTTGTAGTAGAGGTGATCAGCTCGCCATGGGAGTTTCATGGGGGTTGGAAGCTTGGTTGGCTTGAGAAGAGAGTGCACTATAAGGGGGAGCCCATGTAGCCAAGCTTCTGAATTCACATGCTATAGATATGCGGTTGGGGAAACCCGCGTGGAATCTAGCGAATATTGTCATGGCCTAACCTAGGATTGTGCTTATCTGATGTGTGTTTGGTTACTTTTAAAAAAAAAAAAACACTGTGCTTGTCAAGTGCTTTCTAGTTCTATCACAGTTTGAAACAAAACATTCACCAAACAGGTCAAAACTGCCATCAAAACGAAAAGAAAATCAATTTTAAACCAAACTATGTCGCATCTGTTGAAACGCAATTGATTTTCTACTCTGCAATCGCTCTATCAAACCGCATCTGATAGTTATAACGCCGCATCTATAGGCGTCGCGATGCATCTGAACATTGCAGAGCCGCATGTGCAAAAATAAAATGCAACTGACTGTCATAGAGTCGCATCTAATAAACCGAGTCGCACTTGTTTGTTTCCGAGTCGCATCTACTAAACTTGAGCTGCATTCGCAAAACCACGACGCAACTGACACCTCAAACGACACATTTTCCTGTCACTGTTTAAAACTTCATACAAAGTCAAACCTGAATTCTTCATCTTGTCAATAATCTGTCAAACACTATTTACTCAAAGATTCTGTCAGAAACCAAACTTGAAATTGCTCAAAGTTCAACCATTAGTTTGCATTCGTCACCATAGGTTTCATACTTCATTCTTTAGTTGCATACATTTGGCATTAGGTTGTCCCTAGGTTCACATTTTTGCATCTTTAGGATTAGGCAAACCTCAGCACAATTTGCAACATCATTGCTTTCGAAATTAGGCTCTTTTGGACTAAGTTATCAAACCCCTTTTTAGTCATTGTCCTTTTTTGTGAGATTTTTCCAACTCAAAAGTCTACTTAGGAAAACTCACTTGTCATTCAGACCTTGTCACCTTGTCAGTTTCAACAAATTCCTTTAGCAGTCAAAATCAAAAACAAAGTTTGAGTTTAGAAGTGCTTAGGTACCCTTGTCCTAAATTGCATTATAAGTCTACACATTACATATCCTATTCACGAAAATCCAAAAACATTAGCCATTCTAGTCGTCATTTTGAACTTAGACTTCGCATAGTGTTATACTTGTATTTAGTTGTCATTCCCATTTGAGCAATCTCATTTATGGTGGAAACTAGACTTCAAAAACAAAAGAGACAAATGGAAAACTTTCGACAAGACCCCACAAACGACCCAAACTGGACCTTTTACGATCCATTTTCCAACTTAGACAATCAACCTCCAATGACAACGCAATCCTCATCAAACAGTCCATTCGAATCATTCTTGCAAAAAGATGAAAATGGCCAACTACTTGAGGAAAACTTAGAGGCACTGGCACAAGACCCAAAGGCCTATCAGCTCGTTGAAACAATGGTCTATCATGATAGAGACAGATTCTTAGCTATGCTCTTGAGTGAAGGAGCTAAGTTACCACAAGGATTTGATGTTAACACGCTAAATTTGACACCTCCTGACCCTAATACCAACAATGCACATAACATGTCACATAGTGGTCAACTTCCAAATACTATGAGCAATACTTCCTTTGGGACCACAACGACAGTGCATGCCACTCCCAACGTCCCAAGCACCCCCAACATTCCCAATACCACAAATATCACAATAGTAAATGCCACGGGGGCATCATCAAGTCACAAGAATCCGCCTTGACAACTCCATCTCCTACCATGAGCACATCTTCGACATATCTGCTTAGTGGTATTTCACAAAATCCTTCGGGAGGAGCCACAAGACGTGTATTTATCCGAGGACAAAAACAAAATGTTAACACGACAACATAGTCAAATCTCATTTCCTCCCAAGGTACAAACACAAACATTCCTCTTAGGCAAACTCAACAATTCGCACAAGGCGGCCAAGTAACACAACCCATGACATCATTCACACATCATAACATCCATAGTCATAACATCCCCCAAATAACGACACACATGGCTGGGGGACACATCCCAACCTACTCATCTAACGTTCATACTCATCAACATGCACCCAATCATAACTTTCAATATCAACATACACCCAATCATAACCTTCAACACCAACATACACCGAATCATAACTTCCAATACCAACAACATGTCAATCCACACATGTCATACATACCACAACTATCCATACCGCCACAATACACCAATATTCACGCACAACAAATAGGAACACATGGTGTACTAGGCAATCCAACGTACAAAAACATAAACGACCCTACTGTGGACGCCCTCCAAACAAGAATGAGGGATGTAGAGAAAACTATCCAAAACATGTACATTTCAGGCAAGAAATCAGAAATATCATATGATCTAAATGTATACCCATTTGACACGAGCTTATACATGCCTCTATTTCTGACAGGATATGTGTCACCCAACTTCACAAAATATAGAGGCAAGACAAATCCCATTGAACATGTTTGTGAATTCACAACCAATTGTATGGACATCGCCTACGAACAAACATACTTGATGAGACTTTTTCTAGAAGTCTGGCGGGTCAAGCCCTTGAATGGTTTTCAACTCAAAAGGATATCCAAACATGGGATGAGCTTAAACAAAAATTCATAAGAAATTGCGCCTACAACATCAACATGGATACCTCTATCACTAGCTTGTGCAATCTCACGCAAGAGGATGTTGGTGAGACATTTATCCCATTCTTTCAAAAATGGAGAAGCCTCGCTAGTCGATGTCACATTAACATCCCCGAAAGGGAAAAAGTCGACATGTTTGTCCAAACACTTCTGGGGCCCCTAAAATATGCACTACAAATACATTGTTGCACAAACTTCACAGATTTAGTTGAAAAAGGGGTCCAGATTGAGAAAGCCCTTATCGCAAAGGGAGAACTGAGATATGGTTCCAAAAACACAAAAGTCAATCCACCCGCCGACAAAAACAAATATTGGGTTAAAAATAAGCATGTTACAAATGACGGTGTTGTTGACGCCAAGACTGCAAACATTGTGGGTCCTGTATTGGCCCTGAAAGGGGTTCAACAGCAAAACAGACCAACAACGACACTGACACCTCCTCCCAATACTTCTTCAAACAATCAGAATGATCAAAATAATTAGGGACAATACCGTCAGATGAGACAGTTTCCTAGGGGTTGCACATACACTCACTTGGGTGAACCCATTGAAGAAGTCCTTAGGAAATGCCTCCAGCATGGGGTCATCATACCTCCAAAACCAAAACCATATGACCCAGGACAATTCAAACCAGCATGGTGGAATGATAATACACTTTGCGAATACCATTGAGCAAAAGGGCATACAACCTCTAACTGTCGACAATTGAAAAACCTAATACAAGACCTTATCGAAAGTCACACCATCGAAGTAGGTGGATCGCAATTCGCCTCCAATTCAGATCATACTATCCACAAGAATCCACTACAGAACTATGGTTCTCATAATGCTTCCACTTTAGGTCCACAAAATCAAGCTAACTTCGCCTGAGCCAAGTACGATTATTCTAGTGGACCAATTATAAATAATGTCTGAACTAACGATGAGTGCATCGATACCATTACAGTCAAGAGAGCACCCCAATGTAATGCTACTACTCGAAGTGGCAAGGTCACTATAGCTGGTCCACCTCCTGCTAGACAGGACAAAATCACCAAACCAGGCCCATCTGCTAAACAATCACAACCTGCCCCATCTGCTAAACAGCCAAAACTTGTCCCAACCACACAGCAATGGAAACCCAAAAGTCAATTCAACCTCATCGACCAGCTAGGAAAAACTCCCGCACAAATATCTATCCTTGAGCTGCTTCGTATCTCTCCCGCACACAAAGAGATCCTAGACAAAAATCTCCTAGAGTCGTCGGTCCCCAAGGACATCGATGTAAATCAGTTTGAAACTATGGTGGGATATCTCACTATGCCGCACCACGTCACCTTCTCGGATCAAGATTACTCATTACCTAAAACCAACCACAATGATGCATTGCACATAGAAACTTTTATCCACAAGCACAAAGTTAGATGGGTTTTAGTAGATGGTAGAGCAGGATTGAACATATGCTCCCTCAAATTGGTTAAAGCTCTAGGGTTCTCTGATGCATGCATAGACCCAACGAAGAGTATAGTGATCAAGGCATACGATGATGAGGAATGCTCTTCACGGGGCGTCATCTCTCTCCCTATCAGAGTGGGACCAGTCATTGTAGACACATCCTGCCAGGTTCTGGATTTGGAACTACCATATAACATCTTGCTTGGTCATCCATGGATTCACGCCTTAAAATCCATTCCATCTACATACCACCAATGCCTAAATTTTCCATTTGACGGCACAGAAGCAACCATATACGGAGACCCTGACCCTTTCCAATATTGTACAAACTTAAGGGGAATCTCTAAAAATCGAGTACCTATTAACTAAGAAGAACCTAGCTCCTCGTCATCCAAATACATCGACCCATCCACACTCACGTCATCTTCCACATCCGCCCCATCCATGTCTTCCGCCACACCACCACCTACCGCAAACCCTCAAACTGAACCCATTGTCAAAATCCAGAACCTCGGTTGTGGAGAGTTCAAACTAAATGCAGCATACAACATAACAACAATACCCACATCCCCAAAGATATATGGTCGGCCATGTTTCAAAATGGAACCTCAAGAAACCTTCAAAGTTCCATCGAACACAGTTTTTATCAAGTGGAGAGACATGAGTGATGAAGACCTTGCTGACATTATAGGATGGATCTATAAGGATACTGTCACACTACCCCCATTACCAGTTCAAAGATATGGCAAAGGTTATGACATAATGAAGGCTAAAGGCTACAATGGTACTAGTGGCCTAGGAAAAAATAAAACTAGTCAAAGGGAACCAATAGAAACTTTTCAAATTTTGAAGTATCTTGGATTAGGGTTTGGATCACCCAACAATGATGATCAACGTACCTCTGGACTTTCAAATGAGTGAGTACATGCTTCGGATAGTGTTGAGACTACTAGTGAAACCCTCACCGAAATAGACTCCCATGAGTGGGAATTTGGTTCGGAACGATCCCTAAGTGACTGTTGTCTTGATGATTTGTTTGTCGAACCAGGAGAACTGACCTCTGAACAACGGTTTTGGAAAACATTCAAAATTGAACAGGCACCAAATAGTCAAAGTCCCACTACCACTTCCCATGCCATACAACACCCATCATCTAAACCCCATCAGTCCAATCCATCTGAGGTATCAGACGACATTGACAACCAGGGCTCTAAAACCTTCACTCCTTATTTTGATAACGAATATGACACTAGTGAAGGAGAATATTGGATGGAGTCCGATATAGAGTTGGATGATGATAATCTCATCTACAACATCACTAAATTTGTCTACATGTTGTCCGCATCCTCACCACAATTTACCAGCATTGACGATGGCATCTCCTTAGTTTACCCTGAGCTAGTCAATTGGGACCAACAAGGACCGCCAGTTCTGGACACATTTCAGAATGATGAGGCAATTGCTGAATTCATGGGATTACAAGAAGAAATACCTAGTGGGGACCACAAATCAGGATTTTCCATTGATTTAGACTACAGGACATATTTCGGCGAGACTGCTCCATCCTCTAGTCGCAAAAGTAAAAGAAAAAATAAAGTAAAAAATGAAACGTCTCTAGGTGAAAACTGAAAGGCACCTCTTGACGAGAAAATAGTAAAAATAAAGGACGTATCTGCGAGTGAAAACCTCTCTGAGGCGCCCAAAGATGGAGGACTGGACTTTCTCCCCGTGGAACAGGAGAAATTGGCTATGCTTATTGAGGACACAATAGAGGATAACATTTCAATTGCAGAAGACCCCAAGATGGTCCTATTTGTTGCGTCATTGACTGACGAAGAGAAACCAAAATTTCATAAATTCTTTGCAGAACGAAAAATCAATTTCGCATGGTCCTATGCTGACATGCCAGGATTGGACCCAGAACTGGTTCTGCACCATCTGCCACTATTACCTAATGCTAAACTAGTCAAGCAGAAGTTGCGCAAAATGCACCCACAAGTTGCCCAATTGGTCAAGGCCGAGTTAAAGAAATTGCTAGACGCCAGATTCATACGGTCTATTCACTTCGCTGAATGGATTTCTAATTTGGTCCCGGTCACAAAGCCAAATGGGTTAATTTTTGTATGTACAGATTTCTGAGACCTAAATAAAGCATGTCCAAAGGATGACTTTCCTTTGCCAAACATTGACATTATAGTGGACCTTACAACAGGATATGAGATGTTATCCCTTATGGATGGTTTCTCCAGCTATAATCAAATCCGCATTGCTCCTAAGGATCAACACAAAACGGCATTTACTTGCACATGGGGTACATATTGTTGGAACGTCATGCCATTTGGTCTCAAAAATTGAGGTGCCACATATCAAAGGGCTATGACCATGATCTTCCATGACATGATGCACAAAATAATGGAAGATTATGTAGATGACCTATTGGCCAAATCAACAACAAGGAAAGATCATTTGAAGGTACTCGACATAATTTTCAAGAGACTTGAAGAGTAAAAAGTTTGGCTAAACCCTAAGAAGTGTGTTTTTGGGGTCACATCAGGTAAACTCTTGGGATACATAGTTTCCCAAGAGGCATAGAGGTCAATCCAGAAAAGGTCAAAGCAATCATAGACATGCCTCCACCCAAAGGAATCAGTGAACTCAGAACTCTGCAAGGCAGAGTATAATCTATTCAGCGTTTCATATCCCAGTTAGCAGATAAGTGTCATCCGTTCCAGTATCTGTTGCGCAAGGGTATCCCCTTTGTATGGACGGATAAATGTCAAGAGGCCTTCCAACAAATTAAAGATTACCTACTGTCAACACCAGTCCTCATGCTGCCCATTCATGGAAAGCCATTAATTCTATACATCTCAACTACTAGTTCAGCACTGGGGGCATTGCTAGCACAAAATGATCATGAAGGAAAAGAAAGAGCAATCTATTACATCAACCGTACACTGATAGGGTATGAGTTGAACTACACATACATTGAACGTGCATGCCTTGCTGTTGTCTTTGCATCCCAAAAACTAAGACACTATATGCTCAGTCACCAGACACAGCTGGTCGCCAAGATTGATCCACTGAAATATCTCTTAAGTCAGGCGGCATTAATAGGGTGGTTGGCAAGATGGGTCATGATACTAAGCGAGTACGACATACAATATGTCGAGCGTAAGGCAATAAAAGGACAAGTAATAGTAGATCAACTGGCAGATGCACCAATCCAAGTCACTCATCCACTAGTAACTGATTTTCCCGATGAGTCCATTTTTCATGCGGAACTGATGGCACCATGGAAGCTATATTTTGATGGGTCGCATACTGGTCATGGCTCTGGCATTGGAATCTTGTTTATGACACCATAGGGGGATTCAATTCCTAAGTCATTTTGGATCGCCTTCCCTTGTACAAATAACATTGCTGAATATGAAGCACTAGTGATAGGTCTCAAGTTGGCAATTAAATGGAAAATTTAGACGTTGCTTGTATTCGGGGATTCCCAGCTCGTGATCAACCAAGTGAATGATGACTATGAAACAAAAGATGAGAAGTTGCCTCCCTACAAGAGGATGGTGGACAGCTTCCTGACATACTTCCAATTGATTTCTTTTGAACAAATCCCCAAGGCACAGAATAAGGCAGCTGATGCAATGGCTACTATTAGTTCTCTCTTGGACATCCCTAAAAATGTGTCACAATTTGAGTTCTTAGTAGAATAGCTTTTGATATCAGCATATGATATCCTAGAATCAGAAATGGTTTGCGAACTTGTTGGTCCCAACTCTCCTTGGTATCAGGACATTTACGACTATCTAAAATCTCAAACCCTTCCACCGAACCTGTCCAATAACCAAAGGAAGTCCTTCATTAGAAAATCTGCAAGGTATGCCATTGTCAGTGACATCCTGTACCGTCGTATTTTTGATGATACCCTCCTTAGATGTCTCGACACCGATGAAGCATGTATGACCTTACGAGAAGTGCACGATGGTATATGCGGATCTCATTCGAGTGGTTCTACTCTTGCTAAGAAAGTAACGAGACTTGGGTATTATTGGCCGACCATGGAAAATGATGCAATTGAATATGTCAGGACTTGTCACAAATGTTAAATACACAGTGATTTGGTCCATACTCCAGCACAGTAACTCCAGCCGATCACTTCTCCTTGGCCCTTCGCTCAATGGGGACTCGACCTCGTGGGTAAGATTCATCCAATTTCATCCAACGGCCACAAATTCATTATTACCACCACTGAGTATTTCACAAAGTGGATTGAAGCCATCCCATTGACATATATTACCAACAAGCAAATATCAAATTTCATCCTTAACTACATCATTTTCCGGTATGGTCTTCCATAGTCCATCATCACTGACAACGGACATCCGTTTAAAAACCAAGACGTACGTGATTTATGTGAGCGATTCCATATCCAACACCACTTTTCATCTCCATACTAATGAAGAGGAGTACCGGCAATCACGCTTGCATGAGTTGGAAATGCTGGAAGAAAGATGGAAAAATTCATTGAACCATCTCCAAGCATATTAGAACCGTCTTTGTCACAGCTACAATAAAAAGGTTATGGTTAGAAAGTTTGACATTGGTGACCTAGTTCTCATGCAGAACCCCAAGAACCAAGCTGACAGAGAAAAGCCAGAAAAATTTGAACCAAACTGGTTGGGTCCCTACATTATCATATCTTCTTTTGGTTTTGGAGCTTATCAACTGGCTACACCAAATGGAGAACAATTGATAGAGCCCATCAACAGTTTACATCTTTGAAGGTTCTACGCATAGCATCAGAGGATTGGGTTGGCAACCATAAAATACAAAAAAAAATTGGAAAATTAAAAAAATCGTCACCCTGATGAAAACCTAGTAAACAGGTGTCTTGGTGACACCAAAAAAATCAAAATGTCAAGAAAATAGTAAAGAGAAAAATGATTCGTTCAATAGTGAAAACCTGGAAAACAGGCACCATGCGTAATCAATCATTGCTCAGCCATCTACTGTCATTTTGTCTAATTGGGCCTAAGATGAAAGGTATTTATGCTTTTATTCCACAAATTGCCACCACATCCTACCCTACCTGTCATAGTGGATAAATGATTGACATCAAGTCTTGACGACTGTCCATCTAGGAAGTCAGCAGCATCCCATCCATATTCCCTACAAATGGCTAAGTCTTGGACCTGACTGGGGGCAAAACGTTTATCATGAAACTACAGTGGATGTCGCACATGATCTTGGCAATTGGCAAAAAGTCCTGAAAAAAAAAGAAGACAAAAACATTAGCAAAAAGTCCTAAAAAAAGACCAAAACATCGCAAAAAGTCCTGAAAAAAGATGAAAACATCACAAAATGTCCTAAAAAATGACCAAAACATCGCAAAATGTCCTGAAAAAAGACCTAAAAATCATAAAACATCCTGAAGAAAACCACAACAAATCATTAGACCGCTCGGCGAACACAAACGCAGTGTCATCTCTGGTCAAAGTCAATCAAGTCAATCAGTCCTTGTCGTCTATCCGAACTACGTTGTCTCTGTGCACTTGCTATGTAGGCAAGACTCACATTTGAGTCCCCGAGACATTAGGTCAGTCCTATTAGGTTTGTCAAAATAAAATTATGATGTAATCTTTGGTCATCAAGACAAAGTCATTGGTCGTGTCGAACTACGAGGTCTCTAAGTGTATGACGTAGGCAAGGCCATCTATCGATGGGCCCCTGAGGCTGCACTAGGTCAGTCCATTAGGGTTCATGGCACTACACTGGCACACACGTCAAAAGGATTCAATCATTTTCCAGATGGGAAAACTCCTAAAATAAGGTAAAACAATCATTTATTCAGCAAGGCAATCTCATCAGCATGTCACTCACATCATCATGGCAATATCGGCATATAGTCAAACACAAGTCAAACTTGGTCAAAGCAAGTCAAATCATCATAAACCGGTCAAACTGTCAAATTTTGGTTAATCTTTAGATGAGTCCTTCTGAACGATAACCTCTGTCATTTATGCCTTAGGATGTGTACTTCCTAGGCGTCGTCATTGTCATTTGACATTTTGAGCGATCTTCTTGACATCTAAAGATCACTCTTTGTGACATCAGTATTCTTTAGATGTGTCCTTCTGAAGAACCAACTCTGTCATCTATGCCTTAGGATGTGTCCTTCCTAGGCATTGTCATCATTTAGAGGGACCCCTTACGACTATTAGGGATCAAATCCTCTCGACATCAGCATTATTCAGGATGTGTCCTTCCTGAATTCACCAATTCTCGACATTTTTCAAGATCATCAAAACTTTAAACATTTTGATAACTCGACATTATTAAACCAGACATCTTGACATCAGAACAATGGATATCCAGATGCAATTGGCAAACACTTGACAATTGTCTTTTGGTTTTTTATCATGTTATTAGTTTTTCAGCGAGATCCCACTAAGCACGATTTAGAGAAGCAACGACATATCATGACGATTGACACGCATGACTACTAGTTTCTCAACGAGGTCCTGATTTGGGGATTTAGAAAAACAACGACATATCATGGTAAGGGCTTTATTTGTTTTTGTATTTCGACAATCATGCTGCTAGTTTCTCAAGGATGTCCTGGAAATAGGATTTAGAGAAGCAACGACATTTCATGATTTGTCCTTGTCCTCTTCTGCTTGTGGTTGATTATGACAAAAAGACTGGGGCAATCACGCTCTCAGTATGAGTCATGATCATCCTTGTCTGTGACTATTTGTCTTATGTAATGGTATGACCTTGCACACCTTGATCTATGTCATATCCTGGCGTTTTTTGACCATTACAATAGTCTGCCCAATGATGATTAAGAGCAATAAATATTAAAGTCCTACAGTAAAGTGTTGAAGGATTTGGTCTAGGAATTAACATGCATCTTCATCTATCTCATGTCTTCTCCTCTTTGGTCTGGTCATCTTCTCTCATTAGTCCTGTCGTCTTCTCAAATCCATCTCACGATGATATCCTATGACATCCAAAAATGTAAATGCATACATGATCATATAAACATTGCATTAGGTCCATACATACATTATCCATGGCATTAAATCATATACATAATCACAAACATTGCATTAACATAATTATCAACACTGCATCTTTTACTAAGAACATTATGCACATCATCATCATCTCATATAAATAAGCATTGCATCATCATAGCATCAAAATCACAAATAGGCATCATAGGACATACATGATACATCATAAATCATACATCATACATATCATAATACATAAAGCAAAGAGCATCACATAACACATGTAGGCCGCATCAAAACTGCATCATCATATAAATATCATCTCAAAAATGTACAATGTCACAAGATAGAGTCAACGGATATCCCAAAAATGGAGCTCGCAGGCTCAATCATATACATAATGTGTCACAAATAGCAAAATTCCCCTAGGGTAGACTCTCATCACCCCCTCGTGGTGAGGAATGCAGTGGTTGTAGCTCTGAACCTGGCACTGAACTGATAGGTGGACCTATCGTGGGCTCTGTCTGTGCTACCGATGGAACTACGAGTGAAGGTATCATCATGACGGTAGCAAAAATCTGTGAAGTCACTGCTGCTGGACTCTGAGCAGTGGACGGATCTATCACTAGTGGCTGACCCTATACTGACCTCTGTGCTAAATCAGCTGACCCATGGCTGTGACTCAGGGTGTGCCTACAGGAGTGATGTGACCTATGCCCAGACGTGTGACCTATCGAGGTAGACCCTCCGACACTGGTGTGACTCCTGCTACCACTGCCATTGCCTAATCTGTGTCCGCTACCTATCCTCATCTATGACCGTGACAGGGTAGGATCCCATCGCTCTGGTGGCACTTCCTACTCGTATAATGTCTGATACTGCCCTAGCCTCATGCTCACCCTGGCTAACTCACGAGCCATGTCCCCTATGGGCCCGATGCATAAGGCCGTGAACTCTGTACACCACTGAGCTACGTCTTGCTGATGCATCACGACCTGATCCCGCTCTACCCGGGCTACCTCTAGCGCTAACTACAAAGATCTGACCTGGGCCATACTCGCGTCCAGTCTCTGCTATAGGTCGGCTACCCTCTAATCTGTTGTAGCATCCTATGGCAATCCTGAGGTGGATGGTATCTCCTCCTCTCCCTCCACCATCCACCATCTGAGGAGTCTCTCAGCCTCATCCATGGCATTGTCCTCCTCATCGTCATCATCAGCCACATCCTCTGCCACCTCCGCCTCCTCCTCCTGTCCTGCCAGCTCCACCTCCTCCTGTCCCCTCACCTCTACCTCCTCCTCCTGTCCTACCACCTCTGCCTCCTCCTGTCCCCTCACCTCCTCCTCCTCCTCCTGTCCTCCCACAGCCACCTCCTCCTCCTATCCCCCCACATCCATCTCCTCCTCCTATCTCTCCTCACCCTCTCCCTCTTGTCTGGGTTGTGCCTCTCTCTCCCCCTCCTCGCCAACCTCGGGGATAGCATCTAATGCTACCCTCGCCACGTACTGTCGCACCCTATAGCCCTGTCTCTGGCCATCTTGCCTCCGCCTCTAGTTGTCTCCACCATCGTCTCCACCCTTGCCTCCGTCTCTACCTCTGCCTCCGTCTCTGCCTCTGCCTCCGCCCCTGTCTCCATCTCCACCCCGACCTCCATCTCTGCCTCTGTCTCCATCGCAGCCTCCATCTCTACCCCTGCCTCCATCCCTTCCCTAGCCTCTGCCTCTATCCCCGCCTCTACCTCCCCGTCTAGCTCGTGGCACATGAGGAATCACTGACCGCCTATCCACTGGTGTTGGCCCGTTAGGATCTGTCAATGGCACTGGTCTGCGTGCCTGCCACCATAAATCATAATCCAGTGTGTTCCCTAGATTGGCTGCTCCTCCCCTCCAACCCCAGGCCTGGGCCACTAGCCCATCAATCTATTGTGCTGCAAATGAAACTGGGATGGCTGGCCCCCACACATACTCTCAGAACGATTTGGCATACTCGGCTATCCCTGTAGGTACACCCTGCTGCTCTCCGAACTGCCTAAGAACACGCTGTGGTAAATACATCTCGATGATCAACGACGTTTGCACTATCCTACTAATAAGATACTTGTACTGTCTGCAAAAACTGAGGTGCTCGGCCTCGTCGTCCCATGCCTCACAGTCTCTGTACGGCCTCCAAATAAATGACACCATCGTGTCAATCCTGTGTCACCACCAACTGGTCTCACCCATCCGTGTCTGCTATAGTGCACTGGCGTAGTAATAGGCATAGGGCATACCCTCAGCCAACTGTGGTCTCTCAATGGGAGGATGAAATATGGAAATATGCTCCCACGCCCAGATCATCATTAGGGTAGTCCCACAAGAGATGCTCTCTCCTCGCCTGTAGGCAACTTCGTGTAGCTAATGGTAAAGTGTCCCTAGCAAACAGGGACCCCAAGCATAAACCGTCCTGTCACGCCTCATGCCAACCAAGACGTCTCCCCAACCAATAGGAATTCCATGTCCCTGGTGGTTAGGAATCAGGATCCCTCCAATCAGAGTCGCAAGGAACGCATCAAAACGACCGTAGTGCTCGGCCATAAACTCCCATCTGATCTCGTAGCCCTGGATGCCCAATCCTACACCCTGGTCTTGATAGTAGGCTCAGAATGTCTGCTTGCCATGCCGAGGATTGTAGATGATCCACTCCCCTCGGATCGGCACTTGAAGAATCTGATAGACATCCTCCAAAGTGATCGTGGCTTCACCTGTGGGCAGGTGGAACGAACATGTCTCTGAATGCCACTGCTCGCACAACTCAGTCAGTAATCCCCTATTTGCCCGAATGGCGGGCATATAGGCAGCATAAAATAGTCCTAGACGCATCAGCCATCGCCGCTCTCGTGGGCCCAACTGATCGGCAAATCAAAAAGTGGTCAGTCTGCTCTCTCTCGTATAGATAGGGGTAAGCTGCCTCTACAAAAAGATGAACAATACATCAGTACATTTTGGACAACTGTTAGCATCATGAAAAGCATCTAAGGATACGCAGATATCAAAATCAACTAAGGTCAATGTAAATAACAAATGCGTCGCATTCAGGCAATTGCGTTTCAAAATGTCAATTGCGTCGCACCGTACATCAAATGTGGTTCAAAATATCAGATGCGTGACATGATCGCGATTGCGTCGCGAGATTTGACAAATGCATTACACTAAGGCTATTGCGTCGCATAAACACAATTGCGGCATTCAAAAAAGCGTGTGCATTGCAATATGACAATTGCGGCATTCAAGAATTCAATTGCGACATGATAAGTTGAATGCATTGTGGAAATTGTAAAATGCGGCGCAACCGACCGCTCTTCCTTATTTTGTCTTGGCACTTGCGTCGTGATGCATCAAATGCGTCGAATGCGTAGATGATTGCGGCTTATGCGAAAGCAGTTGCATCGCAGCGCAATTATTATTTGTCATAAAAAGATAAAAATGGCACGCAAAATGATAAAATGACAAAGTGAGTTAAGGGTACATACCGCTGGCTCTGAGCCCTCTGGCCGTCTAAAGGTCCACACGAACTCTCCGCGATGCTCTGACACTGGAATCACCATCGTCGCTACTATGCCTTTCGCTCTGAGCTCTCGAATTTCGCAAGGTAAATAGTAAAAGTGAATTGACTTTTACCCCCTTTGTCAACCTATTTATAAGGTCAAAATGACATTTCTCAACCGAGGTTAATACTGGACGCTCATTTGACCACCTTTGGCTTCCTCATTAGTTGCTTTAAATATGTCAGAATCCGAAACCGACTGTGCCGTTGTTTTTCTGGTCATTAAATTGATTTATTGGGACCCTTTGCAAATTTCCTGAGGGGGAAATGATACTCTGTACCTTTACTGGGGCATGACTTTGACTTATTTTCTTTGTCACAATGTGACAAGCGACATTATGACAAAGAGGGGCAAAATGTAGACACCTAAAAATGACCTAGGCATGCAAGCTTCATTTTTACCACTTTTGTCCTAGCATAATTAGGACATTTAATTATGTCCTTGGTCCACATTCGACTATTGATTAAATAATTCATAATTATTTAATTAATTCATGTCCTATTCTTCATGATTATTAAATAAATAAATTTCATTTATTTATTAAATACGTCATTAATTGTCTAAGTCTTCCCTTAATTAAATAAATTTCTTAATTTATTTAATTTCCCTTTCTGCATTTAATTCTTCCTGATTATTAAATAAATAAATTACATTTATTTATTTAATACATCACTAATTTTCTTAATTAAATAAGTTGATTAATTTATTTAATTAATTAGTCTTATCTGCTAAATTAAATAATTAAATTTAATTATTTAATTGCCAATTAATATTCTTCTCATTTTAAATAAATTAAATTATTTAAAATGTCATCACAATCTGAACTGTCAGTCCATTTTGATAAATAATCTAAAAAATATTATTTATTATCTCACAAAATCACTATTTTGAATTAATTTAATTCAAAATAGTAACCAATCTTCGAAAAATCAAGTAATCGGACAGATTCTTGATTTTTCAAATCTAATCTTTAGTCCAAATCTTATCTTCTTGATTTTTTGAATCTCACAAATCAGGCAATCTTATCTTCTTGATTTTTTGAAAATCTTTATTTCTTTAATTAATTTCCTTATTTATTCTCCACTGTCGATCCGATTATCTGAGGTTTTATTCTGGACGTTTGATTAAGGATTTTAACCTAACCCTAATTAGGGATTCTCAGATTTAATCTGGACCTCTCATTTTAGGTTCTCATCATCAATTGATCTCGTCCGTCCATTTGAAATGACATTTTCTATAAAATGTCATTTTTCTCTCACTTTTCGATTACACACAGACACGTTGACATTTTATACACTTTCACACTTGCATTCTTAGATTTATCATAGCATTTATTATAGTCATTTGATCAAGTCTTGGCATTTTTTTAGGCATAGACATTGACAATTATAGTTATAGGCATAAGCATTTAGACATAGCATAAATCCTTCAAAGCTTGGTGTAGGACTTAGGCATTTGCAGATTTGGTCGCATGACAGATCTGAGGGCAAAGTATTATCCAGCAAGCAAGAAGGTATTACAAAATTGAATCATGGAGGTCTCGACGATTAGGTATAATTGTTCTATGTTTTACTTCCATTGTGTTTTGTAAGATCTTTTGGTTTCATTGTCATTTATTGTTTGTTGCTAACACTCCTAATCAAACCTAAAAGAAATCCCTTGATTACAGGACTTTACTACAAACAAATATTGAATCTTTAAATTTATCAGATCTAGCAATATGATGATACTTCCAATCCTAAATCTAACCCAAATGATAAAGAAAGAGAAAAAGAGATAAATTTTTAGAAAGATTCCTAAATTTAACACTAAACCTAAGATTAACAATGCAAATGATGAAATACTTGAAATGGACCAATAACTCAGAAATTGATTTCTACTTGACCTAGATGAATCTGCAATCTTACAGAAATAGTGCAATCTTCTAAAGCATTAAAGATTTTCAGATCATGAACATTCATTCAAGAAAATCCAATTGCAATCAAAATGAACAAACATTCACAATTGAACTAGGCACAATGAATATTAAATTCCATGCTAACTTTGCAAAGAAGCTAACAATCAGTTGGTTGCAAAAAGTATGGACCAGAGATTGCTGCAACAATTCAAGTATCAAATCATAAACACTATCAATTCTTCTAACATTAAACCTAGCACATATATCAAATAAACTTAGGCAATTCCAAATATAGAATTACAAGAACCATGCCAGATAAAATTCAACACAAGAAAGGCACCAAATCACAATGTCTTCACTTGCATTAAATTACCCTAAGTAGCAACAATTCCAGTATTCTATTACAACACTTGCTTGCTTGAAAATAAACTAACTCCTAACTCTAGCTCTTGTTATACTGCTTAATTCACTCCAATATCAAAACTATCTAGCCCTTACAAATGAGGCAGAATTCCATATTTATAGAAACCCCCCAAGATATGTTGGCCTAATTAGGGTTTACAATAAAAATGGCCACAAAAAATTCGGCCTAGAGGAAATTCAAAATAAACAAAGTGGGCACTAAATGCAAGTATGCCATCTAGGTCGGCTTGGGGTCTCCAACAAAGCTCGGTCCAATGCATGTGAAGGAAGAGGAGAAATAATGGGAAGCACAAATTTTGATGTAGCCCTGCATTAACTGCTTCCCCCTTTATCCTTATTTTGTTCCATCTTATCCTGCACCATCAAAAATACCCTGTCCAAGTTGGCTATAGGTGGCATAGTCAAAACCTTAATTCTCCTCTCAATGGATTTAATATCTTCTCTTGACTGCTCCACCAATTTATCCCATTCCATCTTCATGGTTTGATATTTATCCATTATTGCAATATAGGTGGCCGCATCATCCAACTGATGTTCAGTAACTGGGTCCTCATTGGTTGGAGAATATACATCTCACCACCATTTTCTCAACTGTTCTAAGCTCAAATGCTTCGGTGCAAACTTCTTTCTCCCTATCATCACCTCAAAGAAATAAATGCATTTATTGTAGATATCGGTCAAGGTGTCTTCAATTTTCCTCCTCTGCTTATACACCTTCAAAACCCTTTTCCTTATTTGTAAAACTTTAAACCATTCTCAAGGTTCTTCAGCTCTAGAGGAAGGAAGAATTCCATCACTCACCAACTTATCTTCAGTATACTCCATGATGGTCTTGGTTTTCTGCAACAAGAGATCTACATCCTCCTTATCTTGAGCCAATACATCTTTCAACCAATTTATTGACCTTATAACATCTCCACCAGTTGAAAGGATGTCCTTAATAGCATTATCTCCCTTAGTTTGCACCCCATGCAACCAATTCTCTATGGCATGAGTAGTGGTCTTCATTCTCTCCAATTCTGTTATGGTTTCTTATGGAAGAAAGCTCGGAGTAGATGATAAGGAGCTAATAGATTGCAAGGGCTTCATCAATTCCTTCATTTACTTCTTTAATTTCTCATTCTCCTTCTTCAGTTCTTGCTTAGTCTGCACTTCTTTCCTCAACCTACCTAAGATCACAACACTAGAGCTTTCATATTCTTCAATCTCTTGCTCCATGGAAGTAGGCCCTAGGTTGATAGTCTGCACATTGTAATCACTTCTAGTTACATCATCTCTATTCTTATCAGGAGCAAGAGTAGCAATAGGGACCACCCTGTTATTTGTTTCATCTCTCTCAATCTTGGAGATGACCCTAGATTTCTTCTTTCCTTTACCTTTTCCTATATTTTCCAATAGCTCATCCCAATTGGGAGGGGTGTCATCTACAATAATCTGTGTACTCTTCAATTCTTTGTCCAACCAACCTAGAATAGTAGATTTAGATGGTACATTGCTCTGTCCAACCTCATCCTATTGATTCTTGGGTATATCTTTGCTCAAATCCCATTTCTCAAGAATCTCTTTAGCTTTATCTTCCTTTTCTTTATCATTCTCTTCTTCTTCTTGCACCAGTGATGGAGTCCTAATTGGCATTTCCTCTCTCTGAGGAGGTCTATCTTCTTCACTCCTAACAGGTGAATCATCATAAGTTACCAAGGGAGACTGTAACAACTTCTCTATTTCTGCCTCAGCACTATAGAGCTCACCTTCCTGAAATTCTTCTCCTTCTGCTTCTTTGGATTCACCTGGTTCATCATGAGCCTCATGGGAAGGAGGAATATCATCATGTTCTTCTGCATTAGGAGTGACTGGAGGGGGGTCCTTCCTCGGCACATTGTCCTTAGGAGGAGTTCTTGATTTCCTTGTGTATACCTATATCCTTTCTCTCGAGCTCTCCACATTTATCACAAGTGAGCCAACTTCCTCCCCTGCCTTGGAGATTTCCTTTTCCTTCTGTGACAATCTTACCATTCTTATTCTCTTCGGCATAGGAACACTAACCTCTTTATCATCCTTTTTAGATTCATCCTTTTCGGAATTCTTCATCCTTGAAACATGTTTCCTTTTCTTTGCAATGGGATTTATTTTCTTTTTGAATTCTTGTACTTCTTCCGCTTGAACATCTTTAATATTGATCTTAAAAGGAGAGCTCACCTTCTCCTTACCCTTAGGATCTTTCTCAACTGACTCCTCAGAAGTGGAATCAGATTCCAAGTTTCCCATTAAATCATAGGTGTACTGTACACCTTCACTTTCCAGTTCCCACATCTTATGCTTAAGCCACAACTTTGTATACTTAATGACCGGAGTCATAAGTTGTTCTAATTCTATTTTCTCTTCCTCCAACCAGTCTATTTCTCGAACTAATTTTTCTTTCACTGCTTCATAGTCATGGCCCTAAATCAAATATCCATCATCATCAACTTGATCTGGAATGGCCTTCACATTATATATCTAGACCAAGTTAACAGGTAGCCTGGAAAACTTCTTCTTTCTGATCTCAAATTCAACACTACAATTGGCTCAGTAGTCTTCTATATCATCTTTGTGGCCATATTCTCTACTGGCCTTCTTCTATGCTTCACCAGTCCTATCAAACCTAGATCTCTTGGAATGGAAGGATAACCCAAGAGTTCCCATTTCTTCTTTAGAAGCACTGGCCAAATTAATAGAAGGGCATGCCTCACTAGTGCCTATCCTCAGAGGGAAGTCACCACCAAATCGAGTTTTATGTTTATCTTTCTTCATAATTGCATCAAAATCACATATCTACCTGGTGACCTCTAGAAGTATTAAATGGTCTATGGGATACCTAGGAAGTCTATATGGAGCCCTCTAACAACCATCTATCCTTATATATGAAAAGGTGGGAAATTGTATGAACCAAGCCCCATACCTTTTGATTAACTCCTTGGCATTGTTAGATATCCTTACATGTTCTGTACCTTGCAATAATCTAGTGATGTACATGGTGAATGCATCATTCACCCTCCTATAGCTCGATTTACCTAGGTGTTGCTATCGATAGACCTCATAGATTACATCCTATCCAAACACACCCCTTGTACTTAGTCCCTTATATGGATGAAATCTTGCAAGTGCATAAACCAAGTAGGATTTCATTGTGAAGGTCTTCTTCTACAAGACATTACACATCTGTTCATGAATCATAACACTTATAACACCTACCCAATGATAATTAATACTCTACTCCATCCTCACAATGATATGGAACATCCAATTCTCAAATACACCAGCACTCTTCAACCCTACCACCCTGCTGAGAAGGGTGATAATATCATAGTATTCCTTCTTGAATTTGGCTCTGAATAGTTGCTTGGGTAGCTTTGAAAAGTGGGACTTAAGCTTCTCCAACCAAGAATTGATGACCTACTGGGACTTGATGGTATATTCCTCATAGAACTTCTTTGCCATATCCATATCAAAATCCACCACATGAGATCTGTCTAGCATGTCAAAGGTCTGGGCTATAGACACAGGACTTATATTTTCCACAATTCTCCCTTGAGGACCAACTATCCTTTGTGTATCATTTTCATAGTGTCTAGCACACTCGAGCACCAATTCATAACACTGCACTGTAGGAGGGAATCCATATACATGTGCCAACCCTCATTCCAATGGCCTTCTAGCTGGCAAAGGAAGGTTTTGTGCTGCCATCCTTGTCTTGAATTCTTCATAATCCCACAATCCAACATTAGTATTAGTTACCTCCGACCAGACGGAAGTCAGCTTGCTCTCAGGAATTCTGCTCTTGATATCCATTTTAGTTCTTTCTTCCTCATAAATAGAAGACCCCTCTATACTTGGATCCATCACTCTACCCTCTTGTCACTTCCTTACTTGATTCACCCTGCATCTGACAAAGAAACCATAATAAAGATCACATGAAAGCCAAGTTAATTAATCACAAATGAAATATTCATCCTAAATATGAGTTCCATGATAAGAAAAATTCTCTAAAACCTCATAATATTAATCATATCAAAGTTTGGGTTTTCAGTCAGAATCCAAGCCAGAGAGGAATTTCATAAAATTCCTAGCCAGGCATATTTTAGCGAAATAAACATAAAAGCATCCAATCATCATGTAATTGACCATCATTAACTTAAGAAACAACATGGAACCTCTTTAAACAACTCAAATTGATCATACAATGCATAATCATCAGCTAATAAATCATGTTATCTCTCAGTTTTTCATTTTCAACAAAGTTCTAGAGAATTTTGCCCAAGACAGATTTCCGCAAAAACATCAATGTCTTACGAATTCTGGAAAAATGAAGGAACACGGGAAATTTCGATAAAATACAGAGGGAATAGAAATCCGTGAAGTAGGAAAAAATTTGGATCACAGCACATTTCAAGAAAATCAATAGAAAATGGAAAATTGGGGAATTCCGCCAGAGAAGGAAAATCCTAAAGTTTAAGAAAACCCTGAATGTCTGGATATCGACGTTTTCTCATGACTTCTCTCAAATTGATCGAATGATCACAAATTTGAGGACCTGGGCTTGCAACTAGCATGATTTGAACTCCTACAGATCATCTTTAAATTTGAGGCTCATCCTAAAGCAAATCGAAAGGAATTGGTGATGCCCTAAGCATGAAACCCTAAAATTTTGCGATGAATGCACAGGACAAGCTTGGGCTCAACTTACTCATTTTTCTAGGTTTTCAAAAGGTTCCTTATGGCATACACAAGTGAGCTTCCTCATAATGAAATTGAAAAATAAGCTCACAAACTCACTTGGGAATCGTTAATCTAATAAAACTGAGCAACCCTAACCTCAGATGTTCAATGCTCAAGCATACAAAAATTAGACTCCAAAAAACTCAGGACGCCAAAGAATCATTCACATTCAACAATCAAAAGAAGAGTAATGAAGACATACCATTGATGAATTGAGACTCGATTACAACAATGACAGATAACAATCTTTAGCGCCCCAACAAACAACAACAGCTATGATGACGCCCAGGAAAATCACCACCAAATCCAACAAACCACGAATTCAATCACTAAATCAATCCCAACACTCAAGATACAACACTTCAGATCAATAGAAAGAAAATGAGAAATACATAATGGCACAAAATTCCCCAAAATCAATTTAATACTTGACTCAAAAATCATACCACCAAGCAATAATGCATTCGACAAGACATGCAAAACCAAAACCCGGGAATCCAACAGGGTGACGTAATTTTGGAGAAATCTGGTCATGAAAGAATTTTATGAAGGACCAAAATCTATGGGTTACAGTGTAAAGCAGCCACCACCGGGTTTTCAAGGAAACCGGGGAATTCTGCCAGGAGTGGATTTTCCTGAAAAGAGTCAAAAACCCAAAAATTGTCCAACACTTAATATTTTCAAAGTACTTCCTAGAAGGGGGGAATTTGTACGAATAAGATAATCATTCAAGCATGTGCCAAGGCAACAAAACCTCAAAAAACCAAGGGCCAAAACACCAAAATGAAAGGAAAAGAGGGTTCCTGCTTTCGACGGGGTGTGTGTGCGAAAAACTACATAACACTAGTCTTGCTTTATTTCAGACCACTTCACCTTCTTCATTCAGCTTGTTTCTAAATACCCACTTAGTACCAATCACATTTTTATCTTTAGGCCTAGGAACTAGTAGCCATGTGTCATTATTCTCAATCTGTGTCAGCTCTTCCTTAATAACTTCCAACCAGTGTTCATCTTGACAGGCTTCAGTGACATTCTTAGGTTCAATCTTGGAAATCAGACAATATTCTTCTACAATTTTTCTTCTAGTTTGCAGTCCTTTACTCTTATCTCCTATGATTTGAATTTCAGAATGATTCAACTTTACATATCTTGGAGTTTTGGGACTTACTTGGACTTCTGACTCTTCTGATCTTTCTTCTACACTTGCACTTGTCTGATTTACCAGAACAAATTGAGGTTGCTTCACCGAAACATATGGAATAATCTGAAGTAGATTTGGTGTCTAAGTGTTCTTCCCTTGGCTTGAGTTGTCTTCATCTAAATCATAGCTACACTGTTTGGATGATTTTACAGAGCCCTCATGAACTTTTACATTTTCACTCTCAACCATCTTTCTCAGTCTTTTGTTATAGCACCAGTAGGCCTTGCTCTTAGTGGAGTAACCTAGGAAGATCCCTTCATCACTTCTAGCATCAAATTTTCCTATATCATCATCTCTCCTAATATAACACTTGCTTCCAAAGATCTTCAAATACTTGACAATAGGTTTGTGACCAAACCATAACTTATAATTGGTCTTACTAGAATTTCCATTCACATTTACCCAGTTCAAGGTATACATAGCAGTGCTTAATGCTTCACTCCAGTACATCTGAGACACATTTCCTTCCATCATCATGGTTTTGGCAGCATCCAGAATTGTTCTATTCTTTCTCTCTGCAACTCCATTTTGTTGAGGGGTTCGGGGAGTAGATAACTGTCTTTTAATTCCATGTTCTTCACAATAAGAGTTGAACTCCTTAGAAATGAACTCACCACCTCTATCAGATCTCAGACACTTTATTTTCAAACCTTTCTCATTTTCTACCATAGCCTTGAAACTTTTGAACTTCTCCAATGCTTCACATCTTTCTCTTAAAAAGGAAAACCAAATCATTCTAGAGTAATCATCAATAACCAGCATACAATACCTTTCTCCATGAATACTTCTAACTCTGGAGGGACCACAAAGGTCAGTGTGTAGTAGCTACAACAGATTATTTGAATGAAATTATTTGCTTTAGAATGAGACTCCAGTTTGCTTACCCATCTGAAATTCCTTGCACATTACATTAGCAGGCTTCACTAATCTAGGCATATCTCTTACTGCTTGAGTAGAACTTATCTTGATAATGTTGTCAAAATTTACATGACATAGTCTCCTATGCCACAACCAACTTTCATCTACTTGAGAAATTAAACAACTTCCACTAGTAGTATTCAGGTGAAAATAATTACCTTTTGTTTGCTTGCTTGTTGCAATCATGTTCCCAGAACTTCCACATATCTTGCATCTTCCATCTTTGAACTGAAGATCATATCCCTTGTGAACCATCTATCCAACACTCAACAAGTTGTGCTTTAAGCCTTCAACATAGAGGACATCATCAGTGTTGTCCTTACCACCAAGGAAAATAGATCATCTACCACGAATCACACCAGCATTGTTATCTCCAAATCTTACAACCCCACCATCATACTTCTCTAGACTCACAAATTTTCTTTTATCACCAGTCATATGATGTGAGCATCTACTATCAATGACCCATTCATCTCTTTCTCCAACTTGGGCTGCAAGAGATTTTTCATCTTTAGTAGATTTAGTAGCCACATGATTATCTTCAATGGTAGAAATGAAATCCCAATCATCTTCTTTACCATTATCTTTATCAGACTCATCATCAGTCACTGCTTCTTTAGAAAAGTAGCATCTCTTTGGGAATCTAGACTTCTTAGGCTTATATCTAGGAACTCTTTCAGGACATCTTGATGGAAAAATGGCCAATTTTACTACATGAAAAACATTTAATAGGTAATACATCTTCATACTTACCTTTTCCTCTCCCTTCTTACTTTGCAATCAGTGTTTCCACTTCTTCTACCTCTCTTTCTTTATCTTCAAGCTATTTCAATTCTTCATCATACTTGGATATATTTTTGAAACTCTCTCCCAGACTATATAATTGTTGTTACTTCTGGATATAGTAGCCCTGAATGCAGATTTAGTCTTCGGTGTAGATTCACCAAATTCACTTATCTCAAAGGTAGCAAGCTTCCCGATCAACATATCTCTTGTCATCTTGTTTACTAATTTGAACTCTTCAATAGCATGAACCTTCATTTTTTAGGAGGGAGGCAAGGATCTGAGTACTTTAGCCACAATTTCATCCTCATCCACAAAACCACTGACACATTTAATTCCCATCACTATCTCATTTACTCTACATAAAAGAAGTGATATTTTCATCTTCACCCATCTTTAGATTTTCATATTTTCCTTTCAAGCTTTGTAGCTTAGCCATCTTCACCTGTGCATCTCCTTCATACAAGGTTTCCAATTTCATCCAAATCTCATGAGCTTTCTACAAACCTACCACATTAGCCATCTTCGAATCCATCAGGGCACTCACCAAAGCTTCAATAGCCTTAATATTACTTCCAACATCTTTGATCCCATCAGTAGTAGAGGGGCCATTATGAGGAATAGTATATGGATCTCTTGTGATCTTCTAGAAGGCTTCATGAATACACCTTAAATGACATTGCATCCTAATATTCCACAGTGAGTAGTTAGTGCCATCAAATCTAGGATTTTCCTTCTTGAATGTTTCCATCCCAGATCACCTCAAGCTATTAGACTTCTTTAGAGGAACAAGATCTGATACCAATTGTTTGAAGAACAAGGAAAAACAACTGAGAGGGGGAGGGTGAATCAATTGTTACAGAAAATTAAATTTCTAACTTAACCTTAATCTTAGATCTGATGAATAAGCAATTAGCCACAAGCAATTAACACAATAGAGAGACAAAGAACACCAAGATTTTTTATGTGGAAACCCTGTTAGGGGAAAAACCATAGTGGATGTTAGTCCACAAGCTTATACTCTGCTAAAATTATAAAGAAAAATAACAAGGGGAATGCACATGCATTTAGGAACACTGCCTAGAGCTCACTACTCAATTAAAAAAGGGGCTCACTGCCCAACATAGTTAGATTGAAAATCTGGAGGGTATGAACTGAGAAAATAGCTTCTACACAAGCCTGATTATAGTTCCAATTAGGCTCAACACTTCTTCACTCTTCACACTCTACTCTAAAATTAAATGATATTCACACACACACACATATGGGAGCACATGAAGAATCATTTTCATCAATGAACTAATCACCCTTATATATCCACTACATGAGATTCCATTACAACTTTGTCGCCCAAGAAAATAAAATATATTTGTAATGTCGGCCCATATTTACAAATAAAATTTTAATGCGAATCCACCAAGGTCGGCCACAACATAGTGGAGACAAAAAATAACATCTCCAATACAAAAATTATTTAATTAATTTCACCTCGAAGATCCACAACGTGCTACCACCAACATGTCAGCCAGAAACATGAAAAAATAAACATGCGCAAGAAAAGATCTTCAACCACGAGCTCATTGATTAATGTGGATGAACTAAAAAGATAGAGAATGATATAGAGACATCTGAGAGCACCAAGAAACAATAGAGAAACATCCGCACCATCTGAGCTAACCAGAATCACACAATCTTCATTCAGGAATACTGACAGAGACCAGCAAAACACTGTCAGATGACAACATACTCAAAACCCTTTAATCCACGTCAGCTAATCTTCAACGTACAGAACAAATCACCTTCATGACCTGCACAGTTCCATAGGGAACCTAGAACACTTCCTTTTACAAATTTCTCAATATCCTCAACATATACAGCCTCTAGTACACCAAATGCTAATAGTGTTGACATCAATGACAACCACATATCAACAACACATCCACAACATCCAATAGTGTACACATATGGAATCTTTGTGTCATGCTCTAGCCACTACTCGGAACGAATATATGGCCTCCATGTCACTGTCTCCAATTCATCTAACACACGCCTCCATTATTCTAGTTTGCTTAGCCTAGGCTAGAAAACTGGACCTGTGTAACCATAAACATAAGCTCTCCCAATTGGTCGATGTCTATCTATAATAGGACACGTGATGGCTATATGCTCCCATGCCCATATATGTAATAATGTGACTCCGGCCAATAAATTACGTCCTCTCAGATAGACCACCTTATGTAAATCATTCATATAAATGGGTTAACATATAGGATCCCCAAGCATATCTAGTCCCCTGCACAATCATCTGCTCCAAAATCTGGCCCCATCCAACTAAAATTCCCTTCAACCTATGGTCAGGACATAAGAATCCTCCAATGAAACCGACAAGCGCACATGGAAATGTCGCATAAGCATCCACCATCTCTCTCCACAGAATCTTGTAGTCACATATCTCGTCATCCACAAACACTCTCCTCAAGGAATTGGTCCTGCCCTACTCAGTGAAATCATATATAACAAGCTCTCTAACAATAGGTATCCAAAGAATCTAATAGACCTCCTCCAATGTCACTATCATCTCACTGGTGGCCAAGTGAAAGGTGTTATGCTCACTTTGCCACTTCTCTACTAAAGCTATCAAGAGACCCTTCTTAATCCTAATCTAGGGCATATCTATCAAAGAGGACAATCTGCATTGTGCAATAATGGATACCTCAGGCTGCACCAGTTGGGGTATCAAATCCCACATCCTAGGGAAGTGCTCTCAAATCATAAGGTTTTTCAAAGCCTCCTATCATCACAAAATCTCACAAATCAATAATCTTGTCAATCAATCAAAATCAATCAGCCTACCAATCTAATCAGCTCCAGTGAGACATTGATCAAATATCATGAGTGACTATCATTGAACCACACCTATCATGAGGTCAATCAATCATTCTATCAATGAACCTCTCCTATCATGAGGTTTATAAATCAATCTATCAATGCACCTCACCTATCATGAGGTCAATCAATCAATCTATTAATGCACCTTGACTATCATGAGGTTAGTCAATCAATCAAACTATTATTGATCCTCTCCTATCATGAGGTCAATTATCATCAATCAATCATTGAATCTCACCTATAATGAGATCAACAATCATCTAATCTATCAAGATCAACAATCAAAATCAAATCAAAGATTGATGCAATAAAAAATCAACCAAAATCAAGGAGTTTACTGAAAATTACATCCTTCTAACTTGGATGCACTAAAGCAGTGTTTCAAAGCACTAAAAATTTGGATGCACCAAAGAAATCTATCAATGTTTCATTACAATATTTTGATGCGCTAAAACATCTTATGCGCGACAAAAACCAGTCTATGCGCTAAATTATGCCCTAAATGTGTTAAAACATCTTATGCACTACAAAAGTTCATGAATGTGCTATATTGGCATATGCGCTAAACTTTTAAATCTATGCACTAGAAATCCTAACCTATGCACAATTTATGAGGAAGTTTTTCGGAGTACGTACCAGAGGTTCATAATCTACCGGGCGGTTGTGACGTCGCATTTGCTCGAATCAGTGTGTGTGGTAGGGGATCACCATCTTTGCCAAAATTTCTCAAATCATTCCAATCTCCAAATTTTCAAAATCACAATTGCACAAATGAGTTTCTTTTTCACTTTTTTCCTATTAAGAAGGGTAATTGAGGTGGAATTATGGTGGGATTATTTTTATTTTTCAAAGATCAATTAATTCATCACAGGGGTAGTTTCAACATCATTTGTTGAGAGATAAATCACTTCAAATATCAAAATCTTCATCATATCATCATAAAATCATAAAAATTTGAAAAATTCCAAAAAAATTCAAAAATTCAAAAATCATCGATTTATCTCCCAAGGGGGCATATATCCATCATCACCTAAAGATCAACATTTGGGGCATATCGGGAATTTTTTTGTCAGTACTAGCAGCAACAACAAAATTTTCTTTAAAGCAATGTGTAAACACATCACTTCAAAGAGGGGCAAAATGTATACACCTAAAAATGGTCTAGATAATCTAATTAGTTAAATACAATTTATTTGATTAATTGACCTTTTAATTCATCTACTTATAAATAAATAGAAATATTTATTTATATAGTTCAGTTCTTTATTCTTCTATCTTAATTAAATAAAGAAATTCATATACTTTGTTTTATTTAATTATCACGTCTTTTCATCCTTTTATTAAATAAACAAATTCACATAGTTTGGTTTATTTAATTAATATCCTCTTGCTAAAATTTAATAACTCTAATTTTCAATTAAGCACATTTCTACAACTTTTTCCCTCTTTTCAAGCTCATCATGTGCACCAAACAAAATTAGATATTTCAAATATCTAATTAATTCAACTTCATCTTCAATAGGATTTTTGGAAAAAATTGGAGACAAATTGGCTCTATTCTTCCATTGATTCTTCAATCACTTGATATAATGTTTTATGTAGAGGAAAACTCTCCATGATCTTCTCCAAAACTTCTTCAATTCCTCTCCATAATCTTCTCCAACTTCTTCATCTTTCACCATTGATTCTTTCAGATCAAATCCAGACCCTTGCTTGCTGACACATCACAATATGCTGTTGAAAATCTATAAATACAATCTCTTTCTACAGGAAATGGATCCCAACTTTGTGCAATATTACTCTATAGAAATATTATTAGAGAATTTGAATATTGAGCATTTAGAAAATAGAATCATTTAGCATTTAGAATCATGGCTTTTATGTTAGTTGCATCATAGTTTATCATAATAGTTTTTATTTAGCATTTAGCATTACAACATTTAGCATATCATCATTATCATGGCCTTATCATCATATCTTTATCACATCATATAGGATTAGATTCCTGCATTTACAACATCTCATTCTCTAGGTTTTCATTTTAACAATCATAGTGCATACACGATCTAAGAGCAACTGTGATTTAATAAATCCTTGGAGATAGAGAGAAATGGGACAGTTTTAGAGATTTTATTGTATTTTAATTAGATTAAATTGTTATTTGAATCTCTAACATAATGTCTTGTTGATTATGTGTTGTTATTTCTCATTCGCATATTTTAGTCACACAAACCTAATTACAAAATTCCCCAAATGTACACCCATATCTAGATACACAGACCTCCAAAATCCATGTTGACTGGAATATGCACTCATTTAAAAAAATTCAATACTTCCACAACTCTACAAATCCAATATCTAATTCAAAAAGAAGTGTGAACTCATCAACACATATGTATTACACTAGAAATGCCCAAAACTAACAAGCTAAACTTATGTTATTGATAACTCCAAAACTAGAAACCAAAATAGGGTGAAACTTTGGGATTAGGTTCCTATATCATCCAGCAAAATTATGTTAGAGGCATTGAGAAAAATATTCATTAGTGAACCAACGTGGACCAAAATATCGGATCAAACCTTCTTGCAAAATTTTCTTACATAATCATCTTCAAACATACTCAATACACCCAAATTGATCTACACCATAGTGTTTGTATCGAGGTACAATATTGACATCAATGGCAACACTACAATGTATAACTATAAACCTTGTGCTAATTCCACATGCTCATGTTTCCAATAGGTTTATCATTGAAATCTCCTTATTCTTCCAACACTATGATTCCTACCCAATTGACATTCGTGTATGCAGTCAAAGTGAAATTTTTACTCTTTGGATATCATAGTCCAATACCTATTGTATCTTTCAAATAGTTTAATATCCTTTTTACAACTTGGACATGAGTTTCCTTAGGTTATAATTAAAATCTAGCTAGCATTGAAACTACTTGCATTATATCCATTCTAGATGTTGTCACATATAACAAACAACCAATCATAGATTTATACAAGGTTTGGTCTACTAGAGAAGATTCATCATCTTTACTCAACTTGCACCCTATAACCATAGATGTACCCACCGGTTTGTAGTATTCCATCTTGAATTTACTTAGCATATCCTTTATGTAGCTTTTTGGGATATGAATATTCCATTATCTAATATTGCAATTTGTAATGCAAGAAAGAAAGACAATTCACCTAGCATTGACATTTCAAACTCACTCTGCATTGCCTTTTGAAACACCTTGCATATGTCATCATTGCTACCACCAAAGATAATATCATCTACATAGACCACAACTATCAGAATTTGATTACCTTTAGTTTTTATGTATAGATTACTATTTTCACTCCCTCTCTACAACCCTTGTTGTTGCAAGTATCCATACAACCTTGAATACCATACTCTATGAGCTTAATTGAGTCCATAAAGGGCCTTTTTCAATCTACACTCATAATCTAGATTTTTGGAACATTAAAACCCTTTTGTTTGTTCATTGTAGACCTATTCTTCTATCTATCCATTCAAAAATGCTAATTTAACATTCATCTAGTATACATTGAAATTATTAAGTGTTGAAAGAGCTAAAAACATCCCGATTACTTCTAGTCTTTCTACCGAAGAAAATGTCTCTCCAAAATATATGCCTTCAGCTTAAGCATACCCTTTACACACAAGTCTATACTTTTTCTAGATTACTTCACCATCTGCATTTAGCTTGTTACTATAAACCCACTTAGTTCTAATTACATTCTTACCTTTAGGTCTTAGGACTAGTTCCCAAGTTTCATTCTTCTTGATATGATTTATCTCTTCCTCCATAACTTCTATCCAACCTTTCTCTTTGTTGCTTCTTTATAATACTTTGGTTCTATCTTTGATAGTATTGTAAATTTTACTTGATCATTTACCTTCTCAAGTATCTGTTGATGGTCCAAATGGCACAAAAACAGTTAAATAGAATATTGCTATTATGTTTCTCCTGAAAGAGAAAGATAACACGTGGATATCTTAGCTCCAAAGGTCTTTGTAGTTGGTTGTCAACTGTGCTGATGTTACTCAGTGGTCAATGTAATAGTAATGTTCAAGGGGACTACTGGTGTGAGCTTCTGGATTGTTCTAAGATCAAGCATGAATTTAAACCTACTCTAACCAGGGGTTTTAAAGAAACATAAAAAGATGGGTCAGAGCTTTAGGACAAAAAGAATGATAATTCACCTATCTTAACCAGACTTGCTATCCTTCAAGGAATTGTAAACTAAAACTGAAGAACAAAATTAACTTGTGATTAACATACAGTTGCATTCATTCACAGTGTTGATTTCTACAATAGAGTACTAGTTACCATTTTAAATAAAACACCAAAATAACATTCCATTCCTTGAAGGCTTCACAAATCAAATGATTAACTTAAGACAAACACCATTCTGAAACACAATCTGAAGTAGATTAAGATCTGGTTGCTTCTACTGCTAGTGAAATAGATAAGCAACAATTACAAAGCTGGCACAATCACCAGTGTATAGAAAATCTATGACTCCAAATTGTTTCCATTTATATTAAGAAAACTTGAAAGATACATTATTGGCTTCTATTGAATCTAACTCCTAACTAAGAAGACAAAAGAAGCTCCTATTACAAAGAATCGGGATGTAATTCTATCTCCTCTATCTTTCCTCTATTTTCCTATGTATTCTAAAAAATTCTTCTTTCCTAACCCTAGAACTTCTAACCTTTTAACAAAGAGGCAAGAATGCCACATATATATAGAGTGTACCAAAAATAATGCGCTATCCCCCTGCATTAGGGTTTACAAAATATCTGCTTCTAGGAGAGTCGACTCTCAGATCTTTTTGAAGAGAGTCAAAGCTGCATTCAATGTGAATCCCTATTGTCCATGTTGATGAGAGATTGTTCAGGGAATCCTCTTAGATCTTTTGCAGCTGCCACATTTACTTTGGCCTTTCATTTCCATCCTTGAACTCCATCGGGGCCGCCTTGAATGCTCTAAAAGCATTTTGCCATTAATACTGATCTGCCTCTCGCCAGTGGTCACTATAGCTGTCCCTGTGAGTCATAGTTTCTTCGTTCTTCTGGCCTCCTTCATGTTCTAGACTTCTGTTGCATGTTGACCATCTTCTGGAGCATCGTCGAGCCTCCCTTTAGACCTGAACATTATCACCTGAGCCAATCCATCGCCCTTTGATATCAGAAGGAATCCATCTTGTTTGTGTTCTGTCAGTCTCCTTCAAGGTGGTAGTCAATCAGTTAATGGCCAATAGGTCATTCCTTTAGCTTCTTCTGATTGGTTAGGCACATGCCACGTAGGATTATCAAGCAGTCAAAGGTGGTGCACATTGAATCGCATGTCGGTGAGGCACGAATCGTGTCTCCCCGATGTGATTTTGCCTATTAACAACTATTAGCATAGTGGGTGTCAGTCAATGAGACCTTTGGCGAGCTGTAGAAGTCATATCAAGCTCACAAAAACTATCGGCAAGATAGTTGCTAGTTGGCATGACCTCGTGTCGAAGCCCCTCTTCTCTTGGTGAGCACATTCTGCATCGAAAAGACCCTACCGGGTTGGTGAGACCTCATGGAAGTGCCTTCATCTCTCCCTGAGCTCAAATTTCTTTCTACTTCGCCAGGGCTCCTTGAAGTCAGTGGGACATCACGGCGAGGCATCAGAATCCTTTGGTGATCCCATTTTCATGTCGGGGAGACTGCATCGTTTTGGGGAGATCTTACCTTGAACTTTACATCCTGTCGCTGAGAGATCCCCAGGTCGCCGAGACCTTTCATCGAATTCCTTTTATTCTCGCTGAGCTCACTTTGTTTCGGAAAGACTCCCCACTATCGCCCATATGTTATGCCGAGCCCCCTTAGTCCTTTGGGGAGCTCCTTTCGAGCTCAAATTTCTTTCGGTGAGACATTTCAGAGTTGCCCAGACACCACGCCGAATGCATCTAGTCTCCCCAAAGGCATATCTTATCGGTGAGACATAGAGATCTCGCTGAGACCTTATGGTGATGGAATCCCCCTTCTATCGATGTCTTCATTTCATGTCAATGAGACAATCCCACATCGGGGAGACCTTTCCCCGAGCCCTTCATGTCATATCGAAGACTGACCCTTCGGTAAGACTTTTTCGTTTTGGCTAGACCTCCTGCCGAAGGAAAAATTATCGCCAGGCTCAGACCTTTGGTGTGACCTCCTTTTGTCAGGGAGACATTTCTATAGTCATATCGATATGTATTCTTTCATTTGACATGTGTCGGTGTAACACTCTCTCATCGGGGAGACGTCCCATAGACACCTTATGTTTCACCGAGGAATCTTCATAAGTGCACTTTTGGTGCCATGACAATCTCATTCTCTCCCCAATGAGGCAATATATTGGTGTGACAAAAGGGGTTGGCAAGATTGCAGAACCTCATACTGATAGACCTACTTTGTGCTTTTTTGGCGAGACCAAATGTACTCGCCAAGACATCTCTCCGCCGCAAAATTCTCTCACCGAGATATATCCTTATCGGTGGTCGGCAAGACTTAAGGCACTCGGTAAGACCACACACCAAAGAAACAACTCTTGCCGAAGGGTTTACCTGTTCCGCAGTAGTCGGTGAGACATGAAGAAGTCGCCGAGACTTTTCCCCGAAGCAAAAATCTCCCACCAATATGCATATCCCTCTGTCACCAGTTGCTGAGACATAAAGATCTTGCTGAGACCTTTCTCCGAAGGAGACTTTCATGACAATGGGAAACTCCTAGTCGCTAGGATGATGATCGATGTCTTTCCAATAGGCAACACAGAAACCTATTAACAAAATGCATTGGTAGTCAGTAAGACATCAGCAAGGTCTTGCCGACTTTCTTCTTATAGGAAAATTATGACCAACTGGACTGAGGAATACACTACAACTGAGCTCCCTCGGCAAATGTCATCATGTGTGTAATTTAATCCTGCAAAATAGAGTCCCCATTAGTCCTCAGAAGCACATAAGATATATCAAAATGAAATACACCATTGTCTAAGATAATGTCATTCAATTTCGAGCAAGAAGAAAACCAACTCAAGCTGAAACATAACCAAAATTTGACAGAACAAGAAGACAAACTCAGGGGGAAAACAAAAGAACTCCCAAGAGCAAAGCAAATAACTAAAGAAGACAAAAAGAAAACAAAAAGGGGGACCCATTTTGTTCCAGAATAAAATGGGGTGGTTATGCAAGGCATAACCATATCTTCTAAGTCTAAACCCCACTATCTTTATCTCCTATAATTTGGTCTTTAGAGTGATTATTTTGAACATATTTTGCTAGAGTTTTTGTAATAACTTTTGAATCTTCATCATTATTGCAGATTGGTTCTTTATCATCGTTTATTTTCGAAGTACCAGTAGACTAAATTATTTCATCAAATCTCACATTTAAACTTTCCAAAATCCTCTTCGATCTTTTTTTAAACATCTATATGCTTTACTTTTTAATGAATAACCAAGAAAGATACCTTCATCAGATTTGGAATTAAACTTGCCAAAATTTTCTTCATCCCTTTTGATGTAGCATTTTCTTCTAAATATCTCGAGATGTATAACTAAATTTGGTCTTCCTCTCCATAACCCATATGGTGTTTTTTCATTCTTGCATCTAATTTGAGCTTTGTTTAAAATATATACTGTAATCTTAACTACTTCTCTCTTGTACATATATGATAGATTTTCTTGACTCAACATTGTCCTTGCCATCTCCTATATAGTACATTTCTTTCTTTTTGCAACTCAATTCTATTATGGAGTACTAGGAGCAATAAATTTCCTTTGGATCCCATTCTCTTCATAAAATTTGTCATAGCTATCAGAACTAAATTATTCACCTTTTTCTAATCTCCAAATCTTGATTGCTCTCCTGATTCCATTCTCTACTATTGTATTGAATTCTTTAAACTTCTCAAATGCTATTGAATTATGTTTTAGAAAATTTATCCAATTAATTCTAGTGTAATCATCAATAAGCATCATGAAATACCTATCACCTTGTAGGATCTTTTTCCTCATAGTTCTGCATAGGTCTGTATGGATCGAATCCAATGGTTTTGATGTAGAATACTCCTTAACAAGAAATCCTCCTTTGTTATTTTTCCTTCATGACATGGTTTGCATCTAGCAGATTAAGGTTTCTTAACCTTTGGAATATCTTAGACCATTCCTCTTGAGCTAATCTTCATAGTTTCATCAAAATTAATGTGACCCAATCTTCTATTCCAAAGCCAACTTTCTTCTTTTTGCACTATAAGGCGGCTCCATCCATTCAACTCACTAAGATGACATATTTCACTATTTTTCCTACTTCATTTTGTAATTAGTTCTCTGGTACTTGATTTCCTAATTTCACAACCTTCAACAAATAAAGGTAACTTATAACCTTTATCACAAATCTAAATTACACTTAACAAATTATGATTTAATCCTTCAACATTCAAAACATCATGAGTTTTTGTTCTACAACCATCAAGACTCAAACTACCCTTACCAGAGATTTTATCAATGAAATTATTTCCAAGAGTTACAAAGCCTCCTTCAAACTTCTTGAAATTCATGAACTTAATCTTATCTCTAGTCATGTGGCTTGAGCATCCATTGTCTATGATTCATAGATTCTTCTCCTTTAGAGTATGTAGAGAAATTTGAACAATAAATTCTTTGAATTCTTCTCTTCCAAAACCTTCTTCCAAAATTTATTTGATTCATAACTCCTTTTTGATCCTTTTCTTCCTCTTTCTGGTAGATGACTCAAAAAATTGCTTCTGCAATTCCTAGCAATGTGTCTTACTATAGATTTTCTATAGTCCACAACCTTATGGAAAAAATTATTGCAATTAAAACAATAACTAGAAAAATAATAATTGAACATGGTGTTGTATCCTTGTCTTATGGATCTTCTTCTCTTGTTCTAAACTTGAGTAAATCCATTTTTCTATGTCTTGATTTCATCACTTGAAATAAATTTTTGAGAATTTTTTCTTTTGGAACCAATCACTTTTGGACTTGCATTAGCAGGCTTCATTAACTATTCAGTCATCTTTTTATTTTGATCATCAAATCCAATTATGGTCTTGATATACCAAGATCTCTGGCAACTCAATATATAATCTAGATTCTCATTACTTTTTCCAAAATTCATTTGTAGCTGATGATTCACTTTATCAAGATCTTTTATTACGAACACAACTTTTTTCTCAAGTTTCTCATAGTGCTTGTCTCTTGACATAAATTTTCTTATTAGAATTTCTTCAATCCTTTTTTGCTTCTTCTTCCTAATTCTTCAGATCAATAATCATCTTATCTAATTTTTGTATATCTAGAGATACCTTTTCTTTAGCCTTCACCTCTTTTCTATTTCTCTTCTTCAATCTCTTAATCTCTTTTCCAACACAAAGTAGTTCTTCCACAACATCTATTTCATCTTCATTGTTCCTAGAATCCATTTCAACATGTTCTTCATTAGTTTCAAAACCCATGAATACAAACTTTTTATTTTTCATCTCTAGAGATATCTTCATCTTCTTCATGAATAGAGTAGTCTTCCTCATTAGTGTAGAAACTCTTTTATTTCCTCTGAGTTTTGTTCCTTCTTTGAAATGATTTATTTCTATACTTTTTCTCAACAATGTTAGAGTCCTTATGGAGACACTTAGCTATAAAATTTCCTACTTCACCACAATTAAAAAACTTGAAATTTAATTTTCCTTTATGTTGGAGAGTTGGAGACTGTTGGTGTTGTCATTAGTGTTGTCACTAATGTCAACCCCTAGTGTGGAGATTTTTGGACTTGTTGAAGAGTGTTTCACTATTTTGTCATCTATATTATGGTTTGATTTCAATATCTATTGTAGTCATGGTATGTGATCATGTTGAGAAGTGTTTGTGGTATTATAGATACTGTAGATATATTGGGGAGATTTTTTGGTGTTGCAGATGTAGTTGGTTTACTTGGTTTCCAAGTGCTTTTGAGAAAATTTTAATACAAGGGTGTACAAGGTGATAGAGGTGTGTTATGAATTGTTCTCCACATTTCTTCATGGTTGAAGATATTCCTATGTAGTTTAGACATGATGGTCACAAGTGTTTAGAGGTTTTATATCCAAAGTTTTAGGTTTTGGATCATGTGATAATGAAAGATGTGTTTGACAATGATAATGATATTCCTATGTAGTTTAGACATGATGGTCACAAGTGTTTAGAGGTTTTATATCCAGAGTTTTAGGTTTTGGATCATGTGATAATGAAAGATGTGTTTCCTGTGAAGAAGTTTGTCTAGGAGAAATGGAATTGCTCCGCATTTCTCTATGTTGAGGTTTCTTTTGTTGTAGATTTGGAAATGTGCAAATATTTTTTGTATCTACTTTTCCTTGGAGTATGTGGTGTTCATTTGTTCCACAAGCTTGGATTCATAATTTATATTCTATGGAAGTATGTCTGGTTGCACAAAATGAAATTGTTCTTTAGTTTCAATTGGTTGTGTCAATGGTGTTGGATATATTAGTGGTGTTGAATATTCTTGTATGTTTTGGAGTGTTTTTTGTGGTCCATGTGGTATTTCTAGACCTAGAGAGACATGTATGCGGTTGCTTGTTCGTGTTAGTGTAGGTTTGGATAACCTAGCATGCTAGCGCTAATTGCAGAGGCTATTTGTTGTTTCTGGAAGCATGAAAAAATGTGTCAGTATAGATTTAGGTCCTATTTAACCCATAGTGTGGTCTTCCTTCACTTATTTCCATCGTGGAATTTTTTAGTGTTGACCTATTTGGTGTTGCACATTTGAGGTGCATATGTTTCATTAAGGCTAACCTTGAAGAGTTGTTTAATGTCATGAATGGTATAAAAGAAAGGTGAATTATTAGATATGGATAAGGTGTGTGTGATATTCTAATGTGATCAAGTGTGGTGATCTAAGTGCAAGCTTAAATTCCTATGACTTTGAATGCAGTGAGAAGAAGGTGTCTACATTTTTAGTGTGCCTAAAGTTGCTAGAAGTAGCGAGCCAAAGGTTGTGGATGGTGTATAGTTATAGTGGTGGATTTTTGTTGTTGCTCTGAGACACTGAATCTATTTGTAATAGTCTTCTTTTATTCTTCTTTCTTTCAGATAGTGAGTGCTTTGGGTAGTGAGCCCTTGGAAAAGAGTCATTCTTCTTTTATGGGTAGTGAGCCTATTGTATTTGGTGTTTCTATTCATATATATGTGATCTAATACTCATTGTGGTTTTTCCCTGATTAGGTTTTTCCATGTTAATATGGTTTTTTATAGTGTATGTTTGTTGTGTTATTGTTTCACATGTTTATATTATATTGATGCTTTAAAGGTTGATAAGGGTTTGGAAGTTAATGATGGTTGGATATTTTAATGTACAAATGGTTCACCCTGTCCCTCTCAATTGTCCTATGTGTCTAACAATTGGTATCATAGTTGTGGTTCCTTGGGAGAAGCTTAACCACTTGAGGTAGATCTGGATGGTGCACAATAAGGGTGTCAAATCTCCTATGTTTGATGGAATGGATTATGCTTATTGGAAAGCTTGGATGGAATAATTTCTTGTTTCTCTATGGTTTGGTGTCTAGAAGTCAGTTGAAATTGGATATACTATGTTTGTTGTGAGTCTGAAAAGTGATGATGAGATCAAGGATTATGAGAAAAATGGAAAAGAAAGAAATGCCATCCTAAGTGGTCTTTCTAATTTTGAACCTGGGAATTTGATAAGTCTGGAGACTACTAAAGAGGTCTAGGTGAAGTTATAGAGCATTTATGAAGGAGATGATAAGGTCAAGAAACCAAATATGTAGAATCACAAAGCCAAATTTGAAACCTTGAGGTTGTCATAAGATGAATATATTATAGCCTACATGATCATAGTGGATGAAGTTGTTAATGACATCAATGGTCTTGGTGGTAAGCTAGAAGAAAGTGAAGTTATGAAAAAGGTCTTGAGAACTCTTCCTAAATCTTGTAGTTCTAAAGTTTTTGTTATTGAGGAAGCTCAAAACTTGGATCAATATTATAGAGATCAAATGTTTGGTGCTTTAGTATCTTTTGAATTTAGAGAGTTTGGTAAAGATGCTATGAGTAAATAAACTAATTTTAAAGCTAGCAAGACATGGAAGGATGATGAATCAGATCAGGATGATCTTGATGAGGTGGAAGCTAATTTTGTAAGGAGATTGAAAAGGGGCATTGGAAAATACTAATTTAAGTTACCCTTTAAGTGTTTTGATTATGGAAAGATAGGTCATTATGCTTCTAAATTTCCAATCAAAGTTAAAAATGACAAGCAAAAGGATCATAAAGGCAAATTTTTCAAGAAGAGTGATTCTAGTAAGTTTGATTTTTTCGGATGATGTGATTCTAGTAAGTTTGATTTTTTCAGATGCTTCTCTAGTGATTCATGATGTTTTTGGATTTTTCTAGATCATTCTCTATCTGTTTTGCATGTCCGCATTGATCGTGGTGCTTGCGATTGGAGATTTTCTCTTGCATGTTCATGTTTTTCATGTTCTTGGCCGACAGGGTGTTGTAGCATGTTGTGGATCTTTGAGGAATATTTTTTTAAGGTGGTTCATGTTTGAGAATTCTATTTTGGGTCTCCACTATGTTGTGGCTGACCTTGGTTGATTCACATAGAAATTTATTTTATGTTTTGGGCTGACGGTTTGTATTCATTTTATTATTTTATTTAGGCCAACATGTAGTGATGTAATCTCTTGTTGTGGATATATATGAGTGATTGTTTTATCATTTAAAGGAATGGGTATGTGAATTGTGTGAGTCCTGTGTGTGAATAATGTTTAGATCATTCGAAGGAAGAAACAGAGTGTGAAGAAGTGTTCATGTGCTTAATCGGAACTATAATCAGGCATTAGCAAATGCTATTTTTTTAGTTCAAAATCCTATGGATTTAATCCAAATCTTTTTGTAAGACAGTGAGTCTTCCTTTTGTAATTGAGCAATGGGCTCTAGGTAGTGCACCTGAATGCATGTGAATTCCCCATTCACATTTATTTATACTTTTAACAAGGTATAATCTTGTGGACTAACCTCCACTGTGGTTTTTCCCCTAACAAGGTTTCGATGTAAAAAATATTGGTGTTATGTCTGTTTTTGATGTGTTGTTGATTCATACTTTCATGGTTATTGATCATATCTGAGAATAAGGCTAATAAGTTTAATAAGGTTTGAAATTATGTGGCAACTGATTCACCCCCTCCCCTCTCATTTGTCTTCCCTTGTTTTGCCAACAATTGGTATCAGAGCACATTCCTTGGAAGAAGTTTAAAAACTTGAGGTGATCTAGGATGACGACATACAAGAAGGATAGTCTGAGATAGGATGGAACAAATTATTCTTTGTGGAAGGCTCAAATTGAGTGTCATCTAAGATTCATTGGTGAACCCTACTGGAAAATTACAAAGAATAGGTATATCATTCCACAAAATGGTCCTTCTACTATAGATGAGATTAAGGAAGCCGAGTACAATATCAGGGCTAAGGAAGCATTGTTGAGTGCTTTGATTGATTCTGAGATGACAAATGTTATGGATTTGATGACTGCTTAAGAGATCTAGAAAAATTTGGAAACTTTGTATGAAGGTGATGCTAATGTGAAGATTCCTAAGTTGCAAAGTCTGAAAGGGAAATATGAAATGTTGAGAATGGGTGATGATGAAAACATTACTTCTTTCATGAAAAGAGTGAATGAATATGTGTGCGGTATCAGATGTGTTGGTGGACAATTGGAAGAATCAAAGATTGTTGCTAAAGTGCATAGATCCTTTCCTGTTGCATACAAAGTCAAAGCTATTGCTATTGAGGAGCTCTGGACTGTAACAAATGTAACCATAGACACATTGATTGGTAAGCTTACTACTTTTGAGGTGAGTGAATTTGGTGATGCTCTTCCTAAGATAGAATTTGCATTCAAAGCTACTACTTCTAGAAGAGATAAATAGAGATATGATCTAGGTGAAAGTTCTTCTATAAAGGTCTTCAATTATGAGGAGGAAATGAGAGAGATTGAAGAAGAGGAGAGAAAAATTGAGGAGATTGAAGCACTTATTGTCAAAAGGGAAGCCAGAGGAGAAGGTAAGTATAAGGGGAAATTGCTTATTAAATGTTTTTTTTTTGTAACAAGATAGGTCATTTTGCATCAAGGTGTTCGGAAAGAGTTCCTAAGAAAAGACCTAATAAGCCTAGATTTCAAAGTAAGTGTTATTATGTTGTTGATGAAGGTATGACAGATGATGAATCTGATAAAGGGAATGCAAGTGAAGATGAATGGGTATTTATTGCTATCAAGGAAAATGATCCAGCCCCTATTAAATCTATTAGTTTCTCAAATGTGGAGAAAGCCCTAGCAGCTAGAGTTGAAGAGAAAGATGAATGGGTGATTGGCAGTGGATGCTCTCATCACATGACATCTGATAAAAGAAAATTCATAATCCTGGAAAAGTATGGTGGTGGTGTTGTAAGATTTGGTGATGACAAAGTTGGTGTAATCCATGGGATAGGATGCATTTATCTTGATGGTAAGAATAATACTGATGATGTTCTATATATGGAAGGTTTGAAGCATAATCTCTTAAGTGTTGGATAGATGGTTGACAAGGGATACAATCTTCAATTCAAGGATGGAAAGTGAAAAATATTGGGGAGTTCTAGAAATGTGATTGCTTTAGGTACAAAAACAAAAGTAACATCTTTCACTTGAATGCTACTGGTAAAAGTTGTCTGATTGCTCAAGTTGATGAAAGTTGGTTGTGGCATAGGAGAATTTGTCATGTAAACTTTGACAATATTATCAAGATAATTTCTACTCAGGAAATGAGAGATCTTCCTAAGTTGGTAAAGCCTACTAATACTATATGCAAGGAATGTCAGTTAGGGAAGCAAACTAGAATTTAATTTCAGAGCAAACAACATTGTTCAAATGAAGTGTTGGAGCTTGTTCATACTGATTTGTGTGGTCCTTCTGGAGTCAAAATTTTACAAGGAGATAGGTACTTCATGTTACTTATTGATGATTACTCTAGATTGATGTGGGTTACTTTCTTAAGCAAAAAATCTGAAGCTCTAGAGAAATTCAATATTTTTAAGGTTATGGTTGAGACATAGATAGGTCTGAAGATTAAATGTTTGAGATCCGATAGAGGTGGTGAATTCACTTTCCATGAGTTTAATTCTTTTTTTGAAGTGCATGGGATAAAGAGACAATTATCTGCCCCATGAAACCCTCAACAAAATGGAGTTGTGTAAAGGAGGAACAAGACAATTCAAGATGCTACTAGGACTATGATGCTGGAAGGAAATGTTCCTCATATCTATTGGAGAGATGTTGTGAGTACTGTTGTTTACATTCTCAACTAGGTACAAGTCAAAGGTGATACTGGTAAAACCCCTTTTAAGCTATGGTTTGGTCACAAGCCTACTGTTAGATATTTCAAAATCTTTGGGAGTAAATGCTATATCAAAAGAGATGAAGAGATAGGAAATTTTGATGCTAGGAGTGATGAAGGAATCTTTCTTAGTTATTCTACTAAGAGCAAGGCCTATCGGTGCTACAAAAAGAGATTAAGGAAAATAGTTGAAAGTGAAAATTTCAAGGTTGATGAAGGAATAGCTAGACCATCTAGAACCTATGGATATGATTCAGATGATCCAAATAACAATTTAGTCATAGGAAAGAAATTTAAAACTCAAAATCAAGTCTAGATCATTCTGGTGAATCAAGAAAATCAAGAGGAAGGAACAAGTGAAAGTGCAAAAAGAGAGATCACAAGAGCCAAAAGTTCAAGAACATCCTAAGACTCCAAGGTATGTAAGACTAAATCATTTAGAAGATCAGATTATAGGTGATAAGAACAAAGGTGTTCAAACTAGGAGAAAAATTGCAGAAGAATACTATATGATTTCAAAGATTGAGCTTAATAGTGTCAATGAAGCATGCAAAGATGAACATTGGGTTGAAGCAATGAAAGAAGAACTACAAAAAATTGAGAAGAATAATACATGGATTCTTGTTCCTAGACCTAAGGAAAAAAATGTAATTGAAACTAAATGGTTCTTTAGAAACAAGCTGAATAAGCAAGGTGAAGTTGTTAGAAACAAAGCAAGACTAGTGTGTAAAGGATATTCTCAGATGGAAGGAATTGAATTTGAAGAAACCTTTGCCCCTATTTCTAGGATTGAAGCTATGAGACTATTTCTTGTCTATGTTGCTTACAAAAAATACAAGGTTTATCAGATGGATGTCAAGTCAGCATTTCTAAATGGTGAATTGGAAGAAGTGTATGTTGAGTAACTTGGTGGATTTCAATTGACTGATCAGGGAGATATGGTTTTCTGATTGAAGAAAGCATTGTATGGACTTAAGCAAGCCCCAAGAGCATCGTATGCCAGATTGGAAAAGTATTTGTTGAAGCTTGAATTCAATAAAGGTACTACTGATAGTAATTTTTATTTCAAGATTGATCATGATAAAGATTTTATTATTGAAGTCTTTGTTGATGATATCATTTTTGGAAGAGATGATAGTTTTTGCATGAAGTTTGCTGATGAGATGAAGAATGAGTTTGAGATGTCTATGATTGGAGAGATGAAATTCTTTTTGGGATTGAAAATTACTCGGTTAGATAAAGGGATCTTCATATCTCAGTACAAGTATGTGAAAGAATCGCTAAAGAAGTTTGGTATGGAAGACCCAAAGCCAGTTGGTACACCTATGATGACTGGATGCAAGTTGACACAAGATGATGATTCTCTGAAAGAAAATAAAACTAGATACAAATCGATGATTGGTGGATTGCTTTATTTGACTCAAACTAGATCAGATATCATGAATATTGTATGCATTGTTGCAAGATTTCAAGTTGATCCTAAGGAATCTTATGTAACTGTTGTGAAGAGAATTTTTAGATACTTGAAGGGGACAGTTGATTTTGTCCTATGGTATCCTAAAGATGATAATATTACTTTGAGTTCCTTTACTGATGTTGATTGGGAAGGTGATGCAGATGATAGAAATAGTACTAGTGGTGGTGCATTCTTCTTGGGTAAGAAGTTGATTTCATGGTTAAGTAAGAAACAAAATGCCATTTCTTTATCTAATGTAGAGGCAGAATACATTGCTATTGCTAATAATTGTACTCAAGTATTGTGGATGAAGCAGATGTTGAAAGATATCAGAGTTGTGTATGATGAACCTATTGATATATTCTATGATAATTCAAGTGCAATTAACATTTCTAATAATCTGGTGCTGCATTCAAAGACCAAGTATATATCTATCAAGTTTCACTTTTTGAGAGAGAAGATGACTGAAAAGGATTAAGTCAGACTGTAGTATGTTCCTACTAAGGAAAAAATTACAGATATCTTTACCAAGTCATTTCCTAAGGATACTTTTGAGTATCTCAAAGGGAAGCTAGGGGTCATTAACGCTCCTAATCAGAACTAAGATGCATTCACTTGCATCAATTTGTGCATTTCATAGTCATATCTTGATCTGGGTTGATGTTGTGGTGGTTGCTACTCAGGGAGAGTAGTCAAATGTTCAAATATATGGTTCAGAGCTTGTGTAGAGAAAAGAGATCTTTGTCATTGATGTCAAAGGGGTATAAGAGTCATGTGAAAAACTATGAATTATCTAAGGAGAAGAGTCGTGTGAGGAGAAGAGTTGTGTGAAAGAGTTGAAGAGAAAAGAGTCAGAACCTAAGGGGGAGTAAGTGCTAAAGATAGTTGCATTGATGGTGTTTTTCACATCATGGGTTGCCATCAATGCCAAAGGGGGAGATTGTTAGATGTGGTTGTGTTGCTGATATGTGGTTTTCAGTGATGTCAACACTATTGGCATTAATGTCTTAGAATATGTATATGTCAAGGATAGTGAGAAAATTGTAATGAAATAAGTTGCAGGTTGTCAGTGCTGAAGTGAAGTTTAATCTATTGGTTAGCTCAGTACGTTAATGGTCAATGGTTGTGGATTAAATTAAGGGTTTGTTATCAAGTATATCTAGTTTATCCACATCAAGTTTCAGAGATCCACATGAAGATTTGATCGAGTTATGAGCAGTTGTATTATGACAATCATTTTGTTGATTCAGTTGGTGTTCTTGTATGAAGATGATGTGATTCTAGTAAGTTTGGTTGTTCCAAATGCTTCTCTAGTGATTCATGATGTTCTTGGATGTTTCTAGATCATGCTCTATCTGTGTTGCATGTCTGCATTGATCGTGGTGCTCGCGATTGGATACTTTCTCTTGCGTGTTCATGTTCTTGGCCAACAAGGTGTTATAGTGTGTTGTGGATCTTCAAGGAATAATTTTCGAAGGTGGTTCATGTTTGAGAATTTTATTTTGCGTCTCCACTATGTTGTGGCTGACCTTGGTTGATTAGCATTGAAATTTATTTGATTTTTTGGTTTGACAGTTTGTTTTCATTTTATTATTTTACTGAGCCAACATGTAGCAATGTAATCTCTTGTTGTGGATATATATGAGCAATTGTTTTATCATTTGAAGGCATGAGTATGCAAAGTGTGTGATTCCTATGTGCAAATAATGTTTAGATCATTTGAAGGAAGAAGTAGAGTGTGAAGAAGTGTTCATGTGGTTAACTGGAACTATAATCAGGCATTAGCAGATGCTATTTTTTCAATTCAAAATCATGTGGATGTAATCCAAATCATTTTGTAAGACAGTGAGTCTTCCTTTTGTAACTAAGCAGTGAGCTCTAGGCAGTGCACCTGAATGCATGTGCATTCCCCATTCACATTTCTTTATACTTTTAATAGGGTATAATCTTATGGACTAACCTCCACCATGGTTTTTCCCCTAACAAGGTTTCCACGTAAAAAATCTTGGTGTTATGTGTGTTTTTGATGTGTGTTTGATTCATACTTTCATGGTTATTGATAAGATCTAAAAATAAGGCTAATAATTTTAATAAGTGTTGAAATTTTGTGACAACTGATTCACTCCCCCCCCCTCTTAGTTGTCTTCCCTTGTGTTTCCAACGAGAAAGTGATCCAGAAACAGGTCACAATATTGAAGGAACTATGGTGACTTATTTTCATACAAGAGAGGAGAGAAAGTACTAGATAATTGATAGTGGATGCTCAAAGCATATGACTGGAGATAAGAGTAAGTTTGTTAAACTTCAAAACTATGATGATGGTCTTGTTAAGTTTGGTGATGATATATCGACTAAGATATGTGGAAAAGGTTCAATTAGTTTTGATGGAAACTATACAATAGATGATTTTATTTATGTCAAGGGTCTCTAGCATAGTCTTCCCATTGTACAAAAAAATATGTAGTAGAGGATACAATTTGGTGTTTCAAGATGATGGTTTTTAAAGTAGAAAAGGAAGATCTAGAACTTTGGTTGTTGCAAGTGATGAGCCTAGTTTTTGGTCAAATTTTGGGTAGAATTTATAGTCCATTTGTTGGAAGTGTCATGAACTTTAGTAGTTAAGTGTTAATATTTGCATAATGTTTCCCTCAAACCATTGACATTGGGTTTAACTCTATCTCTGTGAAGTTTAAATGAAATTAGAATATTATGTGGATTATCTATATTAATTTTTCACATGGTTGATGAATGTTCTTTAAGGTGATTATAGATGTGCAATTATTATTCGTACTGACATTGCTATGCAAGACATAATTTGTGGATGCTAAGTTGAGAAAGGAAACTACTAGAAGGTCATGTAGGGGAATCGTTCAAGGGAGTCAACTGAAGGACGATGACAACAAATTTCCCATGACATTCAATTGTAACTGCCTTGTATTTATTGCATTGAGCAATCATGGGCGTTACTGCAGCGCTGAGTCCACATTCGGGCATGCATGTCTACCTGGATTCCCTATAGATGTAACCACTCTGCAACTCTTTTCCTCACTTTCCCTAAATGGAATCCTCTCAATTAGTGAGAGTTTTCTACCTTGTTTAGCTGGTAGTTTAAATAAGGATTTGAATCTTCTTCTTGTGGGTTCTTCTTAGTTCTTGATTGTTATTGTTACATGATATCAATGATGTATTATGCATTCTCTACTTTTCAATACAACCATGTTGCTGCTCTGTTTACATATTTTTTAATGAATGATATGATAGTCTAAACTTAAGCATTTGAGTTTGTATTAGTTTTAGTGGATACTCATCCAAGGGGGGCCACATGGTGAGTAATCCTTCTTTAGAGTAATTAGCTTAGTTATTATTTCTTATTCTGTACTTAGTTTGAAATCTGGCATCAATTGTTCCTACAACCACTAGAACTCTATTATGTGTTTGTTCCTGCAGCCAAAGTAGACAGAGTAGTCCCTATTTTCCACAAATATTTTCATTCTTTCTTTGTATTTTAGCTTAGCATAGTTGTTGTTTGATGTTCAAAACTTGCTTTATTTCATTTCTGCAATTCACTTTTAGTATCGTGTTCCTTAGTTGTAGAATGCAATGACTACTTGAGCCCCTAGTGCACATACAGTGTTGACCCATTTCAAGTATATGTCCCTGGGTTAACAAGTTAAATGCACCTCCATGATGATTAAGATAGCTATTCAGGTTAGATGCCCAATCTCTAAATCATGGCTATGAAGGCCTAGTTATTGAATCATTGTAGGAGGCTGACATTTTTGGCATCGTTGTCAGGGATGGTGTCAAACTAGGATATTCTTTGGAGTCATTGGTAGTTTCTCTACTTTATCACTTCTCTTGAGTTGTTCTTAGAATACCCCTCTCTTAGACGAGTAATGATTTTCTATTATTTTTCTCATTCTTTGTGTGAGCTGGTTGATGTTGAGTTGATACCACATGCTTCCTTCTTAATGATCCTGATTCATTTCAACTAGTTGAGCTTCCAAATCTGCCCAGAAATGAAGAAGAAGAAGAAGAGCCATTTCCCTCTTTGCTAATGCATATCCTGATCTAACTAGTCTTGAAGCCTCCACTAGATTGCCAACCCTTTTCCTTGGGAATTCATCAAGAAAACATGGGTGATACCTTCTTGTTTGAGTTTGACATGCTCTACGAAAGTTATGACTATACCACCGATGCTCCTAGGTTTGAGCTATTTCCTACAACTTTAAAAGAAGCTTCACTAAGATGGTTTATGAGTCTAGGTAGACACTGTGGAGACTTGGGAAGATATGAAGAAAAAGTTCCTTGGAAAATACAAGGAATATTACAAGGGAAGTGATATAAGAGGAGGTGATGTCTTTAGGATGCAACAGAAGGAAGATAGCTTAGAAGATTATATTTCAAAGTTTATGTTCTGCATGTAGAAATCTCCACACCATACACTCAATGAAGAATCATAGAAGTTGATTTTCTTGAAAGGAATCAACAAGAGTTACATTGATGCTTTGGACCTAATGGCGAGAGGAGATATCACTCAAGTTCCTTGGGAAGATATCAAGAAAATATGTTAGAACTATTCCAGAATAGCTTCAAAGGAAGAGAGAGCTTACCAGAGTTCTGTGGGTAAGTCATCTACTAGTGGAGTTCCAAGGATGGAGATTATTGATTTGTTGAAAGACTTCAAGCATGATGTTACAAACAATCTAGCTACTCAGCTAGGTACACTTCAGGCCAAAGACAAACATGAGGAGGAAGAGGCAACATTGGCAGAATACTACCCTCACTACAGAAAAAAGAAGAAGGAATGCAAATGAAAGATGGTAGCTAACATGGATAGCAAGATTCCACCTAAAACTAAGGAATAACGAGTCCTCTTTGATGCACCAAGGAAACAATGGGCTCCAGGACAAGGTATGTCAATAAATCCACTATCTTTTTCTGGGCCAAACCAGCTAGCCAGTTGCATGCAACCATATTTTCAACCCCAGTAGTCTATTATAATGCCTCCACCTACTAATTCAAGCTCCAATGCACCCAAATATGCTTATCTACTAGCTCAGCCCACACCCAACCTAAATAACAAACCACAACAACAACCAGCATATTTTGTGTTCCAAATCAATTCCCTGCATATGTTGTGAGTATGAGTAGCATCCACCTACATTCAAGAACTACTGTACCAACTCCTTCCACACCCATCATCATTGAGCTACCTGTGGAAGAGGAAGAGGAACCTCTGAATGATCTCATTCAACTAATTATACCTAAAAATATTGAATTAGTTACAGCCAGTAAGACTACACAAGAGCCACCATTTCCTCAGAAATTGGAAGTTTCCAAGCATAAGGAAGACAATAAAGATACAACTTTTGACATCTTGGAGTAGTTGAAACACGTGTGTGTCTAGATACCCATATTTCAAGTCATAAAAAATGTTCCTATATATGGCAAGGCGATCAAGGAAGCATGCCTCAAGAAGCCAAGAAGAAAGAAGAAGGACTTGACTACAGTCCATGTGATGAGACAGCTAGCTAAAATCATGCTTGGAAAAGTGACCATTCCCAAGTGCAGTGATCTAGATAATCATGTAGTAGCAATTGTTATCCATGCGATTCAAGTAAAGAGTTCCCTGGGTGATTTACGTGCATCAATCAATGTGATGACTAAGGATATCCTGCAATAGCTAAATTTTGCAAGCATGAGACCTACTCCTAGTATCCTGAAGCTTGTTGATAGTTCTACTCTAAAGCTTGATGATATAGTAGAAAACCTTGTGGTAATTCTAGACTCTTGGGAGTATCTAGCAGACTTCATGATTTTCTCTCTATGGCCACATGTTAGTGAGGAATCTAAGGAAGTTAACTGAGTGGCGTAGCTCATGATGCTAGGTAGAAGTCCTTTCTTGCAGCTTCAAGATGAAGATGAAGTGTTATCTAGTATAATCCAGAACCATTGTGATGATGGGGAAGCATCATCTGGTTCTATTAATCCCATGAAAACACTCTTGCCCATTCTGCCATTTCTTCCTGCAGCCACCCCACCTACAGACGAACTTCTTACAACTACTCTTTCTACAGATAAACTTCCTACAGCAGTAGGAATATTCCATACCATGCTACCATATGAACTCAAGGTACCATGTATTAATGAAATAGCCATGATAGAATTGATTACTCAAATACAGGTGTCTGAAGGAGGATGTTTAAATACTAATAACAAGTGAAGAACAACAATTACAATTGGTAGACTTAATGAGGTCCCATCAGCATGCATTTGCATGGGACTATCATGATATGAAGGGACTGGATCCTAAGCTCTACACTCATAGGATCTACATCATGGATGATTGTCAACTAGTATGGTAGCCTCAACAAAGAATCAACCCTACATTCAGAGAAACTGTTAAAACAAAGCTGCACAAATTGTTAGCTACTGGATTTATCTATCCTATTTTAGATAGCCAGTGGATGTCTTTATTAGTGATTGTTCCAAATAAGGGATGGAAGTGGCGAGCTTGTGTTGATTACAAAGAACTTAACACTGCCACTAAGAAAGAACATTTCCCCTTGCCATTGTACACTCTCCTAACAAAAGATGTTGAATTCCAATGGACAAAAGACTGTCACAAAGCAGTTTCTGATTTAAGGGCAGCCTTGACCCATGCTCTTGTTTTGGTCATGCAGCCAAATGCTTTGGATGAGATGAGAAGGGTAACCTTGCACCACACTAAAGTAGTGAAAAATTAGAGGATGAGATGGCATGATAGGGAGAAGAAGTTTCAACCAGGTGATTGGGCATTGTTATATGACTCAAAACATTAGGACAATGTACAAAAGTTGCAAACGAGGTGGCTAGGACCGTACAACATTTCTGAGGTCTTTCCTAATTGAGTTGTTCAGCTCATCACCATTGACCTTGTTTGATTCAAGTCACTTGTTAGTGGTCATCATCTTAGATTATATCATAAGCCAACCTCCAAGGAAGAGTTCCTATAGTAATTCATCTAGTGTTTAGCACACGAGTTCCATGCAACCAAAAGTGGTGGACCCCGCATCCCACCTTTGGTTAAATTAAGGTACATACTTTTCATAATAAAGATTTCTGCTTGAGTGGAAATCCATTTCTTCACCCACCCGTTCGTCCATCTGTATCACCTTTCTATCTCTTCCATCATTTCATTCCCCCTCACTTCACTTCGCTTCACCTTCATTAATTGCTCAAATATTTCTAAAAAAGGCAAAATGGTACTTTCTTTCCTTGATCTTTGCAACACATCTTTTGTACGTTCAAGTATGTATGTAGTAATTCTCATCTCTTAATTTCCTTTTAAGTGCATTTATTTAATCATGGAAAGTTACTATAGGTAATTACATAATATGCCAATACTTCTTGTCAATTCACCGCTCCCTTCTCACATGTGTGGACACATGTCCAAATTTAGGTTGGGGGGAATAAAAAAATGCAAATATATTACCCATGTGTCAAATCATAATTTGGCTATGTCAAAAAATTCAAATAAGAGGATTTGAAAATATGGCTCGCATGTTTGAAGTGATGTTAACCAAGCCACCAATTTTTGTTCTCATTTATACCTCTTTTTCCGCCATAATTCCTTAATTTCCTTGTCGTTGTCTTGAGTTATAAGTAGTAAATGGTGAAAACAAAGAAAAAAGGGGGAAATTCAGTTGGCACTGCCAGTGTAAATTTAGCAAAAAGGTGTTGGCTTGCAGACAGAATTGCGGGAGAAAGGAATTTTGTAGTGTGGCAATGATTTCAGACAATGGGAGGTGGCTTAATTCGAAATGATCCCTCAGTTTACGACGTCTTGTTGCAAGATGCACAATTCTTGGCAGAATTTCAACGTTGTGGATGGCTTTGACAAATGCATTGCACTCAAATTCACTTAAACATTCTTTGAAGGAAAAACCACAGTAAAAGGGTTAGAAGTGGTGGTGACTGAGGAGAGAATTGTGGAAATTTTAGGGTTACCTACCAATGGTGAGCATTACCCTACCTCTAGGGATTCTAGGTCGGCCAGAGTAGAATTTACAATACATGGCGACCCACCAATTAGTATTGACAAGCAGGGTGCAAAAAGAATGTCTCTTACTGAACCATGGAAGTAGGCAACTATCTACATTATAATTTATATCACCTATGAGGGATGATTATCAAACCCACATTCAGTACATTTTAAGCTCTTGAGCCACATGAGGCATGGAAGGAGGATGAATGCGCCCAATGTATTATACAATATTCTCTCCATCATGGCAGCTGAAACAAAAAAAGGTAGGGACAATTCTATTTCCCACCATTGCTTGATTAAATTGTTAGTTAATACATCTTTGCATGATGCTTCTGGAATGAATTGGGAAGAATTTGTTCAAGTTAATCAAAATTACTGTCAGGAAGAGTTTGTCAATGTTGAGCATTTCCCACCTAGGGCTATACCTCAATCTCATGGGTCTAGAAGAATATTAAGCATAGCTGAAGCCACCCCTAGTGCTTCAACTTCTAGTGCTAGTTCTAGTATGGATCCTCCTGCATTAATGAAAGGAGCCATAAACATTAGTTCCTCTGAAATAGAGCATCCAGAAAAAGACAGCTCTTCATCTGATTCTGATGATGATGTCCCCCTGTAAACCCTAATAAGAACTAGGGCACAAAAGAAATAGATTGAAGCAAGAAAAGAAATAGAAAAAGCCCAAACCTAGCCTATAGAAAAAGAGGTGCCAAGTTCTAGGAAGAGAAAGGTTGACCCTATTCATCTTGCAGCCAAGGGAAAACATAAGAGCACCTCTAGGAAGTCAAAACCAGTTGGGAAAACTTTTTGTATACCTTCACAGGGAAGCCCTATGTATGATGAGATACCACATGAGGACACTTAAGCTCCAATGGAACAAGAGCATGTTGAAGAAAAAGAAGAGGATATATTTGAGGAAGTAGCAAAAGTAACACTAGCAGACCTTGCTAATATTGCAGAGGAGTTTGAGGATGAGCAGGGGTTCCTGCAGTAAAACCAAGAACAAGAGAAAAAATTTATGTAGCCATAGCAAGAAGCACAACAAGAGCCAGAGCAAAGTCAGGAACAAAAACAAGAGGTCCTGCAGCAAAAGGGGACAAAGAAATAGTACCCCTGCAGCCACAAATAGTTGGCCAACCCAAGTTCATGTAGATAGTACCGTATGGGGAGCAACCATCGACAAAAACATTGGTAGGAATTCATAACCCTCCTGATTTTACGATTCATGCAACAATTTTAAATTTATGGAAAGAAATAGGAAGCATGGAGGAAGAATGGACACAAGAAAAGAAGAAACTGAAAAAAGGAAATCCAAGAGAGGGATGAGGTTATTGAGGAGAAAAATGAGAAGATTACTACTTTGAAGAAGAAAGTAGATGGCATTGTGACCCTAGTGCCACAAATTCTAGAATGTAGAGCTCCTCTAAGGGTTTATTCCCTACACTTGAGAGAGAAATATCTCTATTTCAAGTTGTCAAAAATTGTTTTAGACTTAAACCCCTCCATTGAAACTCCTACTGAATTCTTCAATTCCTACAGGATTACTTCCCTTGAGAGGAAAAATTTGCTATGTGAATTCTATTTGCACAATTATGTTGTCACACAGGATCATGATTGGAACCCGTTGCTATATGTTGGGGATATTCAGCTGAGAGAATTTATGTCTTGGGTACAAAATGAGATTAATTGGGGTGAGCAAAACAATGCTTATAAGAAAATGGAATCTAACATCCCATTAGCCATCAAGTTTGAGTCAAGAAACCCAAGGGATATTCATAGAGAATGGCTCAGGATGCTTCTCAGACCAAGCTATGCAGACAGAATCATGCCCTAGATTGAAGTTGTCTACACCGAGTATGAGGTCAAAGCAACAGCAAAAGAGGAGCTTGTAAGAGGATACCTAGCCCAAAGATGGAATATTTTAACAGATGAGCTAAAACAAGTCGAGCCCGATTCTATTCACAATTATGCTGCAACATTGAAGCAAATTTATAGGTATATCTAGATTGGTAGAACAATGGGAAGATTTTGGCTTCCCCTGACTTTCCAGCTACCCATGCTCATGTGGCCAGTACGAAACTACATATTTTACCAATATGATATTGCTTCAGAAAGGAAAATATGGAACAAATTTGACAAATTGGGAGGATTTTATAGGGATCCAGAGTCACGTACTGCAACAACATATGTTGGCCAGCTTGCAGTTGCAAACTTCAGAGCTTTGACCAAACAAAAGAACAACCCTTCCTCTGCTGGAGGACCAATAAGATGTTAGGTTGGGAGGAATGATGAGCCTAGGTTTTGGTAAAATTTTGGGTAGAATTTATAGTCCATTTGCTGGTAGTGTCATGAACTTTAGTAGTTAAGTGTTAATGTTTGCATAATGTTTCCCTCAAACTATTGACATCGGGTTTAACTCTATCTCTGTGAAGTTTTAATGACATTGGCATATTATGTGGATTATCTATATTAATTTTGCGCATGGTTGGTGAATGTTCTTTAAGGTGATTATAGATGTGCAATTACTATGTGTACTGACATTGCTATGTAGTACATAATTTTTGGATGCTAAGTTGAGAAAGGAAACCGCCAAATGGTCATGTAGGGGAATCATTCAAAGGAGTCAACTAAAGGACAATGGCAGCAAATTCCCCGTGACAGTAATTAGCTTAGTTATTATTTCTTGTTTTGTACTTAGTTCAAAATTTGGCATCAACTATTCCTACAGCCACTAGAACTCTATTCTGTGTCTTTTCCTATAGCCAAAGTAGATAGAGTAGTCCCTATTTGCCACATATATTTTCATTCTTGCTCTATATTTCAGCTTAGCATAGTTGTTGATTGAAGTTCACCATTTTCTTTATTTCCTTTCTGCAATTTACTTTCAGTATCGTGTTCCTTAGTTGTGGGATGAAATGACTACCTGAGCCCCTAGTGCACATACAGTGCTGACCCATTTCAAGTATACGTCCCTGGGTTGACAAGTTAAATGCACCTTCATGATGATTAAGGTAGCTATTCAGGTTAGATGCCCAATCTATGAATCATGGTTGTGAAGGCTTAGTTATTGAATCATTGTAGGAGGCCGACAATAAGAACAAAGAAAAAAGGTAATGTTTATCATCTTAAAGGTGGTTTTGTTAAGTGCTTTATGTCTCAAATAAATGAAATTTATCTATGGAATAGAAGAATGGGTCACATCAATTTTGATAACCTAGTGAAAAGTAGTTTAATTGATGTTGTGAGAGATCTATCAAAAATTATAAATCCTATCAATGCAATTTGCAAGGAATACATGTTTGAAAAGCAGACAAAGAAGAGGTTAAATACTAAAGAATATTATACTATATAGACATATTTGGAGTTGATGAATACATACCTATGTGGACCTACCATAATAAGAAGCTCTCATTATGACATGTATTTTGTGTTATTAATAGATAATTATTCTAGAATGACTTGGGTGACATTTCTCAAAGAAAAAATAGTAGCTCTAGATAATTTTAAAGCATTTAAATCTATGGTTGAGAATGAAATGGATCTGAAAATCAAGTACTTGAGGTTTGAAAGAGGTAGTGAGTTCACCTCCAATGACTTTAATAGTCTTTTTGAATATCGTGGAATAAAAAGACATTTTTTCATCTCCTAGGACTCAACAGAATGGAGTTGTGGAGAGGAAGAACATGATAGTTCAAGAGGTAGCAAGGACCATGATGAAAGAATAAAATCTACCAGATGTCTATTGGAGAGAAGCTATTCATTTTGTAATCTACATACTTAACAAAGGACAAGCAAAAGTGAATAGTTCAAAGACTCCCTATGAGTTGTGGTATGGTAAACCTCCTATTGTGAAATATTTTAGAGTGTTTGGAATTAAATGCTATATTAGAAGAGATGAATAAAATTTAGGAAAGTTTTATGCAAGATCTGATGAAGGAATCTTCCTTTGATATTCTCCAAAGAGAAAGGCTTACTGATGCTATAAAAAAATGCTAAAGAATTTATTCGAAAATGCAAAAGTAAAATTGGATGAAGAATCACATTAGAGCTCATTGTTGATAGAAGGATATGAATTTGATGAACCACTTTGCAGTGAAGAAGAAAAGGATGAAGAGAAAGATAAAGAGATGATAGTTAAAGAGGAAGATGATCTAGAAAAGTTCCATAAGACTCCTAAGTATGTGCAGAAGAATCATTTTGAAGATAAAATCATTGGAGATAAGAGGAAAGGTGTGTTGAAAAGAAGAAAATCTATTATAGCAGAGGAATAGCTAAACTTTTGTTTACTTTCTGGGGTAGAACCTAAAACTGTAACTAAGGCATGCAAAGATGAGAATTGGATTAAAGCAATGGAATAAGATTTGGAGCAGATTGAGAAGAATCAAACTTGGGAATTGGTCCCAAGACCAGCAAACAAGAATGTAATAGGAACTAAATGTGTTTTCAAGAACAAGTTGAATGAGGATGGAAAATTTATCAAAAAAAAGGCTAGGCTTGTGTGTAAGGGCTACTCACAAGTGGAAGGGATAAATTTTGAATAAAATTTTGTTCTACTGGAAATGATGGAAGCTATTCGGATGTTTTTAGCTTTAGAAACACATAAATATTTTAAGGTGTATCAGATAGATGTCAAGTCTGTATTCTTGAAAGGTGAGTTAGAAGAAGAGGTGTTCGTTGAACGACCAAAAGGTTTTCAATTATGAGATAATGATAATATGGTCTATAGATTGAAGAAGGTATTATATGGACTCAAATAGGATCCTAGAGCTTGGTATGCAATATTGGATAAATATTTGTTGTAGTAGGGATTCAAAAAGGGTACTACAGATATAGCAACCTTTACTTCAAGGTTGACGAAGAGAAAATCATAATTGTGGTGTTGTATGTTGATGACATAATATTTGGAGGAAATGAAGGTATGTGTAAGCGGTTTTTAGAAGAGATGCAAAATGAGTTTGAGATTTCAATGTGTGGGGATATGAATTTATTCCTTGGATTACAAATCATTCAAACAAAACAAGGTATTTTCATTTTACAGTCAAAGTATGTTAAGGAAATGTTGAGGAAGTTTCGAATGGAGGATTCTAAAATAGTATGTACTCCTATGGTTATTGGTTGTAAGTTGAGCAAGAATAATAAATATTCTAAGACTAATCAGAGCAAGTACAAATAAATGATTGGTGGACTGCTAGATCTAATTACTACTAGACTAGATATCATGCATGTGGTAGGTTGTGCAAATGATAGAATAAGTATAAGTGGAGGTGCTTTCTTTCTTGGAAAAATATTGGTTTCTTGGTTGAGCAAGAAGCAGGATTCAATGTCATTATCTACTCTAGAGGTAGAGTATATTGTTGTAGCATCATGATGCACTCAAGTGTTATGGATGAAGAAATCATTGAAGGATATCAGAGTATCATATGATGAACCTATTTCTACCGTGTGTGGTAATATAAGTGTTATTAATATTTCAAAGAACTTGGTGATGCATTCAATACCAAACAATATCTTTATCTAGTATCACTTTATAAGAGAGAAGGTTGCAGATAATGAAGTGAAGTTGGATTATGTGCCTATAAAAGATCAAGTAGAAAACATTTTTACCAAGGATCTTCCAAAAGATACTTTTGATTATCTCTAGTAGAAGTTAGGGGTTATTTCCCCTCCTTTTTCCATATGCATAAGTGTGTGCATCTATCCAAGAGACCATTTCAAGATACATTCTTGGTCCTAGATTGATGAAGGCTACCTCTTAGGGGGAGTAGGTAGTATTATCTTTGGTTTGTATAGTCAAGGGGAGCATGTCTTGTGCCCCTAAGGGGGAGAGAGAGAAATCAAGAGATTGTAATGGAGAGAGAGCTGTATAAAGGAAATGAGAGAGAAATTAGTTTGTTGCTAGTGTTGCCTAAAGTGAAAGTGTGCAGGTGATGTCAAAGGGAGATATTTTTTCCCTTTTCCATTGATGTTAAAGGAGGAGAGTAAAGTATAAAAAAATCCTCAATAAATAGAGAGAGTGAATTTTGAAGTGTAAGAGATACCCTAGTAAGGGGGAGTGCTACTTGATGCAAAAAAAATTTGTTGATGGTTTTTTAGAGCAGGTGTTGCCATCAATGACAAAGTGGGAGATTATTGGAGTGTTGGAGTTGTTGGAGATTACTAGTGTTGTTATTAGTGTTTTCATTGATGTCAACCAATAGTGTGGATGTGTTTTGAATTGATGTCACATTGATGTCAACCCCTAGTCTAGAGATTATTGGAGTTGTTGAAAAGTGTTGCACTATGTTTTCATTTGTATCCTAGTTTGATGTAAACCTCTAGTGTAGTCATGGTATGTGGTCATTGTCAAAATATTTTTTGGTTTTTTCAATACTTCAGATATATTGTGGAGATGTTTTTTGTGTTGCTAATGTAGTTGGTTCACTTGGTTTCCAAGTTCTTTTGAAAAAAATTGAAAAAAAGGGTGTGCAACATGATAGAGGTGTGTTCTGTGTTGTGCTCCATATTTTTTCATGTTTGAAGTTATGCCTATGTGTTTTGGGTGTGATGGTCAGAGGTGTTTAGAGTTGTTATATCTAGAGTTTCAGGTTTTGGATCATGTAGCAATGGAAGATGTGTTTGATAGTGTGTTTCCTATGAAGAAGGTTGTTTAGGAGAAATGGAATTGTTCTGAATTTCTCTACATTGAGGTTCCTTGTCTTGCAGATTTTGTAACATGCTAATATTGTCTATATCTAGCTTTCCTTTGAGTATATGGTGTTCAGGTATTCTACAATCTTTGATTCATAAGTTGTGTTTTGTGGCAGTATGTCTTGTTGCACAAAATGAAAGTGTTCTTTAGTCTCAGGTGATTATGGCAGTGGTGTTGGATATTCTAATGGTGTTGAATATTTGTAGATGTTGTGGAGTGTTTCTTTGTGATTTGTGTGGTATTTTTAAACCTAGATAGGTATGTATGTGTGTCGAATATCCAAGATACTAAGAGGGGGGGTGAATTGGTATCTTCTTAAACTTATTAAACAAATACCATCCAATTACTCTGATGCATATAATAGTAAAGATAAGTAACAACATTAATAGAACATGAAATCACATAACACATGAACACTAAGATTTTTATGTGGAAAACCAAAAATGGGAAAAACCACAATGATTGTTAGCTCACAATGTAGTATAACTAGTTATAAAATATTACAAAAAGGGGTGGCTCACTGCCAAGACTCACTATCCAAAAAGGGAGGCTCACTGCCTACTAAATTACAATAATAGAATGGCTTACAACCAAAAAATGAACTGATAATGTACACCTAACAAGTTTTGATTCAGTTCCTTTGAAGCTCAGTAAACTGACTTAACACACTTCATCATTTTCGCACTTCTTCACATTCACATCATCATCAACTCATCATTTACAATCTCAAAACTTTCCAATATATATAGTTGATACATCTGCAAGCATCAATTAGGTTGACCTAATTAGATGAAACCCTTATTCACCAAAAATACCAGATGTCAGCTTCGAGCATTCACAAAATATTTCCAAAGATAATTCAAATTCTCAAAATGCTACATCATGTCAGCATGGACCTAAGATAGGTCACACATACATCTGCAACACAAAATTAATTTACTGTAACATCATCTATCCATTAGGTCGGCTAGAAATAGACCTAATAGAAAAATGCAACAACAAAATAATGCCAACTCGTCATACGAGCACCCAAATACATGATATTTTGAATATACGTGCTTCCAACATCCAAAGATGTTTCCCAAAAACTGCAAGCAATAGTAATCAACGGTTGAGAACTGTGGACCAAAATACTGGAGGATGATAACTACATACCAGTTCAGATACCAGTCTAGAATACTAGATCAAACTAAGACTTAATCTTGTAGTTGCAACTCATATAACATGGTGACATCAATTCCAACACAAAATTGCAAAATGAGATTATCTTCTTCATTCTTCCAAAAATCTCCCCTTTTTCCATTGATGGAAACATGTGCAGAAATTTACAAGACCTCTTATGTACAACACTTATCCCCCTATTACCAATATTCTCTTCCTCTATCACCTTTCATTCCCCCTTTGACATCAAGGACAAAGGGTGGCTCAATAGAAAAATATGAAAACTAAAGAAAATATAACATTAACTAGAGGATGGCAAGCCTTGAAGCTCCTCAAGAATACCTTTCCACGTTGATTTACCATTTTCCCAACTCTTCTTTGCAGCAATCAACATCCTGTTCAGGGATTCCAAATCCATCAGACTATCCTCTACATCATCCAGAGTATCAAGAGTCAACATTATCTTCTCAAGTTTCTCTGCACTTGCCAAAGCATTAGAAACTGGGGTGAACTCCATTCTTACAAGGTCACCTAATTGACCAAATTTTCTAATGATTTCTTCCTTATACTTCTGTAGAATGAAAAATTTATCTCTATGACGATAGATGGCATTCCAGGTTGATTTGTGTCTGTCCTGAGATGCATTTTAGGCACTGGAGACAACAGTCAACTAGGGCTCAATGGATTCCATAAGGTTTTTAATATTCTGAGTGGCATCTACCCACTTGAAGCAATAAGCAAAGACAACATTTGCTTCATAGTCACAAATTTGCACAACTTCTAGATTCTTCTCAACATTTTTGTGTGCCAGAGAAAACTTGTCATGCAATGCCAACAACCTTTTCTCTACGAGTTTCTCTTCAACCTCTTGCTTTCTCTTCTCACCAATTCTAGAGGAATACTCCTTAAAGGAGTCCAATAACAATATCATATTTTCTACCAGAGTGAGAGATGTATCAATTGAAGTTCTGGGTGTAGCCTCCTGTAGTGCCTTAAGACCATCTTCAATCAGTTATGTCCCTTTTTGGTGTGTCTCCAAAATCTCTCTGCGACTGGATGTATGCAATGCATCACCCAATACCAACTTTTGAATAGGAGAAATTTTTTCTAAGTCCACACTACCTTGAATCATAGAAAGTTGTAGAAGTTTTGGATGAATCACCGGCTGGAATCTGATCTTCTTGGATAGCAAGCCTTTCAACACATCATCATCGGAGGAGAGTTCTATGAGAGATCTATGAGATTATACAACCTGCCTTAGATTTTCTTCATTCTTCCTAGCAGATTCCTCATTTTTCTCTTCTTCCTCTTCCTTTTCATGCTCATCTTCGTTCTTTTCTTCTTCCACTTTCTCTTCTTCTTCTTCTTCTTCTTCTTCTTCTTCTTCTTCTTCTTCTTCTTCTTTCTCTTCTTCTTTTTTCTTCTTTAGCATTTCCACCTTAATCTTTGTCTTCATCCCTGTTTCATTCTTCATCATTTCCTTTACTTTCACCTTTATCTTGTTCTTCTTCAGTAATATCCTTTTCACCTTTATCATTACCCTTTTCTATTTCAACATTATCTTTTCCACCCTCAGTGTGCTACAGAGGGGCATCATCATGTTTCTCAGGCTCAACATCACCCTCATTCTGTTTCTCCATCTCTGGAGGATCAATTTCAACACCAATATCTAGAGGGACATTTGCATCATTTATTTCCACAGAAATACCTATATCACCTGTACCAGAAGGAATATCTTCCTCAACTTCTTCCACAAAAACTTCTTCACCTAAGTTAGGTGCAAAACCAAGCATGCCATATTTCTTAGTTATATCTCTGATTACTTTTGTAGTTTCCTTCCTTGTTTTCTTTATCTACTTCTTATCCCTTGTCATCAAATTATTCACTATTTTCTTCATTTGAAACATATCTACACATATGTACTTCAAGGTTTCCAAAGCATTTGGGGTCAAATAAGAATCAATTTTCTTAAATGCATCATCTTTGATCTTCTCTTCAAATTTAGCAGCCTTTGATCTCCTTTTCATTAGGGCTACTCACATTTTATCAGGAAAAATTTTCTTCACATCATCCCACTTAACATCCAATGTGATAACATATTGAATAGTGGCTAATTTTATTTTTTCTATCCTCTTTTCCCACTTGATCATAATATTGTACTGTAGGCTTCAACATGTCTTCAAAATGTAACGAATAATTGAGTATAGCCTCTAATTTGAAAGGGGAACTAGGTCTTACCAAAATTTCCTTCTGTTCTTCTTGGTCTGGGGAGGATTCTTTAGATGATTTATCTTTCTTCGACTCTAGTTTGGTGTGCACATGAACACCAAAATCATGTTCTTCATCTTCCTCAGAAGACAACACAATATGCAATCTCTTAGAACCAATACTAGCTTTCTAAGAGGCACCTTCACCAGAGGATAGGCTTGTTTGATGTTGTGGATATGGTTTCTGATATGTGGTTGTCATTGATGTCAACACTATTAGAATTTGGTGTATTAAAGGTTGTATATGTCGAGGATATTGAGAAAACTGTAAAAAGAAGTGTTCTAGGTTCCCAGTGGAACTGTGCAGGTCAAGAAGGTGTTTTGTTCTTTACATTGAAGATCAGTTGGTTTGGATTAAAGGGTCTATTGTTGAATGTTTCTAGATCATCTACCGGAAATTTCAGAGATCCGCATGAAGTTTTGATTGTTTTGTGGTCTCTATCAGTGTTCTTGAATGAAGATTATGTTATTTTGGTGATCTCAGTTGTTGTGGATGCTTATATATTGTTTCTTGGTGTTTTATGATGTCTCTGGTTCATTCTCTATCTTTGTGGTATGTCCACATTACTCAGAGAGTTCATGGTTGAAGATCTTTTATTGCACATATTCGGGTTTTCATATTCTTGGCCGACATGTTGGTGATAGTGTGTTGGGGATCTTCATGGTGAAATTAATTAAATTATTTTTGTATTGGAGATGTTAATTTGGGTCTCCACTATGTTGTGGCCGACCTTGGTGGATTTGCATTGGAAATTTATTTGTGAATTTGGGCCAACATTGAAAACATGTTTTATTTTTCTAGCCGGCTAAGTTGTGATGAAATCTCATGTTGTGGATATATAAGAGCGATTGGTTGAGCGAATTCAATGTGTGCATAAGTGTGAATGTATGCCAGAGAAACTATAAATGTGTGAATAGTGTTTCTATCATTCAATTTTAGAGCAGAGAGTGAAGAAGTTTGAGCGAAGCATGAAGAAGGTTTTATGTGCTTAATTGGAACTATAATCAGGCTTGTGTAGAAGCTATTCTTTCAGTTCATACTCTGTGGATCTAATCCATATTTTTGTATTGTTGGACAGTGAGTCCTCTTTTGTATTTGAGTAGTGAGCTATAGGCGGTGTGCCTGAATGCATGTGCATTCCCCTTATTATTTCTCATTATACTTTTAACAGAGTATAATCTTGTGGACTAACATCCATTGTGGTTTTTCCCCTAATAGGGTTTCCACGTAAAAAAATCTTGGTGTTCTTTATCTCTCTGATGTGTTAATTGCTTGTGGTTAATTGCTTATTCATCAGATCTAAGATTAAGTTGAGTTAAGTAAGAAAATTTTAAGTTTCTGTCACAACTGATTCACCCCCCCTCTCAGTTGTGTGTACTTTTTTTTTCCAACAATTGGTATTAAAGCAGGTTCCTCTGAAGAAGTCTAAAAGCTTGGGGTGATCTAGGATGGCAACATTCAAGAAGGACATCCTGAGATTTGATGGCACCAACTATTCACTATGGAAAGTTAGGATACAATGTCACTTAAGGTGTATTGGTGAAGCTTTCTGGAAGATTACAAGAGATCCATCTACTATTCCTCAGAATGGTTCCTCCACTGCTGATGAGATCAATGATCCTAAAAATAATATTATGGCTATTGAAGCTTTGGTGAGTGCTCTGATAGATTCAGAGATGGCTAATGTGGTAGGATTTCAAAAAAATCATGAGATTTGGATGAAACTAGAAACTTTGTATGAAGGAGATGCACAAGTGAAGATGTCTAATTCATAGAGCTTGAAAGGAAAGTATGAGAATTTGAAGATGGGTGACGATGAAAATATCACTTCTTTTATGCAAAGAATAAATGAAATAGTGATGGGTATTACATGTGTCGATGGTTCTATGGATGAGGATGAAATTGTGGCTAAAGTACTCAGATCCTTGCCTCCTTCCTAAAAAATGAAGGTTCATGCTATTGAAGAGTTTAGATCAATAAAATAGATGACAAGAGACACGTTGATCAAGAAGCTTGCTGCTTTTGAAATAAGTGAATTTGGTGAATATACACCGAAGATAGAATCTGCATTCAAGGCCACTATATCCATAAGTAACAGGCAAAGATATAGTTCGAGAGAGAGTTCCAGAAAGATATCCAAGTATGATGAAGAACTTAAACAACTTGAAGATAAAGAAAGAGAGGTAGAAGAACTAGAAGCACTGATTGCAAAGCAAGAAGGTAGAGGAAAAGGTAAGTATGAAGATGTATTTCCTATTAAATGTTTTTCATACAATAAAATAGTTCATTTTGCATCAAGATGTCCTGAAAGAGTTCCTAGATCTAAGCCTAAGAAGTCTGGATTCCAAAGGAAATGCTACTTTGTTGAAGAAGAATTGACTAATGATGAGTCTGATAAAGATAATGGAAAAGAAGATGAATGGGCTTTCATTGCTACCCTTGAAGATAATCATGTGGCTACTAAATCTACTAAAGATGAAAAGGCTCTTGCAGCCAGAGTTGAAGAAAAAGATGAGTGGGTCATTGATAGTGGATTCTCACATCATATGACCAGTGATAAAAGAAAATTTGTGAGTCTAGAAAAGTATGACAGTGGGGTTGCAAGATTTGTAGATAACAATGCTAGTGTGATTTGTGGTAGAGGATCTATTTGTCTTGGTGGTAAGGATAACACTGATGATGTTCTTTATGTTGAAGGCTTGGAGCACAACTTGTTGAGTGTTGGACAGATGGTACACAAGGGATATGATCTTCAGTTCAAAGATGGAAGATGCAAGATACGTGGAAATTCCAAGAATATGATTGCAACAGGAAAACAAACAAAAGGTAATATTTTTCATCTGAATACTACAATTGGTAGTTGTTTAATTGCTCAAGTAGATGAAATTTGGCTATGGCATAGGAGGTTGTGTCATGTAAAATTTGACAACATTATGAAGATAAGTTCTACTCAAGCAGTAAGAGACATGCCTAGGTTAGTGAAGCCTGCTAATATAATCTGTAAGGAATGTCAGATGGGTAAACAAACTAGAGTCTCTTTCTGGAGAAAATAGTTTCATTCAAATAATTTGCTGGAGATGCTACATACTGACCTTTGTGGTCCCTCTAGAGTTAGAAGTATTCATGGAGAAAGGTATTTCATGTTGGTTATTGATGATTACTCTAGAATGATATGGGTTTCTTTCTTAAGAGAAAAATGTGAAGCATTGAAGAAGTTCAAAAATTTCAAGGCTATCGTAGAAAATGAGAAAGGTCTAAAAATTAAGTGTCTGAGATCTGGAAAAGGTGGTGAGTTCATTTCTAAGGAGTTCAATTCTTATTGTGAAGAGCATGGAATTAAAAGATAGTTATCTGCTCCCCGAACCCCTCAATAGAATGGAGTTGTAGAGAGAAAGAATAAAACAATTTTGGATGCTACCAGAACAATGATGATGGAAGGAAATGTGTCTCAGATGTACTAGAGTGAAGCAGTAAGCACTGTTGTGTATACTTTGAACCGGGTAAATGTTAATGGTAATTCTGGTAAGACCGCTTATGAGTTATGGATTGGTCACAAGCCTACTATTAATTATTTCAAAATATTTGGAAGCAAGTGTTATATTAGGAGAGATGATGATATAGGAAAATTAATGCAAGAAGTGATGAAGGAATATTCCTAGGTTACTCCACTAAAATCAAGGCCTACCGGTGCTATAACAAAAGACTGAGAAAGATGGTTGAAAGTGAAAATGTCAGAGTTGATGAGGACTCTGTCAAATCATCCAGAAATCGCAGTTATGATTCAAACGAAGATATTACAAGCCAAGGGAATAATACTCAAACACAAAATCTACTTCATATTATTCCATATGTTCCAGTGAAGTAACCTCAATTTGTTTCGGTAAATCAAGTCAATCAGGAGGCACAGACAAGTGCAAGGGTAGAAGAAATATCAAAAGAGTCAAAAGTTCAAGAATGTCCCAAAACTCCAAGGTATGTAAGGCTAAATCATTCTAAAAATCAAACATAGGAGATAAGAGTAAAGGAGTGAAAACTAGAAGAAAAATTACAAAAGAATATTGTTTGATTTCCAAGATTGAACCTAAAAATGTCACTGAAGCCTATCAAGATGAACATTGGTCGGAAGCTATGAAGGAAGAGTTGACACAAATTGAAAAGAATGACACATGGCTACTGTTTTTGAGACCCAAAGACAAAAAATGTGATTGGTACTAAATGGGTATTTAGAAACAAACTGAATGAAGAAGGTGAAGTGGTCCAGAATAAAGAAATACTAGTATGTAAAGGGTATTCTCAAATGGAAGGTGTTGATTTTGAAGAAATCTTTGCCCCTGTCGCTAGAATTGAAGCTATTAGATTATTTCTTGCTTATGTTGCATACAAGGATTACAAAGTTTATCAGATGGATGTGAAGTCAACATTTCTGAATGGAGAACTGGAAGAAGTGTACATTGAACAACCAAATGGATTTCAGCTAACAAACAAGGGAGATATGGTTTGCAGATTGAAGAAATTTTTGTATGGACTTAAGCAAGCCTGCAAAGCCTAGTATGCTAGATTGGACAAATATCTATTGAAGCTTGGATTTACTAAAGGTACTGCTAATAGCAACTTATACTTCAAATTAGATAATGATAAAGAGTTAATTATAGAAGTTTTTGTTGATGACATCATTTTTTGAGGAGATGATAATCTATGTATGAAGTTTGTTGATGAAATGAGGAATGAATTTGAGATGAGTATGATTGGAGAAATGAAGTTCTTTCTGGGATTGCAAGTTACACATTTGGAAAAAGGGTATTTTCATATCCCAGTCCAAATATGTGAAAGAACTGTTGAAGAAGTTTGGAATAGATGACTCAAAACCTATTGGTACCCCCATGGTGACTGGATGTAAGTTGACACAGAGTGATGACTCTCCTAAGGAAAATCAAACTAGGTATAGGTCAATGATCGGTGGATTTCTCTATTTAACTCAGAATAGACCAGACATTATGAATTTTGTATGTATGGTTGCTAGATTTCAGGTTGATCCCAAAGAATCACATGTGATTGTTGTGAAGAGAATTTTCAGATATCTAAAAGGAATAGTTGACTTTGGACTTTGGTATCCAAAGGATGATGATCTCACTTTGTGAGCATTTATTGATGCGGATTGGGCTGGTGATGTAGATGGCAGGGAAAGTACTAGTGGTGGTGCTTTCTTCCTAGGGAAGAAATTGGTGTCCTAGTTAAGCAAAAAGTAGAATTTCATTTCTTTATTTACTGTTGAAGCAAAATACATTGTTGCTGCCAATAATTATACTCAAGTGATATGGATGAAACAAATGTTGAGAGATATCATGGTAATATATGAAGAGCCTATTTCCATATACTATGACAATTCAAGTGCAATAAATATTTCAAAGAATCTGGTGTTGCATTCCAAAATCAAACATATATCAATCAAGTTTCATTTCTTGAGGGAGAAAGTGAATGAGAAAGAAGTCAGATTGGAATATGTGCCTACCAAAGAATAGATTGTAGATATATTTACTAAGCCATTTCTGAAGGATACTTTTGAGTATCTCAGAGGAATGCTAGGGGTAATTACCCCTCCTAATAAGAACTAAAAGATGCATTTTCTTGCATGAATCTGTGAACTTCATTGCTATATTCTGATCCAGATTGATGTTTTCATGGTTGCTACTCAGGGGGAGTAGTCAGATGTGCAGCTATGTGGTTCAGAGCATTTATATGGAAATTTCATTGTTACCTTTTTCATTGATGTCAAAGGGGGAGAAGTTCATTGTGAAAAATATTTCTAAGGAGAAGAGCCTTGTGGGGAGAAGTGCAGTTGAGAAGAAGAAGTCAGTGTGTTGGGTTGATGGTATTTTTCACATCATGTGTTGCCATCAATGCCAAAGGGGGATATTTTTGGATGTTGTGGATATGGTTGCTGATATGTGGTTGTCATTGATGTCAACACTATTACCATTTGGTGTATTAAAGGTTGTATATGTCGAGGATATTGAGAACATTGTAAAAAGAAGTGTTCTAGGTTCCCAGTGGAACTGTGTAGGTCAAGAAGGCATTTTGTTCTTTACATTGAAGATCAGTTGGTGTGGATTAAAGGGTCTATTATTGAATCTTTATATATCATCTACCAGAAGTTTCAGAGGTCCACACGAAGTTTTGATTGTGTTGTGGTCTAACAGTGTTTATGTGGTCTCTATCAGTGTTCCTGAATGAAGATTGTGTTATTCTGGTGATCTCAGTTGTTGCAAATGCTTCTTTGTTGTTTCTTGGTGTTTTTTAATGTCTCTAGATCATTCTCTATCTTTGTGGTACATCCACATTACTCAGAGAGCTCGTGGTTGAAGATCTTTTATTGCGCATGTTTGGGTTTTCATATTCTTGGCCAACATGTTGGTGATAGCATGTTATGGATCTTCATGGTGAAATTAATTAAAGTTATTTTGTATTGGAGATGTTAATTTGGGTCTCCACTATGTTGTGGCTGACCTTGGTGGATTTGCATTGGAAATTTATTTGTGAATTTGGGTTGACATTGAAAACATGTTTTATTTTTCGGCCATCTAAGCTGTGATGAAATCTCATGTTGTGGATATATAAGAGCAATTGGTTGATCGAATTCAGTGTGTGCATAAGTGTGAATGTATTCCAGAGAAAGTGTAGATGTGTGAATAGTGTTTCTATCATTCAATTTCAGAGTAGAGTGTGAAGAAGTTTGAGCGAAGTGTGAAGAAGTTTTTTTGTGATTAATTGGAACTGTAATAAGGCTTGTGTAGAAGCTATTCTTTTAGTTCATACTCTGTGGATCTAATCCATATTTCTATATTGTTGGACAGTGAGTCCTCTTTTGTATTTGAGCAGTGAGCTCTAGGTGGTGTGCCTGAATGCATGTGCATTCCCCTTATTATTTCTCATTATAGTTTTAACAGAGTATAATCTTGTGGACTAACATCCACCATGGTTTTTCCCCTAATAAGGTTTCCACATAAAAAAATATTGGTGTTCTTTGTCTCTCTAATGTGTTAATTGCTTGTGGTTAATTTCTTATTCATCAGATTTGAGATTAAGTTGAGTTAAGTAAGAAAATTTTAAGTTTCTGTCACAACTGATTCACCCCCACTCTCAGTTGTGTGTCCTTGTTTTTCCAACAAGGCTTCCTCTTCTCTTCCTTACTAATTTTTCTTCAAGGTCCTCCTCTTCTTCATATTGATCATTAGTAATGTTGAGGTTCTTCTCCCTTGTAGCTTTTTCTTTCTTGTCTCTCTTTCCGGGTACCATCGAAGGAATCTCTTTCCTTTTCCTAGATCTTGTAGTAGGTCCAAAAGAATTATGGCCTTTACCTTTATCAATATAATTGGGTTCAACTTTCATTGTAGGGGCTCCAAAGGGTTTAGAAGGAGCGGTCCTACCAGATCTCCTTAGTCCTGAAGATTCTCCCTCCATCTATTCTCTCTTAGCCCTTCCTAGTGCAATCTCCTCATCAGTGTAACATGCTTATCTAAGCTTCTTTTCTACATTCTTTCTTATTATTGGATTCTTGTGCTCCAAGTGAACCTCCATAATTTTTTTAGAATAAGTGTGAATTCTAGGTTCATTGGCATCTTTCAATATTTTCAGCAACATATGTACATAGACTTTGGCTTCATCTTCTATAATTTCATAACCCAATAGTTGAATCCACACGGTTCAAGGTTCAACAGCTTCAATCATACATTCATCAGAAGAGACATGAAATATGATCATTTTTATATTTCTCAACAACTTTCCCCAGAATCCTTTCTCTCTCATTCATGTTGCTCTTGAATACAACAAAGAATGTTGTTAGAGCATTATCTTTGTTCTTCAAATCACCCAGATTATGCAAGTAATCAAATATCTAATGTGCCACCGATCTGGATGTATCCCAAAACGCCATAGCGTCCTTACCAGGAAGTCTCTTCAGAAAATAGAACAGTAGACACATAATCAAAGAACCAAATTTAAATGCATACTTCCTTTCCCTAGTCATTCTCAAGTTCTCAAGAAATTGTTGTCAGAGAAGTTCACACAAATCATAATCTGCACCATTAACTTCCATATCGAAACCATTATAAATAGTTGTAGTAGACACAAAGTTCTCTTTGTTGGTGAAGTAAATTTTATGACCAATCATTATAGATGCATACTTCACAACATGATTAGTGATAGGATTTGTTGTAAGTTCTCTCCTATTATATGTAGCACCAGTGAGTTCGATCACCACTTCATTCTTTACGACTTTCAACATAGGTATTAGTCTGGTATCACAAATTCCAATAACAACCTTAATTACTTCCTTGGTAATAAGATGGGGTCGGTCATTCCACAATAATTTATCATGTATTTTATTGAGAACAGGTTTTACACATTTATCATCAACCATGGAACTGAAATTAGGAAAGTAGTTCCATCTATCCAATTTCTTCACAACAATGTTCGAGTATTCAGGTTTCACCAATGACCAATCATTATAGATGCATACTTCACAACATGATTAGTGATAGGATTTGTTGTAAGTTCTCTCCTATTATATGTAGTGTATACACTTAAAAATGGTCATATCACATTGTCTAGTAATTAATTAAATATTTTTAATATTTAATTAAAATCTTTTGATTCTATCTACGTATAAATAAATTTAAATAATTTATTTATATTGTTCATGATTTCATTTCGATTAGATATTTAATCACCTTTTCATATTCATTTCTTAATTAATTAAATAAATGTTATAATTTATTTTTATTAATTATCCTATAATCTTAGTTTGAATATTTTATTCAAATAAAGATTAAAATATTAAATTCTTCTAAATATCATTTATAATTAAATATTCCAAAATATTTGATTATTTCCTCTAATCAATAAATCTATTCATAATTAAATATTTCCAAAAATATTTAATTAAATTCTTCTAAATATTTCAAAATCTTCTAAAGTCACATCATGATTAAATATTGCAAAATATTTAATTAATTCTTCTATAGTTTTCAAAAAAAATCAAATATCAAATATCAAAAGCAATAGAATTAAATTAAATAAATTTTATTTATTTAATTTGGGATTTATCTTCAACTCCGGGAAACAAATTGCCAAAACAGAAAATTAAATTTCTCTGTTTCTGTGCAGGCTTGTTCCCGTGGGTTGAAGACAAGCTTCCATTCTTCTCTCCAACCTCTCAACCTCCCCCATTTTCTTCTCAACCTCTCAATCTCTCACCATTCAAACATACCAGACAATTCATAGCCATAGATTCTTGCCAGCCGGGATGAAGCCTGCAAAAAAAATCTATAAATACAGCTGCCGGGAGCTCCAAATCATATAGGATTTTTAGGCAAGTAAACTATAGGCAAATAATATTAGCATTCATAGCAATAGTATTATCACAGCAATAGCATAGCAATCATAGCAACAGAATCATGATTCATCTCATCTACAGCCCCTGTACATAATCTACAGCCCCTGTGCATAATTACAGCCCCTATCCATCTTCACTAGCATATAGAATAGTTTTTCTTTGCATACTCGTTCTGCAGTAGTCATTTGGAGAAGCTCACACAATCTGAGAGCCAGAAAGCTTCAAACCAATCTCTGGAGATAGAGAAAGACGGAACGTTCTTGAAGAATTTTTATTTTATAGCCAAGTTTATTTCAAATTTCTTCAATTTAAAGTTCTGTTAATAGTGTTTTGTTTTAATTAGATTAACAATAGAATACACAACACATTTTTGGCGCCCACCGTGGGGCTCTTGCCCCTTTTTAATGTTTTGTTTGTAGTTTTTTTTGGACAGGTTACAGGAAAAACAGCGGAATAGCGCAGACGACACGTTTTCGGAAGAATACCTCCAGTTTAGCGCCCCTGACAAATCTTTCAGCGCCCGTGAAGACTGTTTTAGCGCCCCTGACAAATCTTTCAGCGCCCGTGAAAACTGTTTCAGCGCCCGTGAAGACTGTTTTAGGGCCCGTGAAAACTGTTTCAGCGCCCGTGAAGACTGTTTCAGCGCCCGTGAAGACTGTTTCAGTGCCCGTGAAGACTGTTTTAGCGTGAAGACTGTTTCAGCGCCCGTGAAGACTGTTTCAGCGCCCATAATGATTCTTTCAGCGCCCATAATATTTCTTGCAGCGCAATTTTTTTTAAAACACTGTAATCTATAATCTGTACTCGTAGTTTAGTTTTAACTGATTCCGACGCAGCCGCGGACAGTTAATAATCTAAGGATAAAATTAACCAATCCTAGGGTAGTCATCTTAAGGATAAAATTAACCAATCCTAGGGTAGTCATCTTAAGGATAAAACGAAGCAATCCTAGGGTAGCCATTTAAAGAAAAACGAACCAATCCTAGGATAGACACATCATTTTTCAATTTTAGCTTAAAATGAATTTTCTGTTTATGTGAAGCAAAATCTTCACTTAGTTTAGAAAATTTCAATTTGGTGCTTAAAATTGAATCTAGTGTTTGCTTTGTTCTCAAGTGATAGGCCTATGCTCTCCCCTTAACTGGGTGATCAAAATGCCAAACTCACTTATTTCTTTTTATGCATCTTTAAGTTTTATTACAACCTTGTAGAGAGCCTGCTCTTGTGGGAAAAAGTACTCACCCAAGAGGAACGACTCAAGTGGGTTCAAGCCAAAGCCAGGCTATTCCACCCCACTATAAAATTTAAAGCAAAATTGGGGAAACCCTCTTTTGATGGTAGTGTGCATGATAACCATCCCCAAAGCCTTTGTTCTAAAGGTAGGGAGGTCTCTCGAGGGAGTTTATCATTTGCCGCACCGAACGGAAATCCTTACTACGAACCTAGTGTAGTAGCTAACCGAGTCAGTATTCAAACATCATCTCAATCACAGTGCAGGGGAGGGAAGAATCTACCCCCAAGATACTCACCATATAACTGCCAAGGATTGTTTGCTCAGGGGATCCGGTATCCACTTCCGTCACTCTGAGTACGCACCTGGAAAAGACAAAAACACGGGCGCCCTTTCGGGGGTGACACGGTTGTGTGAGTCGACGCAGTTTTAAGATGTGGGTTGTTGATTGCTATGATGACCTACTTGAAAACTAAGAGTGAGTCTGTTTGAAGTGCTTGTCATGTGTAAAACCTGTTAAAACAATTTTTGAAAAACATTTTGGTTACACACTTAATGTTTAGCATAGGACTTAAAAACAATTGTTTTCAATTTGTTTGATGTGTTTTCACTACATTAATTTAGATAAATATCATCCAAAGCACTCATTATCATATTGATCAATCTCATGTTACGAGATTGGAAATCTACAAAGTTTGTAAAAAAATCCGTTTCCAAAAGGATTAAGAAGCCAAAGAAACCTCTCAACCACAAGAAATTATTGAAGAAACAAAAATTCTTATATCAAAGTCAAAAAGTTTTACTTAAATATAGAACTTTTCTTCATAGGTATCATGATTGTGTTAGAGGTCTTTCAGATGATTATGCCATAGAGCCCTTGTATTCACAAGCTTATTTTCAAAGAAGAGCCCTTTCTCAAAGGCATAACCATAGTCAACGCATCCGTTTTAGTTATATTCCCCAACCAGCAATCGAATACTCTACTCGTCCAAATCAAATCTTACAATAGAGAACTTAGAAAACATTAGGCATCTATCATTAAATCCATCTTTTTACAAAGCCATGATTAAAACTTCATAAAGTGCAACAACCATCCTTTTCTAGATCTTTTGCTTATATTCCCACCAACAGGATTTTCATCCTTTCACTTAGGGAACAACACAAGCTACAAGATTAGAAAATTTTGTATAAGTCATAGAATTTTCATTCTATCTTGACCTTCATACATACCACATCAATTGCACTATTTAACTCTTTTGATCAAAAGCGAGTAAAATTTTGATACAAATCTATGCCTGTCTTCACAAGATCTCAAAAACAAATGGAAAAAGACGAGGGAGAAACTACAACTAGTAAAATGGGTGATCGAAATGAAAAAGAAGAGGAAACATTTAATCTTGATGAGATAACGGAAGAAAAGCTTCAAGAAGCAGAACAAGATCCTCAATTCCATACTCTTATGGAGAGAATCCTAGAATGTAACAAAGAAAAATATTTTCTTACATTAGCTAATCAAGGAGCTAAGTTGCCTCACACCTTTGACATAGAGGGGATTAAACAAAATCCTGAAAATCCTCCTAATGACTTTAGTGCTCTTAACCAACAGATAAAAGAATTACAAGGGAAAATAAAGGAAATGCAAGGAGGTACAACAAAGAAATATGTTTTGGAAGACATATCTCCTTATCCATTTGATAGGAGTCTTCAAATGATTCCATTTCCAAAACATTGCGAAATTCCTAAGTATGATAGGTATAATGGAAAAACTGATCCCATAGACCATGTTAGGGATTTCCGAAACATGAGTCTTGAATTCGCCTATGATGATACTTACTTGATGCGATTATTTCCACGAAGTTTAGGCGTACAATCCATGGAGTGGCTTTCAAAAATCACTCCACCTATTAAAACTTTTGAGGAGTTGATAAATCAATTTATCTCACAATACTCCTACAATATTCAACATCAAATAACAATGCTTGATCTTTGTAAAGTGAAACAAAAAGTAGGAGAACCCTTTACTATATTTTTACAAAGATGGAGAAGGTTATTTGCACGATATTCTCGTCCTATTCCTGAAAAGGAAAAGATGGATATTTTTATCAATAGCCTTGATCCAGAATTAAGCTATAGGCTTAACCTTCATTGTCCTCATAACTTTGAAAAACTGATTGAAAATGCAATCACTATTGAAGGGGCCTTGGTTAAAAGGGGAGTGATAAAACTTGATAATCCAAGTACATCAAATCAAAACAACGATAAAACAAGGTTTTGGAATAGAAACAAAAATGTTGTTAATGATGGCATAGTGGATGCCAATAATTTACGAACAAGGCCATCCGTTTTCAATCTATCAAGTGTTCCAAGAAACAATTCACAAGGAAATACAATACAACAAGGAAACAACAATCAACAAGGACAAATTTCCAAGCAAGAGAACATAACCAATCAAAATACCAATCAAAATCGTGGTAATTTCAATAATAATCTTGGCAATACCCAAATATCAAATCCGTCTAGACCTTCATTCTTTTCAAATCGACGGACTTTTACTGCTTTGGGTCAATCTCTTGAATCTGCTCTCAAGGAACTTCTTGATAATAAGGTTATCACTTTACCACCACAAAGAGATTATGAGCCACAAGTTAAACCACCATCATGGAATGACTCGTATTATTGCAATTATCATCGATGTAAAGGCCATAGGACAAACAATTGTCAAGCTTTGAAAAATCTAGTACAAGATTTAATTGACAATGGTACTATTACAATTGAGGGACATCATACCAATGATGATCATCAAGCATTCAAAGATCCTTTGCCAAACTACCAAAAGGGGGAAACATCGGATACCAAAGCCAAAAGCATACATAATGTTGAAGACAATATAATCCGCCATATTTACACAGATGATAATCGGATTAATGTTATCAAAATTAAAGGAAAACAAGAATATCAACAGGTTAATGTAACAACAAGAGGTCAAGCAAAGGTTGTTTTAAAAGGAAGTTCGTCTAAAACAACTATTTCTTCTCCAACTCAATATAATCTGGTTGATCAATTGAGAAAAACATCAGCTCAAATTTCTATTCTTGAACTTCTTAAAATATCCCCTATACACAAAAATATTTTAGAAGAAGCGCTTGTGAACACAACTGTTGATACTGATCTAGATGCAAACAGATTTCAAGCCATGGTAGGACATTTGTCTTCCCCCACTTGTCTTTCATTTTCCGATAAAGATGATGCTTCTATGACACATCCACATAATTCCTCGCTCTATCTTGAAGTCATGATCCATAAACATCGAATTAGACGTGTCTTAATAGATGGAGGAGCCGGTTTGAATATTTGTACCTTAAAATTGATAAATTCCTTAGGAATTTCAGAAAATGAAATTGATTCACGAAGGAAGATAACTATTAAGGCATATGATGATGAAGAAAGAGCTTCTAAGGGATTAATATTGCTACCTATCAGAGTGGGACCTGTTGTGAAGAATACTTTTTGTCAGGTTCTAGATCGAGATTTGTCTTATAACATACTTTTGGGTCGTCCGTGGATTCATGATATGCAGGCCGTACCATCAACATATCACCAATGTATCAAGTTTCCATATGATGGACAAGAAATAACCATACAAGCTGATTACAATAGTACCCAAACTTGTTCCAATCTTAGGGTGAGTCAAGATGTCTTTGTGCCACATAATAGAGAAGCTCTTGTTGTTTCTTCTTCTAATCTACAAGTCCAATTGCAAGAATTGACAAACAATCTTGATACTAAGCTGAAGTTTAAAGACAAAGGGGTAGGTGAATATTCACTATCTCTTTCTACTTTACCTCCTTCTCCAAGATCACATGGATTACCAACTTTATCAAATCAAAAGATTGCAACTGCTTCTACATCTCAAACTTCCGTGCCAATCACAAAGTTTGATGGAAAATTCATTAGAGCTAATACCACTGAAGAAGAAGCTGAAGATAGGGACATCCTAAATTGGCTATACAAAGATGAAGATGAATCTCTCTTGCACATTAAGTTACCTAAAGAACAATATGGTAAAGGGTACGCTATCATGCAAAAGATGGGTTATGAAGGAAATGGTCCTATAGGGAAACGAAGAGAAGGAATTGTGGAACCAATTCAGCCTATTTCAAAGCATTCAAGTGATAAAACAGGACTTGGCTATGGTAAAGATAAAGAAGAACTTACTTCACAACAGACATCATTAGTTCATAAAGGAGAATCCGTGTCAGATAAATCTCATGAATCAGTTTTCCAATTGCAAAATAGTTCAGATACTGATTCTAATGAATATGAATGGGACACCATTTATAATGATGAATTCTGGAAGGATAAACAAGTTGATACTATACATAAATATGCACCTGTTCTTATACAAGGAGAAGGTTCAAGGCCTCCACTCGATTATATTTTACAAAGCGATCATGACTCAAGTGAGGAAGAATCAGATTCTAACGAGATTGATAATCAACAGGAGAATACCATCACAGACCTTGTTTACCATGAGGATGACAACCACATCATGACTTTGACAATTCAAGACCTTACCCAACCTAATGATCCTATGCCTTTAGTTTATCCAGAACTTATAGATTGGGATATTGACGCACCTATCCACATTCCTACATTCAGTAATGATGAAGATGTTATAACTTTCCTTTGTTCCTCAAATGAAGAAAACAATTGTTTCATTCAAGAATCTTATACTCATGATTTTGACAAGGAGAGTGTCAAGTCTCTTAGCTGCAAAATAAATGAAATAAAAGATGGATCTATTGATGAAAACCAAAAAAAGGCAGTGATAGATCAAAACAAAAGAAAAATAAAGAGCGAATCTGACAGTGAAAACCTTTCTGAGGCATTGAAGGATGAGAAACTTGACACTCTTCCCAAGTATTATCATGAAAGATCTTCTATTTTGATTGAACCAACGGAATCAATCAACATAAGTACACCAGAGCAGCCAAAAGTTGTGCAAATTGCAGCATCATTAACAGTTGAAGAAGTCCAGAAATTCATGCAATTCTTGAAGGATAATCAAATTAACTTTGCTTGGTCATATGCTGATATGCCAGGGTTAGATCCTAATTTGATAATGCATCATTTATCTATCAAACCTGGGATAAAACCTGTAAAGCAAAAAGCTCAGAAAGATGCATCCACATGTTGCATTATTGGTCAAGGAAGAATTAAAGAAGCTTTTAGATGTTGGATTCATTCGAACTATTTGACTATGCAGAATGGATTTCAAACATTGTACCTGTTTCAAAGCCAGATGGAAGGATCAGAGTTTGTACAGATTTCAGGGATTTAAATAAAGCATGCCCTAAAGATGATTTTCCTTTACCTAACATAGATTTGATTGTTGACTTAACTGCTGGTCATGCAATGTATTCATTAATGGATGGATTCTCAGGATACAACCAGATAAAAATTGCACCAGAAGATCAAGATAAAACAGCGTTCACATGTCCTTGGGGTACTTATTGCTGGAATGTCATGCCATTCGGGTTAAAGAATGCTGGAGCTACTTATCAAAGAGCAATGACAACTATTTTTCATGATATGATGCATACATTCATGGAAGATTATGTTGACGATTTACTTGCTAAATCTCATACACGAGATGAACACCTAGAAATCTTGTCAAAAATCTTTGTCAGAATGGAAAAATTCAATGTTCGACTGAATCCAAAGAAATGTGTCTTCGGTGTTACATCTGGAAAACTCCTAGGGTACATTGTTTCAGAAAAGGGTATAGAAGTTGATCCAGAAAAGGTACAAGCTATAATGGACATGCCTCCACCATGAAATATCAGTCAATTAAGATCCTTGCAAGGAAGATTACAGTCCATCAGAAGGTTTATAGCTCAACTGGCAGACAAAAGCTTGCCATTCACACATTTATTGCATAAAAATGTTCCATTTAAATGGGATGACAAATGTGAAGCAGCATTCAATCAGATCAAGCAATATCTTACACATCCACCAGTTCTAATTCCGCCTATTCCGGGAGAGCCGCTTATACTCTATATTTCAGCAACAGAAGTATCTTTGGGTGCATTGCTAGCACAAGAAGACTCTACAGGTAAAGAAAGGGCTATATATTATATCAGCAGAACCTTAACAAGACATGAGTTAAACTACAGTTTCATTGAAAAAGCTTGTCTTGCAGTAGTGTTTGCTTCTCAAAAGTGGCGACATTATATGTTAACTCATACAGTTAGGTTGATAACAAAGATTGATCCATTAAAGTACCTATTAAGCAGAGCTACTTTAACAGGAAGACTTGCAAAATGGGTAATGATATTAAGTGAGTTTGATATTCACTATGTAGACCGAAAAGCGATTAAAGGACAGGTCATTGCAGATCAGTTAGCTGAAGCTCCTCTACAAGAAGACAATCCAATGCATATTGAGTTTCCTGATGCAGATGTCTTTACAACAACAATTCAGAGACCATGGGCATTATACTTTGATGGATCATATACACAATATGGCTCGGGGGCAGGGATTCTTTTTGTTACACCTGAAGGACATACCATCTCACGATCATATCGGTTGATGTTTCCTTGCACAAATAACATAGTAGAATATGAGGTATTACTCATAGGATTAAAGATAGCTTTGGAATGGCAGATTACAGAGCTGGAAGTTTATGGTGATTCACAACTTGTCATTAATCAAATTAATGATGACTATCAAACAAAAGATGATAAGTTGTTACCATACAAAAACATGGTGGATGATTATAAGAAATATTTTGTGTCAATCAAGTTTTCACAAATATCAAGAATTGACAATAAAGCTGCAGATGCAATGGCTACCATTGCTTCTTTATTACAAATATCAAAAGATCAAACCAAGTATGAATTCTTGGTGGAACAATTGTTTTCTCCTGCATATGATAATCCTGAAACCCAAGTTATATGTCATTTGACTGGTTCAGATTCACCCTTATATGGCAAAACATATACCTATTTGAAAGATAACATCTTGCCTTTAGATTTATCCCGAAACCAAAAACGGAATTTTATTCGCCAATCATCCCGTTATACCTTAATTGCCAATATCCTTTATAGACGTGGTCTTGATGGTACACTCCTTAGATGTCTTGAACGTGACGAATCTGAAAAAGCCTTACAAGAGGTTCACGGTGGTATTTGTGGAACTCACTCAAGTGGTTTGACTTTAGCAAAGAAACTTGTCAGAATGGGATACTATTGGCCTACCATGGAGCAAGATTCTTTTACTTTTGTTAAGAAGTGTTCTAAATGCCAGATCCATGGGAATCTTATTCATGCACCTGCACAAGAATTGCAGCCTTTTATTTCAACATGGCCCTTTTCTCAGTGGGGATTAGATCTTGTTGGAAAAATACATCCTTCATCATCAAATGGTCATAAGTTTATCATCACAGCTACTGAGTATTTTACAAAATGGATTGAAGCTGTTCCTCTAACAACAGTGACTGGTAAACAAATATCTTCATTTATCCTGAATTACATTATTTGTAGATATGGAATTCCTAATTCTATTGTTACTGATAATGGAAGACCTTTTAAGAATCAGGATGTTGATGAACTTTGTGAAAGATTTCATATCCAACACAGGTACTCTACACCTTATTATCCACAGGGTAATGGTCAAGCAGAAGCTTCTAACAAAACCATTTTGAAGATATTGAAGAAGACAGTAAATGATGCTGGACGTGATTGGCATGTTCAACTCAACCCAGCTTTGTGGGCATATAGAACTAGTATTCGCACACCAACAGGAGCTACACCATATGCTTTAGTCTATGGAGCAGAAGCAATCTTACCATTGGAAGTTGAAATACCTTCGCTTAGGGTTTCACTTAAGGGATTGATAAGTGATGAAGACTACCGAGTTTCTCGCCTTCAAGAACTCGAACTGTTAGATGAAAGACGCCAACATGCAGCTGATCACTTGAAAGGTTATCAACAAGTCATATCTCGTAGTTATAACCACAGAGTTAAACCACGGGCATTTCAAGTGGGTGACTTAGTTTTGAAGGAAAATCCACGTAATCAGCAAGATAGAGAAAAGAAAGGCAAATTTGAACCTAATTGGCTTGGTCCATTTGTTATTATAGCAGCATATGGTTCTGGAGCATATCAGTTATCCACATCAGAGGGGGACCTGTTTGAAGAGCCAACCAATAGTATTCACCTTAAGAAGTTTTATGTCTAAAAAGTCCTGAAAAAATCAAAAAAATCATAAAAAATCCTGAAAAAAAATCAAAAAAATCATAAAAAGTCCTGAAAAAATCAAAAAAATCATAAAAAGTCCTGAAAAAATCAAAAAAATCAGAAAAATCTTGAAAAAGTGCAATAAAAACAAGTGGTGAAAACTTGGCAAACAAGCGCTACTTGTGATTGAAATGGGCTCCTCCATTTATTAATTTATGTCTTATTTTCACTTTGGGCATCATTCATCCACGTCTATCATTTGTCAATAACTTTCATTATCCATACCATGTAGTGAGAATCTTTAGGTTTTATCATGGTTTGATGAAATTTGTACATATCTTTTATCTTTAGGTTGTGTTTACATTAAGGGCAAAACATGGAAACATACAAGAGAGGGGCAACGAGCTTTCAAAATATCACAAGCAGACAAATAACAATTTGACAAAACACAACCTCGTCATATCAAATCAATCACAAACATATTCATGTCAATCGAAATCTAAACAAAATGATCCAAACAAACTATCGACATACAGAATATCAATGATGGTAACCAAATTGGATGATCTTAATCTGAATAAATGTTTGAAATGCCTTAAACAGGATTTGAATGGTTGTTTGATTTTCTATCATATCTCTGGAGTAATTCGATGATGTACTGAACTAGAAAAGCAAGGAAGGAGTATGATTTTTCTTTGTCTTCTGTTTGTGAGGAAACTCATTAGTACTATGCAAATTGGTCGCGAGACATGCTCTACTATGGATCATGGATGACATTTCAGAATTTGCATGGGAAAAGGGTTAACTCTTGTCTGTTTATGCAAGCAATACTCAGGTCATCTTGGTTCAATTATACCTAGATGCTTGTATTAACTTGCTATATCAAAAATCATGAAAGCAATACTCAGGTCATCACTGGTGCTAACATACCCTTTGATGCTTGTATTAACTTTCAACATTTCAAAGCTCTATGATGATACAAAAAGCATGTATAAGCTTTCCAAATGGCAATATTGTATGAATGTCCTGCATGGTTAGTATAGATTGCATTCATGTTAGAATTTGCATCTTGCATTCATAGATTCCTAAAAGATGGCAAAAAATCAAAGATTTATATCTCCTCAAATATGACTGAGTATATTTTGACGTTCACAAAACATCATACATTCATTCATTTATCATAAACATCATTTCATAAATTATTACATTCATTCATCTATCATAAACATAATACATTCATTTATCTCATAAAATCATATATATAAATATCATAAATCATGAAGCCATCATATAGTACACATCATATATATATATATATATCATGTAAAATCATCTCTGCATTTCATATATCTCAAAATGAATGTCAAAATGTACAAGGATGTCAAAATACAAATGATATAATATCATCAAAAATGTGATCATCTCACGGTGTATACAAAATGTCTCAACAGAATGTCATAAAAGAGATCATATATAATGCACTAGGCAGAGCTATCCTGTGATGGAGCTGGCCTAGGACCTGTACCACCTGCCCCTGATGGACCTGTATCACCTGCCCCTGATGGACCTGCTCCGCCTGACCCCGGTGGCCCTCTAGGAGGTAATGGCTGTGTCACACCCCTGCTGGTAGTACGAGAGCGACCATGAGTAGATCGTGACTGAGTGTAGCTCTCTCTCTGCTCAGCTGGGACTGCATCATGATATCTGGTGCGATAAAACTCTGCCTCTCGAGTAGCCCTCGTAACCTCTCTCATCATATCACCTGGCAAAGTGCTACCTGCCACTCTCTGTAGGCTATCTGCAAGTAATGGCCGCTTCACCCCGTAGCCGCATCTCTCGCCAGCATCGTTTACCCCACAACTGGAAATCAGTTCCCGTGGATAGCCGAGCCGCAATTCATCGCCGCAAGAGGATATCTAACTACATCGCCGGATCCATCGACGGAGATGGGTATGTCTCATCCGTGGTCCACCTCTGCCTGCACTACCTCCTCTGCCACCTCTCCTGCCACCTCTCCGCCATCTCTCCTGCCACCCCTACCATCACCACCATCATCTCCATCTGAGTCATCATCTCCACTACCCTCCTCATCCTCACTGTCCCTGAATCGTCATCACCTGACTCTGAGTCTCTCTGTCGATGTCTCTGTCCAATGACAGGAGCAACGGCCTCATCAGGATCAAACATACGTGGAGGAGGATGCTGTAGAACATACTGCACATACTCTGGTGTCGCCCCTGCATCCAGAACATCCGCCTGGTAGTCCCACATCTATGCACCTAAACTGAGGAACTCTGCAACAGCTGCATCATAAGAGATCCGTGGGCCCCACACTGCAAGCTCTGCCTGTCGCCGTGCATAAATAGCTGAACCAACAGGCATACCCTGAGTCTGACCAAACTGTCGCAATACACGTCCAGCAAGAAATCTCTCCAAGATCCATGTGGTCCGTCCAATCAAAAATCTGGAAGTGCATACAAAAGGCATCTCCCTCGCATCCTCTGGCCATGGCTCACAATCCAAATATGGCCTCCAACATACTGTGTCCAAACTATCTAACAGCCGCTGCCAATACACTAGTTTGCCCAGTCTAGGCTGAGCAATAATATGTGAATATCTCCATCTGTATGGTCGACCAGCTGGTCGATCTCCTCGAGTCAATGGACGTAACACTGCAAAATGCTCCCATGCCCATATCTGTAATAATGAACATCCGACAGCAAAACTCTGGCCTCTACCATATACAATGTGATGTAGCTCGTCATATAAGTGGGCTAGCATACAGGTACCCCATGCATATCGTGTGCCCTGCATCACCATGCTCTCTAAGACACGACCCCATCCGATCGCGAACCCCTTCGACCTATGGTCGGGGCACAACACACCTCCAATGAATCCTGCAAGTACAGCCGGTAGTGGTGGATAGGCATCTGTAATCTCACCCCATGGGATGAAGTACCCAGCAATCTGATCATCTCTAAATATCCGTCTCAAAGCAAGAGTACCTCCAGCCTCTCATCTATCAAAAACAACAATCTCTCCCATCACTGGGATCCGTAGAATGCGATATACATCCTCGGGAGTCACTGTAATCTCACCGGTCGGTAAATGAAAGGTGTTGGTGTCGCTATGCCACCGCTCTGCAAGTGCTGTCAATAGAGCCCTATTGAGGCGAACCTCAGGCATATCAAGTAATGCAGTCAAACCACAAGCGTCAATCACATCTCTATCAGACTGTAATAAATGTGGAATCAATGACCATGTGCTCGGGAAAGCCTCTCGTATCTGCAGGACACCTAGTCTCTCCTGTTCACATACATCATCAAAACAACATCAATATCAAATCATCTTAACATATCAATCCAAAATGAATCAATCAAATTATTTGTTATACAAATAATATCAAAATCATGTTTGTTTTTAACAATCTTAGAAGCAAACAAATCAATCAAACTATTTGTTTTTCATCATCATGGAATGCAAATAATCAACATCAAGTTTCTTTCTAACAACTTTAGGAGAAAACTTATCTATCCTATTTGTTTTTAACAACTTTAAAAGCAAATTTATCAGCTACTATTTGTTCTCCAACAACTTGGGAAACAAATTTATCATGTGGAACAAAATGCGCTACAGAACTAGTTTTATGCGCTACAAAATTCTTTATCAGCGCTAAGTAACTTTTTACGCTACAGAATCAATTAATGGTGCTATGATTTTTATCAACAGCGCTATGGAATATTTTGCGCTACAATATTTGTTAAGAGCGCTGCAATACATCTTATTTGCGCTACGATATCATATGCGCTATGAAAATCATCAAATGCGCTATGAAATCTATCACGGGCGCTACGACATTGTATGCGCTATGAAAAATTTCAAATGCGCTACGATACGCCTTAAGGGCGCTACAATATTAAATGCGCTACAAAAATTATTGCATGCGCTACGATACACTTTAAGAGCGCTAAAACTCAATGTTTTTAAATTAAAACATTAAAAACGTGCGCAAAATGAAATTTTCGAAAGACGGGAATTTACGAGACACATACCGGAGGTCCGTAGTGCGCTGGCCGCTGATGACGTCGGATACGCTCGAAACGGTGCAGGTGAACTGGAAGTGCCATGATTATCCACTCAGAGCTCAATATTTGCAAATTTTACTAGGTTAAAATTGAAAATGACATGGAAAATGACATTTTTAACCTATATAATGGAAAAATTGGAGCATTTTATCATATTTTCACATACCAGGGGCAATTTCTTTATCAAATTTTCATTTCATATCTTATCAGGGCAATTTCTTCATATCATAAGTTTCGAACGACAAATCAATATCTTAAAAATCATCAAAATTCAAAAATTCAAATATCGATTCATCGTTCGCGGGGGCATACACATACATCTATTAAATGTTTCAAATCAATATTTGGGGCAAAATTTCAAAATTCTTTGAAGTAATGCGTAAAACACATCACTTCAAAGAGGGGCAAAATGTATACACTTAAAAATGGTCATATCACATTGTCTGGTAATTAATTAAATATTTTTAATATTTAATTAAAATCTTTTGATTCTATCTACGTATAAATAAATTTAAATAATTTATTTATATTGTTCATGATTTCATTTCGATTAAATATTTAATCACCTTTTCATTCTTAATTAATTAAATAAATGTTATAATTTATTTTTATTAATTATCCTATAATCTTAGTTTGGATATTTTATTCAAATAAAGATTAAAATATTAAATTCTTCTAAATATCATTTATAATTAAATATTCCAAAATATTTGATTATTTCCTCTAATCCAATATTCATTTTTAAATCATTTCAAAATTCCTCCAATTCAATAATCTATTCATAATTAAATATTTCCAAAAATATTTAATTAAATTCTTCTAAATATTTCAAAAATCTTCTAAAGCCACATCATGATTTACCAAAATATTTAATTAATTCTTCTATAGTTTTCAAAAATCAAAAATCAAATATCAAAAAGCAATAAATTAAATTAAATAAATTTTATTTATTTAATTTGGGGATTTATCTTCAACTCCCGGGAAACAAACTGCCAAAACAGAAAATTAAATTTCTCTGTTTCTGTGCAGGCTTGTTCCCGTGGGTTGAAGACAAGCTTCCATTCTTCTCTCCAACCTCTCAACCTCCCCCATTTTCTTCTCAACCTCTCAATCTCTCACCATTCAAACCTACCAGACAATTCATAGCCATAGATTCTTGCCAGCCGGGATGAAGCCTGCAAAAAATCTATAAATACAGCTGCCGGGAGCTCCAAATCATATAGAATTTAGAAGCAAGTAAACTATAGACAAATAATATTAGCATTCATAGCAATAGCATTATCACAGCAATAGCATAGCAATCATAGCAACAGAATCATGATTCATCTCATCTACACCCCCTGTACATAATCTACAGCCCCTGTGCATAATTACAGCCCCTGTCCATCTTCACCAGCATATAGAATAGTTTTTCTTTGCATACTCGTTCTGCAGTAGTCATTTGGAGAAGCTCACACAATCTGAGAGCCAGAAAGCTTCAAACCAATCTCTGGAGATAGAGAAAGACGGAACGTTCTTGAAGAATTTTTATTTTATAGCCAAGTTTATTTCAAATTTCTTCAATTTAAAGTTCTGTTAATAGCGTTTTGTTTTAATTAGATTAACAATAGAATACACAACACACTCTCTTTGCTTCAATTTCTTCAGGGATCAATGTAATGTCCCACCCTAGGTGGACACTTGCTAACACAATTTTTTTGATTTATTTAGGTTTGATTTCCAAAATATTTGGGTTTTGATTTTTGAATGATAATATTTCCATGAATAATAAAGAAATACATATAATTGCAATGAAGAGAAATATGGATGAACTATGGAAAATTTTAAAATTGTTGTAGCAAACCCTTATATTTTTCCTCTTTCACAAATCAGATTTAAAATGGGTTGCAAATACAAAATACTTATATATTTTCTAATCAGACTTAAATTTCCATTGCAAGTACAATATAAATCATACCTAAAGCCAAGCAATAGATATTTTCAAATTTTGGAAATGATAACAACTGACTAGCAGCTTCAAATTAGTAGTAGTGAAACCCTCCTATTGGACGTGTGATATAGTTTATTAACTTCTCCACTCAAAAGTGTTGAAACCTGTTAACAAGAGCTTGGACGTCCATTGTGAAAGGCTCAACAACCTCAAGACTTAGGCATTTTCTGCCAAAGATCCAAATGCCCTTCTCATGAAATTTGTACGACCTACTAATGCTTGAATGGTACAACCTCAACAAGGTTGCAATAGTAAAAACAAAAAGTAAAGATTATACTTCTGACTTCTAATAATTATCTCTTTAGACCCTCTAAATTTCTCTTAAGATAGAACACCACACAAACTGTGCATAATATGACTCCCACATGCCAAAGAGAGAATGCACAACTCAACAATAAAATGTTCTTTAAATGATTTTCTTCAAAGCTTCTAGTATGCTAGTAATATTCCTCTCAAAACCTTGAAAAACTTCACAATTTAGCACAATGAGACTTCTATAATAAAGCCTCCTATAATTGCAGCCTTCAGATGGTCTTTCACACCCTTAGGTAGCTGAAATCTAAGAGAGACTACATCCTTAAAGACGCGTTTGATGCAACAAACCCTAGTTCACTACTCTCAACAAGAATTCTTCAAAAGTATAAGTGTTGAATGATCAAAAGATGATTAATTTGCTTTTTTACAATGCTTTTTATACTCTTCTCCTTAAGAGGTCGATTTCAACATGAGCTTTTTAATTATTTAATATATCTCATCACTTGATTTTGATGTTGACTTTATATTATAGCATTAAATAGGCGCTCAAAACAAAGTCACTTTATATTTTGACCTTAATAACATTAAATAACTCTATTAATATAAAGTCAAAATAAATTATTATAATGTGCAATTTTAAATAATTAATAATTATTAAAGTCTTACTTTAATAATAATTAAAATAACATATCTTCCTCAAGAATCATTATTTTTTTATTCAATCAAAACTAGAAGGTCAACCGCAGAAACCAATACTCATCCAGGTGTCTTTCCCAAAATAGAAAGGTTGGCCATTGACACTCAACTAACTTACTATAAATAGTAAGTGCATCAAAACGGAGCTAGAAACCTCTGAATAACTTAGCCTTAGAATATGCAAAGGATCTGGAGATTCCAACTGTTGCAAACTACCACTTGAAGATCTCCTTAACACCCAACCTAGATCCTCTAATCCACAAAACTAGCCTACGAGGGTCAAATGATAAGCTAATCCTTCGAACTCTGATGCTCACAAAAAAGGGGACATTGTAGTCCACCCTCCCTGAAATTTCTTTTCCTTAAGAAATTGCAATTGAATAGATAACACCACCATAAGAGGCCTAAGGGAAGAACTGTAGAATGATCCACATGATTGCAAATAACCCTTGTTGCACAAGAAAAAGGACAACTAAATAACACATAGACCAAGGTCAACCCCTATACCATGTGTCACAGAAAAAATTTCACTAGGAAGATGCAACCAACAAAATTCCCAACATATCCTTTGTATCTTTTGGGTAGAAATCAAACTATGCTCAACATCACTACAAATAACTACCTCAATAGCAAACAATATGCCAATTGGAATAACAATGCAACATATTCCTGGATCCCAAACCCAAAATGGAAGGTTGTTATGCATAACATCCTATGACTTGTGTAGTGTTATTCTGATATCAACTTCACTATGCTAAAAATGGTGAAGCAACTCATTGGAATCCCTCCAAACCATAGTGCCATACCTATCACCACCTAGATCCCAATACAATCGAAACACATCCATCTGTTAAGAGGAGGTAAGAATATCTAGATAGCTTTACACTGCAACATTACCCTTCATCCTCTGCAAATCCCTATGGATGTGTTGAGTATCCCTCATAGGTGTTAGAAGCTATGTAACTGCTCCTCCCAAATCGAGGGAATGATAAAACTCTCCTCCATCACTGCTATCAAAAATAAACATGCCATCATGCCTACTGACATTGCAACCTCTTTCAAACCATGTATCCAAAATAATTCTATGAGATAAAGAAGTGGAAAACTTTGTCAAGTACACATTAGCACGATAGTAATATGATCTCTGATCTTGCAAACAATCCTCTAAAAATAATCGAGTCAGACCCTTGCAGTCTCTAGTCCCATCTTTTGTAGATGGCAACTCCTCATCCCACAATGGATGGTATTAATCTCAAGCAAATCCACACCTACACATCATCAAATCATTAATTTGTGGACTAAAGGAGAAGTGATGAGCACTTCTAACTATGCAGTCAAGATAAAATGCACCTACCTGTGTTAGTGGTTGACTGTCATAGTCATGGGGAACGCACTCCTCATCAATCTCATTACTGGAATCAAGAGATGGATCACATCTCTGATTTTAAGGAGTTGGTTGGGTAGGTACTCTAAAAGACCTCTCTGTAAACCTAATTGAAAAATCCTTGTCAGATAGCAATTGAAGGTAATCTGACTTAATTCCCTACAAAGCACGCGCTATAGTCTACAAACTAGATATGGAAGTGCCAACTACTACCCTTGTCCACCTATCCTCCAATTGTGTTGACCATAGGAGGTACTCCACAAACTTATGTGTGTTTTCAAAATGAGATAAGGTTTGGACAACCCTATCCTTAGTAACTATCAGTTGCTCCTTGAGTCCTAGTGACTCGATAGGCTCACGCCTACCATCCACCTCAACCAAGGTATTACCTGAACTGTCTACAGAAGTAGGAGGCATGATCTCACTAGTAGACAGCTCACAATACTTGTGCACATAATATGGGATAGTGTGATGAGTCAACATGCTAGTCACACAAGACTCTACCTCCTTAGCACAAGACTCGCCAATAGAAATCTCTACTCTGCCAATGTAGAGACTAGTACCCCTGTCATGTGCAAAAGCAAGCACCTCATTGCTAGATGGTTCGCAGGGTGTATGCATATCTTCCCCTGTCATATATGTATCTTGGGCCTTCAACCCTAAAGTATCCCACTCATTCGCAGATGTCATGGCATCCCTAGAAGATGAAATTTCTGCTATGGATGATGATGAACAAGCAAAAATCACTTCCTCACAAAGCTCAACAATTTGGAATTGTGCTTCTCGAAGAGCCTCCTAAGTGGTCTTCAAGGAATTCTCCAAGACCATAAGCTCATCAGTAAGCTTATCCACTTCCCTCTCTTTCCCCTCAAGTGCATCATAGCAAATCTCACCAAGTTGAAGTAGGTGATCTCTATCTGAAAGTAGTTGCATATAATTAGTTTGTGTTTTCATCAATGCCTCTTTGAGTGCATGGTAGCTTGGAAGGGAAAGACCTCCTTCAGGATTTTTTTGTATTCCTGGAATCCTCTAGCAATACATGTCCAACAGCTAAATAATTTCATCATACTATCCAATGGCTGCAACAATTTTGTCTCCATTCACCATCAGTTGTTTCGCTAGATGATGGGACCCCTGAGACTCATCAATCTCATGTAATTTATCTACTATGCTCCCATTTCCTAAGGTATGGTATACAAAATTAGACTTGTTGTGACATGAATCCACAACACCTAATGCACCATTAATACCCAAATATTGAGTATCAAAATTGGGCAAGCCTACACAACCATCATTCTCATGAGTAATGGTTGTTATAGCATATAGATGCAAGGAATTCTAGTTGCTGCTATAAAAATTAGAATTGTTATGGTTAGGATCCTCCATGCATTTCTCAATTTTGACACTTATATCTTGCGTGTTAACATTAGAATATCCTTCCACAACTTTTCCCTCATGTGCCATAGCATATAACTTATTATTACACTCAGTAGTATGACTATGGTCATAAAAATTAGAATTGTTATCAAGGTTGATAACAACTTCTTGAGTGTCAAAAGTATCATCAAGGAGTTCTATCAACTTACTATCAAGATGTATGGTCTTCTCATCATCATCCACTTCAAATTTTATGCTCTTTCTTTGCACTTTCTCCTCTTCAAACAAAATAGGGTCTTAACTTGTCTTCGCATTGTTCAAAGACATTATGCATTAAATCATATGCAATTGGAGACAATACCTTTTCTTGATTTTGAACAACTAGTAGAAGGGATAAGAGAGGCTAATAAATATCATCACCCTCATTAATAATTGAAATCATGATAGTCCTGATGTTGTCCTAGATAGTCTTATCATGTCTCTCATTGATTTAGTCCAAGAAAAGATGAAACACTTGTAGAACAAGATCGTGGCAATCACAGTCAATCATGACAATGCATGATATAGCTTGTGCCATCAACTCAAGGATTAGGACTATCGACATCACCTATCCCATCAAAACTATCAACAATCTACTACAATACTTCTCTCATTTTACCAATATTATAAGGAACCTAAGGAGTTGTGATCCTTATAAGCTAACTAATACAAAGGGAAATAGTAAGCCTAATATCATTGTCTTTGTATCTCAAATACTTAAGCTCACCCAAAAAAGTCACTGTTGAAGTCATAGCAATCTGTAATAATGAAGAAGGTGACTTCTCAACAAGACTTAAGCATTCTTCCAATCTTCTCAACGTGACTGAAGTATCACATCCAGAGTTAGGTTGACTGCCAAGTTTGGTACTTTGTTCATGGATAATTTTGGCCAACCACTTCCTATCTCTTGATACTAACTCTCTATCACTGCTTGAACCCATAATTAAAACTGTTTGGAAAAATATTGAAACTAAAAACAAAGAGTGTTGATCACTCAAATGATGCAAGATTTGTACTCACTAAATATTGATTAAACCCATTAGGATGGCAGGAAGCCACTTTGATACCACTGTAATGTCCCACCCCAGGTGGACACTTGCTAACATAGATTTTTTTATTTTTTTAGGTTTGATTTCCAAAATATTTGGGTTTTTATTTTTGAATGATAATATTGCCAAGAATAATAAAGAAATACATATAATTGCAATGAAGAGAAATATTGATGAACTATGGAAAATTTAAAAACTATTGTAGCAAACCCTTATATTTTCCTCTTTCACAAATCAGATTTACAATGGGTTGCAAATACAAAATACTTATATATATTCTAACCAGACTTAAATTTCCATTGCAAGTACAATACAGATCATACTTGAATCCAAGCAACAGATATTTGCAAATTCTACAAACGATAATAGTTGACTGGCAACTTCAAATCAGCAGTAGTGGAACCCTTCTATTGGATGCCTGACATAGTTTATTGAAATCTCCACCTCAAAAGTGTTGAAACATGTTAACAAGATCTTGGACATCCATTGTGGAAGACTCAACAACCTCAAGACTTAGGTATTTTCTACCAAAGACCCAAATTCCCTTCTCGTGAAATATGTACGGCTTGCTAATGCTTGAATGGTATGGCCTCAACAAGGTTGTAGTAGTAAAAAAAAACAATAAAGGTTATAACTATGACTCCCACATGCCAAAGAGAGAATGCACAACTCATTAATAAAATGTTCCTTAAATGATTGTCTTTAAAGCTTCTAATCTGCTAGTAATATTCCTCTCAAACCCTTGAAAAACTTCTCAATTTAGCACAATGAGACTTATGTAATAAAGCTTCCTGTAATTTCCACCTTTAGATGGTCTTTCACACCCTCAAGTAGCTGAAATCTAAGAGAGACTACGTCCTCAAAGACCCATTTGATTCAACAAACTCTGGTTCACTACTCTTCATGAGAATTCTTCAAAAGCATAAGTGTTGAATGATCAAAAGATGATTAATTTGCTTTTTTACAATGCTTTTTATACTCTTCTCCTCAAGAGGTCGATTTAAAATTGAGATTTTTAATCATTTAATATATTTCATCACTTGCTTTTGATGTTGACTTTATATTATAGCATTAACTATGCACTCAAAACAAAGTCACTTTATATTTTGACTTTAATAACATCAAATGGCTCCATTAATATAAAGTCAAAATAAATCATTATAATATGTACTTTTAAATAATTAATTATTGTTAAAGTCTTACTTTAATAATAATTAAAATAACATATCTTCCTTAATAATCATTATTTTTTTATTCCAACCACTACTTATCCAAGTGCCTTTCCCAAAATAGAAAGGTTGGCCACTAAAACTCAACTAACTTACTATAAATAGTAAGTGCATCAAAATGGAGCAAGAAACCTCTGAATGACTTAGCCTTAGAATATGCAAAGGATTTGGAGATTCCAACCACTACAAACTACCTCATGAAGAGCTCATTAATGCCCAAACTAGACCCTCTAATCCACAACACTAGCCTACGAGGGTCAAATGATAAGCTAATCCTCTGAGCTCTGATGCTCATGAAAAAGGGGACATTACAGTCAATAACTTCCTATCTTTCCTCTTATTATGAGCTTGTGATCCCATGATTATAAAATTATGAAGTACAAATGAAATAGTGAAAGCCTTCCTCCTTTGTTCCTCCTTCAAATGAGTAGAAAACAAACACAATTCCACTTAATAATTTTCCCAATGATGCCTCCTTTCAAAAATTCAATTCAAATTGCAAGTTCAAGACCTTGTAGAAGATAAAACTTGGTAGAAAATAGGTGAAATTGTTGCTATCGGTCATACATTGTCAAGTTGTAGAATTGAAAGTGACATTTTACTAGTAAAATTTTTCAAAAATGGTCAAAACTAAAATAGGATCTTGTTTATAAATAGGATCCCATTTCTTTTTTCAACGGTTAAAATAATAAATGAAGGAAACATGATCTTGTTCACAAATTGAGATCTCGTATTGTAAATCAAGATCTTGTTTTTTAAAATTTGAATTTTTGATTAGATTTTTGCCTTATTTTTAGTTCGAAAAAGGCTTAGGGACCCAAACCTAAGCTTTGGACCTAGTTTGACCTGTAACTTGAAGTTCATGTCAATGTCACAAGAAAATAGTGACTTTGGACATATGTCTGAAGAATTTTTTGCAATTTTTTTTCACAAAATTAAAACCCATTGTTGTCAATCAGATTGCACCTGAATGCTTGAACAACTAAATTCAGCAATCTGTTGAAACATTGGATCAAACTCAGGTTGTGGGTGACCTATAACAAGATTGAACCTCTGGATTCTAGGCCAGCTTCCTATATGATTCTCAAATTAATAATTGGTAAATTTTTGGGAAAAGGGATAGAAATACTGAAAGCAAAGCTTAAACTGTAATGAAACCTATTGATGCACTTGATTGGAAACACTAATTGCAACCTAACTCACAAATAACCACTCAACACTTTAATTCACATAACCTAATTTGATAGCTCAACCACCTGAATGCTTTAAACAAAGGCTTTGATTTAATGCAATATCGAGGGAAAATGAAGTTTTCACGACTAAATTGATTAATCAATTACATGCACAGTGTATAACGAGTGAACTTTAAACTAAATTGCATACAAATATGTGAAAAAGATAGGAAAATCAGAGGTCTCGGAACTAAAAACACAGTAATTTTTTGATCAAATTCCTCACAATAATGATGCCTAAAATCTAGAAGGCAAACTCGAAAATACTAAAGAATTAAAAGGAATCCTTTGCAAATCATAAACTAATGAACCTATAAAACACTGTTGTATTAATCTGAAAACTGAGTTACATGACAATTCCCTTTGCAGAATGCAAAAGCTGAATAACAAGAAATAGAGGAAAATAACTAAGTTGTTACACTTTATACAATAAGCCTCTCAAAAGGCATGATGATGAAACTGAAAGTGAAACTCAGTGTAAAAACTGATATCTCCAAAGTAATCCACGAGCAAAAAAAAAATCCCTGAAAAGAAGGCTCAAACTCATGCAAAAATGAGTGCATGATGATCCAAACTCAGTTCAACTCATAACTAAATTGTAAAACACTCAAACTGCACTGAAAATCCCTGAAAAGTGGGCCCAAGCATGCGAAAATCATCTTGTTTTTGTCAATCCGCCCATGATGACTTGAACTCCATTCTTGCATGATAAATCTTCAATTGTTAATCCCTGATTCTTCCAGTTTGATTTACATCATTTGCATGATTTTACCTAAGGAGGATTAAGTAATTAAATATTAAAAATAAACCATGTATGATTATTTTAATATCTAAACATGGAAAAGCCCTCCTTATTTCATTTTAAATATTAATGTAATATACATTAATATTTAATTACATTGATAGCTCCAATTGAAATCATGCAAATGATGAGTCAAAGTAATCATTTTTTTTTCTAGAAAGGAAATAATGACTTAGATAATGCGCATGGACTCATGCAATCATTATGGTTTGCTTGACTTTGGACAACGTAGACCACGGGAGATAAATAAAAGATAATGATTAAAGTAAAATCATTAGTTAAAATTTATTCTCATTTCAACTTAGGTAGGATGAAAAAACTCGAACCCTAAATTCATGAGCATTTTTCACTTTGTATTTTCATTGAAAGAGCCTCTGTTGCGCCGCCATGAAGGGTTTTGCTGAAGCTAGCTGAGAGTTGAAGCTAAGACTTTGTGTCTTATATTGGTCGATTCTCCATGAATAAGTAAGGTAAGTTGATTCCAAATTGTATTATGGATTTTTTCCTTCGTTTTTGCAAACAAAAATGGCCTTCAAGGCTGCAGCCATGCATGCATTTCTTTGATTTTTCTCTTCATTTTTTTGTGCTTACTCCTTACTCTTTCCTTGGCAGCCATTGGAGATTCGTTTGAAGTTTTCCTACAGTAAAAATGATGAAGAAACCTGCAGCCATGAGCATTCTTGATGGTTATTGACACTTTTGTTGTGTATCTTGGGCCACCATGGTTTCTATTTTAAGCATTTGGTAGCCATTACCTGCGGATTTTATCCACTATGAGACTGTATGATGAACTTTCTGGGTATTTGAGATTCATTGCAAACTTAAAAGATTCATCTTAAATTTGCATTCCTTTTTACATTTTCTCGGAAACTGTTGTGTGACCTTTGATGGAATCATTAACCCTGCACTTATCTTGTGATTGAAAAGAAATTCTTCTTAACCTCTTTAGCTACCATGAGGGTTTTGATAAGACACACAAAAAAATACAAAAACAAAAAGGTTAGAGACCCTTATTTTCATATAAGCTCAAAATTTGGCTTCACAAAACTCTCTTCAATTGCACATTTGAGCTAATAGTATTGGTGTATTAGTTGAAAACAGTGACAAACTTGTATGATGCTGTTGAAATCCTTCTTTCCTTTCATGAAGCAAAACGTTGTCACTGTGCATATTGCATCACTGGTAAATTTGGCTCATTGAGTTGTTCTTGGGCACTTTCTAATGCATAGCAATTTTTTGTTGGTACGAAACTCTTGATAAGGCAGTGCTATTGAATAAGAACTCATGAAAGATTTATTCTTGCTGTATTTTGAGACTGTAATATATTGATATGGCTTTCTAAGTGTTTATTTATGTAGGTTACTTTGCACTCAATTGTTCTAAATCTTCATATTGGCAGTGATCTAAATAGTAATCCTCCATTGTATATTCATAAATCTTTGACATAAGAAAAGCTTCTTCGTGAATGACTCCTATGAGAGTTGATATGTAAGGAAAATAATGGCGCCATCATGTGACTCATTCCTTGAAGGCTTGACTGCTCATTGTGTATAAACCACTGTGATATGAGATGATTTTACATTTTTCATAACCCTACTGCCTTGTTTACAGTCAAGGATGCTTTCCTAGTCTCTTATGACTATTGTAAATTTTAGTGACTGTCTTTTAGTTCTAAATCTCGTAAAAATCAAGGTTGCTCCTCCATGAAATTATTTTCAATAGCTTGTACTGGCTCACCAAAAGTGGCTCATGCTTTGTATATATGCATTTGCTTATTCATGACTGCCTCCTTTAATGTTGTTATATATTACTCTATTACGTGGACTTCCTTAGCTCTCATGTATGCAGCTTGTATTAATGACTATCCCTTGATTTTTATCTGCATTCAAAATATGGTTGTGGCTGCATTTTCTGGGGTTTCTACTACTCTTTATCTTAAAACTCACAATGAAATGGCATTGCATCACTATCTTCTTGTTGATTTTTGCTCACTCTGTCAGCATTTTCTCTTTATGCTTCTGTTTCTTTAAACTCTTTCTCAATAGCTGGAATAAAACTTGAAAATATTGCTTGTCTATTCATCCTATTTTCTATATGTGATAAAAACAAAAATCTATTTCTGTTATGAAAGACTCATTTGTATTACACGCTTACAAGTAGGATGCATTCTCAAACTCCTCATGGATGTTTCACTCAAAGATTGACAAAAATGCAAATAAGAATCTTCTGTTATTTTTTTGTACAGCTCATGTATATGATGTATGTGCTCAGATGATGAACTGGGTATTTCTTTTTGCTTAAACTACTATGATGACTACTCATTGTTCTTTGTACTTTTCCCATTACTTCACTAATCATGGTTGTCACACCTAAAGTCATGTCTTATACTTGCTTTTAATGCATGAATTCCTCTTGAAAAGCAATATACCATTGTTTTTAAATAAAGAGATCATTAACTTTTCTTTTAAAATGTTGTCCCATTTAATGAAGAAACTTGTGCATTCAATATGGAGTTTGTTTCAGCTTTATTCACTATATTGAAAAGTTTCATAGATCATTGTGGTGACTTTTCCTTACATATTGTTTATGTCCTTATGATATGTTGGGCTCAACCCTTGCAGGAGCCTGTTTTTCCCCACATATCTGATGAAAATGATCTTGAACATGATGAACATGTTCCTGCATATTGAAACAAACAAGTTATCAAAAATAATCGAAGCTAAAAGCTTCCATTGAGTTTCTTGTTCCTTGATTATCATCCTTTGTAACTCAATCATTTCGTGAATGCCTGATTGAATGTAAACTACATTCTTGTTGGTGGTGTATGCATAAAGTAGAATGTAATTCATCATTGCTTAGATTACATCTCTAACATCATCTTTTTTACAATTTTGCAGGTTCATGGAGCGTGAAGTCGAGGTTGCAGCTTGGAGATGCGACGACTGAAGACATCAAGTGAAAATAATTCATCATCACAGGCAATGATGAATTGCATCTCTTCCTTGTGTTTACTTTATCTTTAGTAGTGTAGCTTATCATTGAAATTTTTATTCATTATTTGATTATTATAATCAAATTTAGTTACTCTCGCGGCTTGTGCGAGATTTCAATGTTTTCACAAAATGAATAAAAAGCATTATTATGCAAATTCTCAAATTTTTGTTTCAAATACTTGCACAATAAAACTGTAATTCAGATGTAAAATGATCTTTATGATGAACAATGAATACTTTAGCATCAAAACTTGAAAAATTTTGTACCTACCAATGATGAATTTGATTCAGCTCTACCTGTTTGAGCTAGTAGTGAAAAATAGGTAACACCCATTATAGATGAAATAGTGTAGATTCCAAATATATGGGATTATTTTTTCTATTTTTCAATTAATTTCTTATGAAACTTGTCCATAAACTTAAAAAATCAGGTTTCTTTATTATTTTAATAAATTTTTATTAAAAAAAAATTGTAAAACAAATTGTACAAAAACATGTACTTCAAACAATTCTTTTCAATTTGAAAAAAAATCAAAAAATGATAAGTTGCAATCATCTTATTCATGGCGTACACGATGATTTTTCAAAACAAAAAATATGACCAATAAAAAATTAACAAAAATATTTAATAAAAAAATACAAAAAAATATTGAAAAACATGCTTCAATGAGTTACAAATCTTTTCCCAAAAGGATTTAGAAAAATACGATTATTTAGTTCAAAATATGGATGACGTAACATGCATGGTTATGCCCTTTGGACTTACAAATGCATTATTTTTAAGCCCAAAGGGCATAACCAACCATTCATATTTAGACCATCATTAGTCTTAAACATTGTCTTCTATTCATCCCCAAGTCTAATCCTTATTTGATGGTAACCACTCTTCAAGTCCATCTTTGAAAAATACATAGAACCACTCAAACAATTCATTAAATCATCCATCCTTGGAATAAGAAACCTCTATTGGATGGTAATCTTATCAATTATTTTGGAGCCCATACACATTGTCCAATCACCTTCTTTCTTGGGTACTAGTATTGTTGGTATAGCATGCAAATTAAGACTCTCCCTTATCAATCCTTTTTCTACTAATTCTTCAACCTACTTTCTTATCTCCTCATTCTCCTTGGGATTCAATCTATATGCAGCCTTTTTTGGTAGGCTAGCCCCTAGAACCAAATCCATATGGTGACTAATACTCCTCATTGGAGGAAAATCATTTGGAAAATCATGTACCACAATTTCCGTTTGCTCCTTCAATATGTCTTGTATCTCTTTCAACAAATCATCCAACTTAGTGGAGTTAAGAGCAACCTTATTCTTGAGTACCAATGCATATCCCACTTCTTCCTTCTTCATATCACACAAAAAATCTTTGTCACTCACCAACATAACCTTGTTTCTACTGTTGCTCTTATTATCCCCTTCTCTCAAAGGTAATAGTGTATGCTTTTGACCATCCTTTTGAAAAGTATAAGTATTTTTTCTTCCATCATGTATGGATCTTCAATTGAATTTCCAAGGCCTACAAAGAAGCACATGGAAAAAATCCATGGGCATAATATCATACATAACAGTGTCCTTATAACTACCTATCTAAAACTCTCTAGATGCCTACTCATCTACCAATAACCGATGTCACTTTTGTAGCCAAGAAACTTAATAAGGATTAGGATTTTTTATTCTAGTAAGACCTATCTTGTTCACCATTTCAGCTGACACAAGATTATCTATACTACCGCTATCAACAATAAGTTTGCAACACTTACCTTTAGACTTGCAATTAGTCTTGAATAAATCTCTCTTTTGTAGAGGTTTTGGACTTTCCTTAGGTGGCTTCAACAATACTCTCTTGAACAACAAAGACTCGCATGTCTTAGGTTCTTCTAATTTATGAGAAGGTGACCCCAAACTCTCTTGGTCTACTTGCACAATCTGATTACTCCTCTTAGGCCTTGTGTGGCCTTCTTGTGTAAACTCAAAACACTCCTAACTTTTATGACCAAACTTGTTACACTTAAATGCTCACTTGCCTAGAAATCCTCTTCCTCTTCCTTGGTAACCTCCTTTACCAAATGGTCTCGCTCTATTTTAGAAACCTCCTCTCTTTGGATTAGCTTGTCCACTAGAAGTGCCTATTTTTTCACCTTGATGGTGCTACTGTCCTTTATTAGAGTGTTTTCCTCTTCATCTTGCCCCTCTTCCTTGCTAATTTTTCTTTCTCATAAGCTTCTCTACTTTAATAGAAAATTGATATTCTTCCTCAAGAGTCCTAGGTGACAAAAGACTCAATTCATCTTGCAAACTATATCTCAATCCATTGAGGTACCTAGCTACCTTCTCCATATCTTCTTCACTATGTCCTAATCGAATCATGAGTTTATAAAACTCTTCTATGTATTCTTTCACATTCATCTCTTTTTGTTTGAGGTTTTGTAATCTTTTAAACAAAATGGGTTGGTAGCCTCCAAGAAGGAACTTAGCTTTCAACTTGACAACCATTTGATCCCCAAAAGTTATATTCTCCTTATTCTTCTTTCTTCTTTTTGACTGAACATAATCCCACCACATAGCATCGTATCCTTTGAGTCTTGTACATGTAAACTTGACTTGTTTCTCCTTCACCACTTCTTTGTATTCAAAATACTTGTCAAGATCTTTGATCGAATCAATGAGTTCCCCTCCATTGAGGATTCCTGAGTATATGGGAGCCTTTATTTTGGGCTTGGATCCAACCCCCATGACTACTCCTAGTAATCTCACTTCAACTCTATCAGGTTCTTCATCTTCTCCATGAAGCACCTCTTCTCTATATGGTTGCTCCTCTTCTTCATTATTGCTTATATATCCCACAGGTAATCCTCTCCTTTATCCCTACTCCATGGCCTCCATTCTTTCCATGAGATTCTACAAAATTCCAGGAATGCCTTCATCCATGCCTCTTCTAGCACCTCCTCTTGGCATTCTCTTTGACAACATCTTTCCCAACTTCACCTTGCCCAGTCACTTCCTACTCTGATACCAAAAATTGATGGAAAATAAATGAATTCCGCCTCCAAATGATTCTAGGATTATTTTAGTCAGCATAACAATCTTATACCATAGAGTTAATGCTCTACTTCATGTAGGTACTTTAAAGCTTTTCAAGATTTCATAACCAAATGGGAATTACAAATTACCAATACTAGTATCGTGTTGGGTATTAAGAAATGCACGGGAAAACAAAAAACACAAATTTAAAAATTTACCTCCTTCATTAAAATATTTGCACAACAAATTATTTACCCTTCCAAATTTCCAAAGGAAAACAATATAATTCATATGAAAAATGCAATGTAGAGAATAGCTTGTAGTTGGTTTTCAAAATCTACAACTTCATAACACTCTAACTAGCGCATCTCCTTTCATCTTCTGCCCATGATGCCCTTCTTGCTATCATGTGCCAAGCTTCAACAACTTCTCTTTATTTTCTACGCTAAACTTCCACCTAGCCTCCAATTCTTCCTATTCCAACCTCTTCTACTTTCCCATGTTGAGAACAACAACTCACTCCTCCTATCGATGCCACTTGTTGATCTTTTACCTTTCTTTTCTATGCTAAAATCTGCAACTAACTTCCTTTCTTGTGCCCCTCTTAACTACCCAATTTTCCATGTTGAAAATGTGTTTTCCATAATTGAAATAATAACTTATTTTCTAAACTACCTACGCATAACTTCCTTTTCTTGTATCATGGATGTATGTGAGTTTGAGATTAATTTGGAATCAACCAAAATTCTTGCCCATGTGGATGGTAATTTTGCAATTGTTAAATTCAATTTGTCTTACCAAATCACCATGCCCCAAACCACTAACTCAAACCAAAATTTCAGCAAAGCAAAAACACCAATCATGAAATAAAAAAGCAAACCAAAATTGGCAATGCTCCTGCATCATAATCTATTCAAACATAAATAAATAGATAAAATTTTAGAGGTGTCTCTCCCCCTATATCATTTTAATATGTCCCCATGTCTAATGCTAAGATAATCTAGTTGGTTTCATATCTTATAAAAAACATTTTTTCATTCCAACCAACTCATTCAAATGTTATATTTTATAAATTTCAAGATTTAAGAAGATCTAAAGACCTATGGGTTATGCCCCACAATGCAACTAAAAATATACTTATGTTGACAAATCAAGGTCTTATTTTTTAAATAAACATAACAAACATGGTAAAACTATAAGATATAATAGTAATCATGAACTTCCAAACATTCAATGAAACTCCCCCATTCCTTCATCCACTTTCTACTATGCCTTAGGAATCCATGATGCATGAATTAAGAACTATTGATCCACCAAAATTTCCTAAAGCTAAGATAAGAAAGTGTGTATCTAAGTAAATAAAACAATATTGGTTATTGTTGTCAATCAAATTGCACCCGAATGCTTGAATATTGAAATTCAGCAATCTGTTGAAACATGGGAACTATCTTTAGGCTGTGGGTAATCCTATGGCGAAGATAGAACTTCTGAATTCTAGGCCGGCTTCCTATATGATGATCAATTAGGTACTTGAATTATTTTCTTTGAGAAAAGGGTAAGAAGAACTATTGCTAAATGCATGAAACTAAAACTAAAACCTCAGTGATGCACCTAATTGATATTTATCAACAGATTGATTCACAACTAATTATTACGGGATCTATTTTCACAACTCAAATTGGGAAATCTAATTACATAAGTGTTTCACCAGAAGGCCTGACAATCCATTCTTAATGAAGGAAAATGATATTTTCACAACCTAAAGGAGAGGATAAATTAACAGCACAACCTATGATCTATAACTAAAATTTCTTTTTTCGTGTACATGCATTCATGAACATGACGAGAATTTAAAGGCTTTGAAATCAAACACATTAAAATCGCATCTTAAACATTCAATAAATACAAAACTCCTAAATTTTAGAAGGGTAATACTAAATAGCCATAACGAAAAGAAGGAATCTCTGCAAAAAATGATAACCTATAAAGTTGTAAACTATATTAAATTGAAATGCTGAGTTACAAGATATCTCACTTTGCAAAATGCAAAGGCTGAAAAATAAGAACTAAATTGAAAAAGATAAACTTTTCCAATATGTACCATATGAATGCACTTCAAAGTGCATGAATAAGCAACTGAAGGTGATCTGAAAGTGAGAAATGACAATCCCAAAGTGAAATCCGAGCACAAGTAAAAATCCCTAAAAATGTGGTTCAAACTCATGCAAAAGTGAGTGAACTCAGTCTTGAACCTGCAGTCATAAAGCACATAACTGATCTGTAACTTGAACTGAACTGAAATCCCTGAAAAGGTGGCTAAAGCATGTAAAACTGCCTCGTTTTTACCAATTCGCCCATGCACATTTTAAAGTCCATCTTTCTCACGATAACTTTCCAGTTGATAATCTGGTGTAGAACTGAAGTAAAATATGACTTAACTTTACATAATATTCTTATTTGCATTTTAAGATGATGAATTAATTAAATGATTTATAATGTATCATTTAATTAATCCATTTACATTATTTAATGCAAATAAAAATAAAAAGAATAAAGCTAATTTAGAAAATATATTTCTTCGCTTCATAATCTTCAAGCTCCACCATTCGACCATACTTGGCATAAATTTGTCAATAATTTAAAAGTTCTGCCATAACACTTTAGCACCAATCTTCATTGCTTGATAAGGTCGACCATTATGCAATATAAACATTTGACAATGATTAACCACCATTACCATGCATATTATAAATATTTGATTAATTGAAAATGGTCGACCAATCATGCATAAATCGACTTGACTCAAAAATTGAAATCATGAGCAAAATAAAACAATAAAACATCATGATTTTGCTTTATTCTTCAAAGACTCCATCTGAAGTCACCGTGAATAGAGAAAAAAGAAGAAAAAAAACCCTAATCATTTCACATTTTTCACTTGTATCCTGAAGTCAAGTCTGCTGCTGGCACCGCCATGAGGATTTGATGATAGAACTTAACATTTTCTCTGATTTCCTATGCATTCTTTTGAAGATTTCTGTAGAAAATGCAAGGTAAGCTTTTCCTCTTGTCATGGATCTGGAATTTCATCTATTTTTTAAGCCATTTACAGGCTTTATAGCTGCGACTAAGCACAATATCGAACATTCTTTCTGATATATTCCATTACTTCCTTTGTTCTTTGTATTTTCTTGGTACTTTGTTTAACTTTGGCCGCCATAAGTGCTGAAAAGAGCACATTTTTGCTGAGTTCTGACCGATTTTCCTCCTTAGTCTTGGTCGCCCCTGCTAAGTGACAAAGATAAGTTGATTCTTCTTTTCATCTTCATGTTGTTACTGAGTTTCTAGCAAGCTTGCCATGAATGTTAGGGCTTTAAAACTTTGAGACTCAGTCTACAGGAGACACGCATGGCTTCACTTATATTTTTTGACATAAAAATTCATGGAAAACATATACCTCTTTTTTGCCATTGATTCTTTGAGTTCTCTACATATCTATATGATATTGAAGCTATTGTAGCTGAGACTGATACAAATCCACGCATATTATGAATCTGACTATAACTTACATGTTTTGATCTAGGTATTTATTTTTCACTGTATTCTACATTTTTGGAGTAAAATCCCTAAATGTGTAAGAAGAAATCTACCTCTTTACCATCATAAAACATTTCTGAGCAAGATTAGAGTAAACACTATAACATTTTCATTGTGGGTATCTTTATTTTGTATCTGGGTATTCCTTGTCTGCATCTTGAGAGAACATTAATGATTTTTTGAAACTCCTTATTTCCTTCTTGTTGTTTTTGAAAGTCATTCTCTATGAGGAAAAGAAATTGTATTTTCTCTTGCTCAAGCTCGATGATTATCCTTATTGCATTCTTGCACATCTGTATGTTACTCATGACAACCTCCAATGCTACTGTACATATTTATGATTTCAAAGTAAAAGAATTAAATGAGTATCTCTATATTTTGAAAACAGAAAACTCTAGGCTGCAGCCATGACTGGAAACTAAACATCTCTTGTTGTATACAACAAAAATCTGTTATTGATTTTATTCCACAATTGAAAATGTAGCAACTCTATATTTCCATATGTATGAGGAAAACTCCACATGGGTATTTGAGCTTTATTGCTTCCATTCAATCAATATATGAAATATTTGTTACTGTAGCTTGATCTACTCCATTAAAAGACTGTTAATGCAAGCCTTTTTGGTCTGCTCCATTCTCCACTCTTGAATGCATTTGTTATTTAATTCATAAGCTACTGCCTCCCTTAGTATTTATGATAGTAGACTATACTGTTCTCACGACTATGACTGACACTTGATAAAATATAAAAATTGAAAGCTGGTTGTAGCTTTAAACATATATTGCTGAATATTGTTGTTCATAATTGCTGCTCATGATGATTGCTGCTCTAGGTAATTGTTGCTCATTATAAATCTATACTTGATGCTGCTAAAAATTACCTTTGTTAAGTCTTCATGTTTAATGTCTTGATATCTCTCATTTGGTATTTAACAAAAAAAAATGCCTGTAGAATGTTGTCTAAGCCATAATTGCTGCTCCATTGATATTTTTGTTACCTATTTTTCACCACCAGCTCAAAACAAGTAGAGCTGAATTGCATCCATCAAAGAAGGTACAACAATTTTTTGCTTAAGTATTCATTATGTTCCAGAACTTTGAATACTTATGAATTTCAAGTGTTATTATGCAAATCTCAGACAAAGGAACTCATAAGTTTGCATAAAAGAATGTTGTTTTTATTCATATTGGAAATGTTGAATCCCACACAAGCCATGTGAGTAACTCTTTTGGATTTTTACAATCAAATAAAGAATGCATGAGCAATGGTATGCTATACAACTAAAAATAACAAAAGCATAGGGTAGAAGGTGATTCGTCATTGCTTGGAATGATGAATCGTTGATAGTTGAGGTTTTCAGTTGTGACGTCAGCTCTAGCTCCATTTCTAGTTTCAGCTCCAGTTCCAGCTCCAAAAGCATCTGCAGGCAAGATTAAAATGACGTTAGAGATGGTCTCTAAGCGATGACGAATCAAATCCTATCATATACCTATGCTACCAACAAAAATATAGGATACAGTCGATCAGGCATCCATCAAATAATTGCAAAACATCAAGAGGAAAAATGTAATTCAATGGAAGCTTTCAGCTTCTTTTATTTTTGCTAACATGTTTGTTTCAGTGTGTAGGAACAGGTTCATCATGTTCAAAATTATTTTATCAGATATGTGGAGCAAAACGGTCTCCCACAAGGGTAGAGCCCGGCATATCATAAGGATATTTCTTATTTGCATCATATTCAAGGAAAGAAACAATTATCATCTAAGACTGTCATCAAGAAGTCTAATTCAGCATGAAGGTGTTAAATGATAGCAGTCAAGGTCACTTTGAAGGACAACTTTAAATACCTGGTTACCAAGTTATGGAAAATAGTATGTTGAAGATTCAAGGAAAATGCAAAGAAACAGATTTGTATTCCACCGAAAAAGAGCATTTTATAGAGAAAAGTCATGAATGTTATTGTTGTTACAGAATTGGTAAAGCAAATGAGATTGCATTGCAAGTGTTCATGGTAATAAAAGAAGCTTACGAAAGTCTTGACACTCATAAAGGACTGAACACAATGATCCAGCAGTGAAGTATGAGGGATCAGCATTAACAGTAAATGGAGCGTCTAATTTCAAATGGCAGCCACTATTTACAAAGATATTCAAAACAACAGCTACAAAATTTTAACTTCTTTAATGTTAAAAAGTTCATCATTTCATTGAAATTTTGTTTCAGCTCTGTTTTGTATTTTTACATTGCATTTTAATAAAGTGCAGAGCCTATTTACAATGAAGAAAGGGATTACATCAAGAGGCATTTAGTTTGTTTCTTATAATTTCAAAGCACTTATATAGTCCAGGGGACTTGATGAGGAATAACAAGGTGAAGCCATATCAGCATGCTATAGTTTCTAATTCGTAAGATGCGCACAGTCAAGAGAACATTTCACTAAAAGCCATATTCAATGGACATAGCTCAGGCCATACAAAGTGGAAACTGTGGCAAGAATATTTACCAGTCATTCATTGTAAAATCTGTTATCAATGGTGGAATAGTATTCGTGATCAGCCACTATAAGTACATGGAATTTAAAGACTCGTATGCATTACGGAAGAATGCAGCCTTGTTTCTAATGATCTCTAAGCTAGAAAAGTGGTGATCAGCTAGTAAAAAGCTTGAACCAAGTGAGATAGTAGTGGACTATCAGCATGATAGGAATTTTATCAAATACAGTTGATTAAACTGCAAAAACAATAAGTCATGCAATGGCTGAGTAAGCAACAATTATCATTAAAAAGAGATCATCAAAATATGGAGATGAGCCTAAGGCCTATAGTAAGGATAATGCACTTTGGTATGAAATATGATGATGGTGACAAATCACAACAATATGAAGACAAGGAATTAGCATGAGAACCTTTCATGACAGCCTCTATCAATTTCAATGCATAATGTTGCTACATAGGCAATAGAAGTATAATGTGATAGCATACCCTTCCAAATCAAAACAAATACAACTACAGGGAGGTCACATTATATCTACAAGAAATTGTTATTCATTAGAAAATGCCCAAGTCCGCGGTTTCTTTCCATAGGAGAATACATTCAAAACCCCAAGGAAAAGCTTCTTAAATCTTCTAATATCAGCCTTAGAGCAGGAAAAGATCGACAACATGGAGGCAAGTAAAGAGAATATATCAAAAGTGTATTACAGCCGTGGCCAATAAGCTATAGAAAATGCTTTTGAAATTGAGGTTATGGCTTAAATTTATAACAAGTGTATAACAAGGAAGATTTACCATATAGCTTCCTTCAGGAGATCTCTCTGAAAGTCTCTTAGCAGCAGCAGGGAGGAGATTTGAAATCCAAACCAGTCTATCCATGGTGGCGTGATGGCAAACTCTCTCTAGAAAAATTCAAAAAAAAAATGAATGAGCATAATGATTAGGGTTTCTCTTCCCTTAGTATTTTTATCATGCTCAAGTCGAATGATGGTTTTTGACTTGTCTTTTAAAATAAAATTCATTTCAAATAATACCATTGTGACATGAGAAATTATCAACCTAATGATGCTTTTGTCCGTGGCTTAGGAATTATCACCAATTTTGGAAAGAAGGTTTACTCTTTTATTTCATACTTTACATAGAGTTAAAGGTTCAATGCGATTAAATATTAAAGGAAATATTAGCTATTACTTTAATATTTAACATATATTGAGTATGGACGGATTTAATAGATATTAAATATTAAAAAATCATTAAATGATTTTTTTTTAATATTTAATCAAGTGATTTCCTTTGCGAATCCATGTAAAGGATGTAAGAGAAATCCAATTGAGAGTTTATCTCAGTTCAAAGATTGAATTCATGCAAATAAAGATATTATATAAAGTTGAATCTCAATTTTACTTCAATTACACATCAAACTCAACTGAAGAATTTCGCGTGAAGATGGAGTTCCAGTTGCATGGGCGAATTGACAAGAATGAGACAGTTTTGCATGCTTTAGGCCACCTTTTCAGGGATTTCTAGTTCAGTTTGAGTTGCAGATCAGTTACATGCTTTATGACTTCTAGTTCAAGATCGAGTTCACTGATTTTTACATGAGTTTGAACCACTTTTTCAGGGATTTTCACTTGTGCTCGGATTTCACTTTGGGATGGTCATATTTTCACTTTCAGATCACTTTTAGTTGCTTATTCATGCACTTTGGAGTGCCTTCATATTGTATATATTGAAAAAGTATTTTTTTTCAATTCTAGTTCTTGTTTTTCAGCCTTTGCACTCTGCAAAGTGAATCATCTTGTAACTCAGCATTTATTTATAGATTAATACAGTAGTGTTTTTACAAGTTCAAATTGTGTTATTGCAGATAATTCCTTTAAGTTTTAGTATTTTAGAATTTGCCTTCAAGTTTCAAGCATCTTTGTCATGTGGGATTGATCGAAGTGATTATTGTGTTTGCAATTTATGAAACCTTTAAATGTTTTTGTCTCCTTAATGAATTTTGTATGCATCCCAGTTTAAGTCCACTGGTTAAACATTGTGCTAATCAATAATTGAACAGTCTACTTGTGGGAATTATATTTTCCTTCTATGATTGTTTCTTTAAAAGCCTTTGTTTAAAACATTCAAGTGTTTAAGCTTCCTGATCTAGTTGTGTGAATGAAAATAGTGAGTAACTATTCTGTGAGTTAAGTCTGCATATTGAATTTTTCGGTGCATCACCATAGTTAGAATTTCATAGTTCAAAATTTAGACTTAGTCTTTCTCTCTTTTCTAGAAAATCACTCAGTTATTAACCAGAAAAATTCAATAGGAACCAGCCCTCTCTGGAGATTGATTCTCAAACTTAGGCAACCTACAGGCCTGAGAATCATTCCATGTTTCAACAGATTGTTGAATTTAACTATTCAAGCATTCGGGTGCAATCTAATTGACAACAATTTTAATCATTGCTTCTTTAATGACTGTAATTTGCTATTCTTGGTGAGCTTATACCAGATTCAATATGTATCTTGAGCTGCAAACATAACGTTTTGTTTGATAAAAGATGATGCTTCATTTTGCATAGCAAGATTCCACTACACTTCATATATATCTTTCATTATTGCTCTATACCTTGTGAGCATATCAATGACTGGTAATAGTTGGAACTATCATTTGTTATTTAAAATTAGTTGTAAATATTGCTAAATCTGAACTTTCTCTTAACCTCATCAGTAGTAGTTGAATGTTTATCTTTTCAAACTCATGATCTTTCTGATATTCTCATTTGATACTTGAAACAAACATGCCTGTTTGATGAATCTGTATCTTCCATACCTCTTAAATGCTGACTAAGCCAAAATTGCTCTCGCTATTAGAGAACTTGTAAAGAATTGGATTATTGCAAATTTGTTATACTCCATGATTATGATTATGATGATATGCTTCTAAAGTTATAAAAACATTCCAATGCTCGAATATTCTATTTCTCTTCAATGCAAAGAGGCTCAATACTTCATTTAGATATAATGTAAAAATGTAAAGCAGAGCTGAAAAGAATATGAAACTGATGAGTGCATCATTGATGCTTTTAATGACTATTATCAATATTCATGAACCTCGTATGAAACTTGTGAGTGTATCCTCCTTGATATGCCAAGCTCAACCCTTGTGGGAGCCCGTTTTACTCCACATATCTAATAAAATGATCTTGAACATGATGAACCTGTTCTTGCACACTGAAACAAACATGTTAGCAAAATAAAAGAAGCTGAAAGCTTCCATTGAATTACGTTTTTCTCTTGATTATCAGCATTTCATTTGATGAATGCTTGTTTTGATGCAAATTACATTTCTGTTGGTAGCATGGGCATAAGGCAGAATGTAATTCACCATTGCTTAGAGTATCACTCTAACACCATTTGCTTTACAATTTTGCAGGTTCATGGAGCGAGGAAGTGAGACTACAGCTACTTGGAGACATGACGGCTAGAAACACCAACGAAAGTGATTCATCATTACAGGCAATGATGAATTGCTCCTCTTTTTTACACTTATGTTATTTTCAGCAGTGTAGTTTGTCCTTTGAATTTTTGTATTCATCTTTTGATTGTTAGAATCAAACTCAGTTACTCTCGCGGCTTGTGTGAGATTCAACATTTTTACAAAATGAATAAAAAGCATTACTATGCAAGTTTTCTCAATTTTCTGTTTTAAATGTTTGCACAATAAAACTATGATTCAAATGTAAAATGATCTTCTATGATGATCAATGAATACTTCAAACAAATCAATGAACATTTCAGTACCTATAAATGATGAATTTGATTCAGCTCTACCTATTTGAGCTTGAAGTGAAAAATAGGTAACAAATTGGCGACCTTTGCAGAGTGTTTGCCTGCTAAACACAATAGACCAATTGCCTAGTATATCCATTGGGCATGGAGTCTATTCTTGCTCTTAACTTCTAAAAACCCTTGTAACTCAGCTTCAAAACACGCAAACTGAAAGAAACTACTACAACTCTGTTGAAGACAAAGTTTGGAAAAACCAGGTGCAGCAACTGCACTTATTGAAAGCAGAACAAAACTAAAATGAAACATGCCAGTAGGCACTTATTGAAAGCATAACTAAAACTTCTACCCTACCCTACACTAACCAACAGGGTTAGTGCTTAGACATGACCATTTACTGGTTGTGAGAAATAACTGCCCTTTCTTAACAACAGAGGATGCTTCAAGTCCGTAAGATTAATCAAAAAGAAGTATGAACATGAAAAACATTTGATTAACTACTGCAGAAAAGTCTGAAACATCTTAAAAGGTATTCCTTTCTCTTTTGATTGACTACCAAAGATGTTATTTTGAGGCATACAACTAAGATTAACTTGTTGCTCTGCAGTTGCAATCACATGCTTTGGCAAAACCATGACTTGTGGTAATTCTATAGACTCCTCCTTGGATAAATACCTAATCAAACACCCTTTAGAGAGCATAAAACTTGGTCTCTTATAGTTGTTTTCATGTTTATCAATTGTTGGCACTCCATATTGCTGATTAGACTGCTCCACTGCATGCAATGTAATATTTTCTTCCTTCCATCTTGTTGCCTTAATTTCAATCTGATCTATTCAAAAGAAATGTTAATCTATCATCAAGTAATGAAGGAATGTGTGGCTCTTTGATCTGAACAGGTTGATGATATGTTGTTGGCTCATACAATATTAGCTTATCATTTATGTTAGAGCAAAAAACTTTTATTATGCCTGAAAGCATATTCTCATCTAATTCATAACTGTGCATAAAGTCTAGATGAGTTTTGTCATTCTACTGCTCAAAAGTAGGTATTGATATTAGCATGCATGTGATATCCTCATTTTCATCGACAAATTGAGGAAGTTCATCAAATAAATCAAAAAAATTCTGAGATTCACTTTCAATTTTCTCTTCATAAACATGCTTAGTTTGCTCTTGTTTGTTATCTAAGCTTGAAACAAAGGATTCAAGGTCGTTCCAAAATAGGGCCTCTTCATAATCTTCATTTGCGTTACCTTCTAAAATTAGATGAGCATCTTCCAACTTGTCACATTTGTTGACCTCAACCAGCAACTCATCACATTGCTTGACTTCCTACTCATTCAGCTCAATAAAAGAAGGGAGTTCATCGAATAAAAACATGAAATCATTGCATTTGATACCTTTTTCAAGCTCCTTAACTTGTTGTTCTGATCGATCATGTTCGTTCACCTCCTGCTACAAGTCTACTTTGCAAATGGTATCAGGACATGCATGCATAAGTTGGTTCTCTTGAATAAGAACAAGTGACTGTTCATGAAGATTCATAGCTTGATTTGCTACATGTACTTGACTTTGCAATAGAAGAGGATCTCTGAAACTTGGAATGGGAGCCTCTTGAACTAGATTCGGCATTTTGAAGTCTAGATGCTTGGTCCAAGAAGGCTGGCATAACTATTCAACACCTTGATGATTTGGTTCAAGCTCTTGATATGACTAAAAATGAGAGTTCATGGGCTCCTATAGGGATTGAGCTATTGAAATAGAGGGAACTTGAGAAATCTCTTAAATTTCTTGAAAGAAAATAGGCTCTTCATGTGGCTGATCTTGAGGATTAACAAATTCAGGTTGTACCAGCATAGGCTCTTGTATTGGTAAAACATCTCTAAAACTTGGAACCTTGATTTTAAAAGGGTCAAGAGACTCACCTTGCTTGAAACTTGGGAATTTAAAATTACAAACCTCCTCTTGAATGGGCTAACGTGGAGTATAAGGAGCTACCTCATGCCTATGTGTTTGAGCAAGCAAAAGTTTCATTTGCTCCTCTTTTTCTACTAACTCCATCTCGAGCTTTTCTTCAAACTATTTCCTCAGTGTCAGTAATTCTTGCTCATGAAGGTAGGCTTGATAGGCCATCTCTTCTTGTTGTTGATCGTACTCCTGCTGCCTCCTAAACTCTTCTATCTGCTTTGCAATGTCTGACAGTATGTCCTTCATGTTATTCATGTTATTCTTCATATAATCAACCTCTTGGAGCTGATTTTGCATATTCGAATGTGGATCTGAAGGCTAAACAGGGGTGGGTGGGAGGTGAGCATGTTAAGCATGCTGATAAGCTATTGTTGCATGGTTTTTTGGGATAAAACCAGCAGCATGATTGGCCTAATATGGCTGATAGGGTGATTGGTTGATAGGATTTTCATGGAACGGAAGTGGGTATACATGTTGACTATGAAAATCTATCATTTCTACTCATATAAATGCTGGAAATCAGAATATTAAGCTTGAATTTGAAACATACCAGCACTTCATCTATTGAAACCAGTGAGTTGTGCTCGGAGTCGCCAGGTATAAATTTGTACCTCTGAAAGGTGAAAAAATGTTGTTGTATATACCAGGACAGCAACTTGTATCTTTGAATTTCTTCTCTGAAGTGATCTTCAGAGTCCCACCAGGTGTGCCAAAAACTATTGTCAATCAGATTGCACCCAAATGCTTGAATATTGAAATTCAGCAATCTATTGAAACATGGGAACTATCTTCAGGTTGTGGGTAATCCTATGGTGAAGATAGAACCTTTGAATTCTAGGCCAACTTCCTATATGATGATCAATTAGGTACTTGAATGATTTTCTTTGAGAAAAGGGTAAGAAGAACTATTGCTAAATGCATGAAACTAAAACTAAAACCTTGGTGATGCACCTAATTGATATTTATCAGCAGATTGATTCACAACTGATTATTACGGAATCTATTTTCACAACTCAAATTGGGAAATCTAATTACATAAGTGTTTCATCAGAAGGCCTGATAATCCACTCTTAATGAAGGAAAATGATATTTTCACAACCTAAAGGAGAGGATAAATTAACAGCACAACCTATGATCTATAACTAAAATTACTTTTTTCATGTACATGCATTCATGAACGTGATGGGAATTTAAAGGCTTTGAAATCAAACACATTAAACTCACATCTTAAACATTCAATAAATACAAAACTCCTGAATTTGAGAAGGGTAATACTAAATAGCCATAATGAAAAGAAGGAATCTCTGCAAAAAATGATAACCTGTAAAGCTGTAAACTATATTAAATTGAAATGTTGAGTTACAAGATATCTCACTTTGCAGAATGTAAAGGCTGAAAAAACAAGAACTAAATTGAAAAAGATAAACTTTTCCAATATATACCATATGAATGCACTTCAAAGTGCATGAATAAGCAACTGAAGGTGATATGAAAGTGAGAAATGACAATCCCAAAGTGAAATCCGAGCACAAGTAAAAATACCTCAAAATGTGGTTCAAACTCATGCAAAAGTGAGTGAACTCAGTCTTGAACCTGCAGTCATAAAGCACGTAACTGATTTGCAACTCGAACTGAACTGAAATCCCTGAAAAGGTGGCTAAAGCATGCAAAACTGCCTCATTTTTACCAATTCACCCATGCACATTTTAAAGTCCATCTTTCTCACGATAACTCTCCAGTTGATAATCTGATGTAGAACTGAAGTAAAATATGATTTAGCTTTACATAATATTCTTATTTGCATTTTAAGATGATGAATTAATTAAATGATTTATAATGTATCATTTAATTAATCCATTTACATTATTTAATGCAAATAAAAAATAAAAAGAATAAAGCTAATTTAGAAAATATATTTCTTCGCTTCATAATCTTCAAGCTCCACCATTCGACCATACTTGGCATAAATTTGTCAATAATTTAAAAGTTCTGCCATAACACTTTAGCACCAATCTTCATTGCTTGATAAGGCCGACCATTATGCAATATAAACATTTGACAATGATTGACCACCATTACCATGCATATTATAAATATTTGATTAATTGAAAATGGTCGACCAATCATGCATAAATCGATTTGACTCAAAAATTGAAATCATGAGCAATAAAATAAAACAATAAAACGTCATGATTTCACTTTATTCTTTAAAGACTCCATCTAAAGTCACCATGAATAGAGAAAAGAAAAAAAAACCCTAATCATTTCGCATTTTTCACTTGTATCCTGAAGTCAAGTCTGCTGTTGGCACCGCCATGAGGGTTTTATGATAGAACTTAACATTTTCTCTGATTTCCTATGTACTCTTTTGAATATTTCTATAGAAAATGCAAGGTAAGCTTTTCCTCTTGTCATGGATCTGGAATTTCGTCTATTTTTAAGCCCTTTATAGGCTTTATAGCTGCGGTTGAGCACAATATTGAACATTCTTTCTGATATATTTCATTACTTCCTTTGTTCTTTGTATTTTCTTGGTACTCCGTTTAACTTTGGCCACCATGACAGCTGAAAAGAGCACATTTTTGCTGAGTTTTGACCAATTTTCCTCCTTAATCTTGGTTGCCCCTGCTAAGTGACAAAGATAAGTTGATTCTTCTTTTCATTTCCTTGTTGTTACTGAGTTTCTAGCAAGCTCGTCACGAATGTTAGGGCTTTAAACCTTTGAGACTCGGTCTACAGGAGACACACATGGCTTCACTTATATTTTCTGACATAAAAATTTGTGGAAAACATATACCTCTTTTCTGCCATTGATTCTTTGAGTGCTCTACATATCTATATGATATTGAAGCTATTGTAGCTGAGACTTATACAAATCCACGCATATTATGAATCTGGCTATAGCTTACATGTTTTGATCTAGGTATTTATTTTTCACTATATTCTACATTTTTGGAGTAAAATCCCTTAATGGGTAAGAAGGAATCTGCCTCTTTACCATCATAAAACATTTCTGAGCAAGATTAGAGTAAACACTATAACATTTTCATTGTGGGTATCTTTATTTTGTATCTGGGTATTCCTTGTCTGCATCTTGAGAGAACATTAATGATTTTTTGAAACTCCTTATTTCCTTCTTGTTGTTTCTGAAAGTCATTCTCTATGAAGAAAAGAAATTGTATTTTCTCTTGCTCAAGCTCGATGATTATCCTTATTGCATTCTTGCACATCTGTATGTTACTCATGACAACCTCCAATGCTCCTGTACATATTTATGATTTAAAAGAATTAAATGAGTATCTCTATATTTTGAAAACAGAAAACTCTAGGCTACAGCCATGACTGGAAACTAAACATCTCTTGTTGTATACAACAAAAATCTGTTATTGATTTTATTCCACAACTGAAAATGTAGCAACTCTATATTTCCATATGTATGAGGAAAACTCCACGTGGGTATTTGAGCTTTATTGCTTCCATTCAATCAATATATGAAATATTTGTTACCATAGCTTGATCTACTCCATTAAAAGACTGTTAATGCAAGCCTTTTTGGTCTACTCCATTCTCCACTCTTGAATGCACTTGTCATTTAATTCATAAGCTGCTGCCTCCCTTAGTATTTATGACAGTAGACTGTACTGTTCTCACGACTATGACTGACACTTGATAAAATATAAAAAATTGAAAGTTGGTTGTAGCTTTAAACATATATTGCTGAATATTGTTGCTCATAATTGCTGCTCATGATGATTGTTGCTCTAGGTAATTGTTGCTCATTATAAATTCATACTTGATGTTGCTACAAATTACCTCTGTTAAGTCTTCATGTTTAATGTCTTGATATCTCTCATTTGGTATTTAACAAAAAAACATGCCTGTAGAATGTTGTCTAATCCATAATTGCTACTCCATTGATATTTTAATCATTGCTTCTTTAATGACTACAATTTGCTATTCTTGGTGAGCTTATACCAGATTCAATATGTATCTTGAGCTGCAAACATAACGCTTTGTTTGATAAAAGATGATGCTTCATTTTGCATAGCAAGATTCCACTACACTTCATATATATCTTCCGTTATAGCTCTATACCTTGTGAGCATATCAATGACTGGTAATAGCTGGAACTATCATTTGTTATTTAAAATCAGCTGTAAATATTGTTAAATCTGAACTTTCTCTTAACCTCGTCAGTAGCAGTTGAATGTTTATCTTTTCAGACTCATGATCTTTCTGATATTCTCATTTGATACTTGAAACAAACATGCCTGTTTGATGAATCTGTATCTTCCATACCTCTTAAATGCTGACTAAGCCAAAATTGCTCTCGCTATTAAAGAACTTGTAAAGAATTGGATTATTGCAAATTTGTTATACTCCATGATTATGATTACGATGATATGCTTCTAAAGTTATAAAAACATTCCAATGCTTGAATATTCTATTTCTCTTCAATGCAAAGAGGCTCAATACTTCATTTAGATATAATGTAAAAATGTAAAGCAGAGCTGAAAAGAATATGAAACTGATGAGTGCAACATTGATTCTCTTAATGACTGTTATCAATATTCATGAACCTCGTATGAAACTTGTGAGTGTATCCTCCTTGATATGCCAAGCTCAACCCTTGTGGGAGCCCGTTTTACTCCACATATATGATAAAATGATCTTGAACATGATGAACCTATTCCTGCACACTGAAGCAAACATGTTAGCAAAATAAAAGAAGCTGTAAGCTTCCATTGAATTACGTTTTTCTCTTGATTATCAGCATTTCGTTTGATGAATGCTTGTTTTGATGCAAATTACATTTCTGTTGGTAGCATAGGCGTAAGGCAGAATGTAATTCACCATTGCTTAGAGTATAACTCTAACACCATTTCCTTTACAATTTTGCAGGTTCATGGAGCAAGGAAGCGATACTGCAGCTGCTTGGAGACATGATGGCTGGAAACACCAACGGAAGTGATTCATCATTACAGGAAATGATGAATTGCTCCTCTTTTTACACTTATGTTATTTTTAGCAGTGTAGTTTGTCCTTTGAATTTTTTTATTCATCTTTTGATTTTTAGAATCAAACTCAGTTACTCTCGCGGCTTGTGCGAGATTCAACATTTTTACAAAATGAATAAAAAACATTATTATGCAAGTTTTCTCAATTTTCTGTTTTAAATGTTTGCACAATAAAACTATGATTCAGATGTAAAATGATCTTCTATGATGATCAATGAATACTTCAAACAAATCAATGAACATTTCAGTACCTATAAATGATGAATTTGATTCAACTCTACATGTTTGAGCTTGAAGTGAAAAATAGGTAACAGTTATTTTATTGATCTATTTTTATTTTAACACCATGTATATATTTCCTCTTTTCTCTAAGATCAATATCATGCATGAATTTTGTTTATCTATTCAAAGATTTGACACAAATAAAACATAGAAACAAGAGAGGATTTTATAGTTTTAAGGTTTAGTCTATTTTCAAGCAAGCTTAATAAGCCCAACACTGCACCTATGAAATGACATTATAATTTATATAATGTTTGAGGTTCATAGATGATTTATTGGTGATCAATATGCAATTAATAATAAGTGGTTTGTGAACCATCAATATGGTAAGCCATATATACTATATGTATTCAATTAAAATATCTTTCTGACAACCCGTTGTCTATTAGAATTTGTAAATTTACAATTAGACCTCATGTTGTTGTAAAGAACAAACATAGACCCCCAATATATAACTATAAATTAAGATTTTCTTATTGTAAATGGATAACCTGTTCAAATTCTATGGTAATTATTTGGCCTCTAAGAAATAAAATATAATAAGTCACAAGTTAGAGAAGTAGAAGTAGTAGACTAGAGAAGTAGGATAAATAATAGTAAATTTATATGTTATAATAAGAAAATAAATAAATATTAAACCTTCTCTATTGAGAAAAAAAGTAAATTAGTCACTCAAAATCTTCTTATCACAAAATAATGTATACCCTCAAATATATATAAGAAAATTACATGTACTTTAGAGAATAAATTTAATGCACAAATTGAAAAATAAAGAAAAAATGTTGATGTCGAGCTTCTACACGTCAAGGGCTTCTAATGTTGCAGGTGATGCTAGTGAACACAAGGCTACTCATGGCATTGGAAACGCCACTGGGTCCGTGTCTGAGCGCTTTGGCTTGGTGGGGAGTGAGGGAAAATAGGTGCAAAAGGTTGCACACACTACTGTGCCTCTATCTGCTCGTGGGGTTGTCAACAGGAATGCTATTGGGGGTCATGGCTCCCTTTATTCTCCCAATGAAACCAGTAGGGGTTTGTGCAATAGGAAGAATGCTCTAACCAAGCCTCTTCATGTTCACATGGGGGGGTGTCGAGGCCAGGCTTTGGAGGTGTTGGAGGCCCTTCTATGTTGCCTAGTTTTTGCCTTAGTTTAGCTAGGGTTTTAGAAACTCAAGAAAATTCTTTGGCAGATGACTCAATTCCTCTTCATCCTAATGTTGGGTCTCAAGAATCAACTGGTTCTGAGCATGGGGATAGTCTTTCTTTTGGAGACATGCTTGTTGGTTCGAGTTAAGAGAAACAATTTAAATCTGCAGCCTGGGATGCTCGACCATTGAAGGGAAACTTGGTCTCCAACAGGTTCAGGATCTCCACGAACTATTCAAATACCCTCATAAAAAAGGCACATCTTCTCCTATTCTAGAATTTTTGGAGAAGCTAAAAAAGGAGGTTGACACTGGCGAGTATTATTTTGCTTCCAACATATTGATTGGCTAGTTCAATCATCTATGGCCAAAATTACTAGATCTGTACGACTAGATCTCAAGGCTTGGCAACCCTCACTTAAAAGTATTGTAGAAATTTACCCTTGTGCTCAGGGATTTTTCATTGTGGTGTTCAATTGTATCTAGGACATGGATGCAATCCTGCATAAAAAATGGTGATGGGGGCAAAGCCTAATTCTTCTCAAATAGTGGTTTGTAGATTTCAACCTTGCTACTACTACTTTATATGTTAAACCTATGTGGATTCATCTTCCAAATCTCCTGCTATAATTCTAGTTTGTAGATTGCTTCCAAGTAATTGGTAAAACTTTGGGAAGCTTCCTTGTTGTAGATTCAAACACTATGAATTTTACACACACATCTTTTGCTCGCATCCTGGTAGACTTGGATGTCACAAGAGATCTTCTTGCTAACATCATTTTCAAGTTTGTAGTTCGTTCTTGGATGCAACTTCTAGACTACAAAGGTTTACCCTTCTGTTGTAGGAAATGCTTTGAAACTAGACATATGGCCAATTCTTGCTACAAAATCATCAAAAAGTCAGTTCAGCAGTCTTGGTGGGATAATGCTTTACCTCATCACTACTCAATCAAAGCATCGTCAAAGGAGAAGGAAGTGAAATTAGAGCCCTTTCAGAAGTCCGGGACCTCCCATATGTTGGAGCAGGAATAGCTAAGACACGAAAAACTATAAAATCCTCTTTGTTGGGTGAAAATTATGTAATCCCTTTTTAACGGATTACACAACCTTGATTTCAACCATAGTTGTGTGTGATGTAATCTCTCCTCTCAGAAAGGGGAGGTGCCCTTCTTATTGCTTTCAGAAACGAAGTAAAACAAACTAAATACTTACAAAATGTACACTACAATTAATAGATTCAGGGTGTGTCACATTCATCCTACTCTCTTTTTTTATAGAAGATGTTTTACAATGCTTCACGGTTGGCAGTTCTAATTTGGTGCAACTTTGAACTAAAAATAAATAAGTAATTCCAATACCTCTATCTTATCAAAGCAAAGCGTAGAGGTACCAGCATGATAACAATAAACAATAAAAATGAGAAAGAAAAGCTCACAAAGGCACAAATTCGTTCTATAGCTTTCCACTAGTAGATCCTTGAGATACATAACTATGGACAATGATTTTGGGTTGCCCACACCTGCTTTACTCCTAGGGTTTTTCACCTAAAAGGAGAAAGGGGAAGGAATGGGGTCCAAAATGTAATTGTCTACACTCAAAGTTAATGTGTATGAGATGTATTATGTCTAATTAAGATATCCTAATTCACTAATCTAAAAATGAAATGATCTAATGATGCAAAACCCAAGAAAAGCAACTTGTTTGAAAACATGGTGGGATATGCAAAAAAGTAAAATAAATGTAATAAATGACACAATGAAGATGCAAAATAGAAACTATGCACTTGGAAACTCATGGAGAGCTGAATGTAAATTGCAAAGACCACTGAAATTCTAGAGATTTTGATTTTTGAGTTAACTGGGACATTTACACCAGGCTAGGCGACTTAGTCCTAAACTAGGGAAACTACTTAGAAAGTTGTTTCCGCCAAATGGGTGTCTGAAACTACAAAAATTTCTAAAAAATCAATGCAGTGGGACTAAGTCACCACTAGGGGCAACTTAGCCCACTTTGGATTTTCTGCAAATCCGAAAGTGGAAACAGAAGCTCACAACCTGCACTTTTCTTTTTGACAAAAATCCAGATCTAAATCTTTGAAAAACCATGCAAAATAGAAGATATTTTGGTTCCTAATGGGGGGTTTGCCTCGATCAAACCCCTAGTTGGTATTTAAACTTTGTAAAGGATAAAATTTGCATAAAACCCTAGTCTTAAATGTGTCTAAGACTAAGAAAAGTTAAAATGAGACAAAACCTTATTCTATTGTGCAAGAATAAGATAAGAAAATGGCACTTGAATGATGCAAGAATTCAATGCAAGAAACCCTATAACATTTCAAATGAATGCAAATGATATGCAAAATGTAATGCAAACTTTAATTCTGAAGATAAGAACATGGAAGATGTAATCACTTTGAAAATAAGTCATTAGGTGTGATTTGTTGGCTAGTTGCATCTCTTCAACCTAGATTTCTCCATGATTCACCATAGGCATCCATGATCAATCCTTTTCAATGTAAGATATTGAACAAAAAGTGAGCTTGAAGACCTGCAAAAACCATAGTTTGCTACCCCTAAGCTTCAACTTTGTTGTAGAAATGCTATTGAATCTTCTTGTGAAAGATACTTTTCTCTTGACTTTTGATTTTTGCTTTGCAAAATGACTAGGAGATGTGAAAAAAGACCTAAAAACATGTATTTATAGGCATTTTCACCGAATTACTCATTATTTTAACTTCATAGGCCAACATCCCTCAAAAATTTGAATTAGGTCAGTGATTTTCCCACTCAAAAGTGGAAAATTCCCCAAAAGGGACTAAGTTGCCTCCTTACGCAACTTAGTCCCACCAAGAATTTTTTTGGTGGGTTTCACAAAATTTGAGGGGTTTGAGTAGTATTTGTTGGGATTTAAGTGGTTTGTGAGTGAAATAGGCCTTAAAGTCCAAAATTAAGAGCATTAGGGGCCTATAAACATAATTTTTAAGGGGTGATTGAAACAAGGTGTCTAAAGTAGGACCAAATTTATCACAAAATTGTCTCTTTCTTCAAGAGTATACAATTTTTGGTGACATAGTAACAAGTGTCGTATTAGAAGCACAAAGTCTTCTAGATTCGGTACACCAGTTCCACAAACAACTCGAACAAATGCAAGCACAAATTCTTGCAGATAATTCACCAATGATTACTCAAGCATAAATGTAAATTCAAATAAAGAATGTAACACAAAGTTTACACAAATTTATTCGAAGCCCTTCAGATCTCATCTACTAATCACCACCAATTTGATCAAATTGTAAGATTATCGATTCCAACACAAAGTCTAGTATGCAATTCTTTTCTTTATTGATTAGATTTTCATTCATAAACATGAACACAAATTTTTATATATCTGCTTCAAAATCGGCAGCCCTTCATTGCAAAAGACTAAAGGTAAAGATTACAATAGAATTCCCTCTTATTTATAAAAGAGAGGGAAGAGCAAATCTAGGAAATTAGTTGAGTAAAATTAGGAAAGTTAGGTGAGCTAATTTAGGAAAATCTCACCTAACTTTGACTTAGTCAAAAAATTTGTGGACATCTTTTTGGGAAAACATCTCATATTTTACATGTAATTATATTTGTTGAAAAGACATTTAAGATGTCGAAAACTATTTACAAGATGTGTAAAGGAAAGCATCAAAATATTCAACACTAGAGATCAAGAGTCTTCATGGTTCCTTGCTTTGGGCATGGAAGTCTTCACACTTCTTCTTGGTCTCCTATATGAATGCATCATCTGGACCGACAATGTAATCGACAAGGGTGTGAACTCTTGTGATCAACCTTCTGGAAGATGAATGAATTTTCTTGCACCTGTGAAGATGTGTCTTGAGATTATCAAGAGTTAGTTGTATATCACAAATGACATACATTGAGGCTTTTGAAAAGTAGGAATCCTCCACTTGTTGTGTGACAACTTCTTTGTAGATCTAGGATAGTTCATTGGCTAGGAGGAAAATATGGTTTTCTTCAAGGAGCTTTCCCGACAACTCCTTAATTCCCTTCTCCAAGATAGCACAATTTCCTTCAACATCTTCTTGAACATGGTGGAGATCTTGGATAAGAGACTTGACCACTTCGATGCGATGCTTGAGTGATTCCATTAACTTTGTATATTTCTCCTTATCGGGAATTACCCCAACTTCTACAACTTTATTGAGCTTTGCTTGCTTCATTTGTGTCTAAATTGATAGGCATTCTTCCATCTCTTTTTGCTCTTGGGTTAGAATACTTTCTTCCTTATCAAGCTCTAATTTTAGCTTGGCTATCTGTGTGGCCTTCTCATCTGCAACAACTATTACATGTGAACCATCTTTTATTAATTCATCAATGAAATCATACAATGCCTTACCTTTGGAGGCAAACTTCTTTGCCTTTTGTACTTCTAGTTCCTCAAGGTTTTCAATAGTCATGGGTTGGATACTTCCTAAAAATTTTGCAAGTCTCCTCAAAACAATTACAGAGCATTCGACCTTTTGTTTGTAAATGTCTCAGGCTTGTTCCATTTTATCAATCCTTCTTGCCAATGCATCCATGGTTACTTTTGCATCTTCCTTTGCACTTTCATTTGTAACCTTTCCAAGTTGGACTCTTATTATAGTGTAATCCTCCATATTTACATATCCTTCCTCTTGTGGTGGTATACTAATCTCTGCATACTTATGACCAACCTTGTCAACATGAAGGCTTGAGTGCACTTTTTCCTTTTTCTTCCCCTTGGCTTTATGAGGGGCTATCTCTTCAAGATCGAGTTCCTCCAAAGAGATCACTTGTTTTTTCTACTTCGATACTTGAGATACCAACCGAGGGGGAGGAGAGGAAGTGCACGCTTCTTGACTCACCATCAATTCTTGTGTTGCAAGCACTTCTATTGAGAGGATTGGGACTGAAACAATTGGGGTAGTATCTATCATTATTTCCCATATGGACTACACACCAAGTTAACTCTGCAAAGATTCATTCATAAATTTTTCAAATTCAACTTCAGAAGCAATGTCAAAAGATGGAGATGATAGACTGGGAATGGATGATGGAGAACTCGACAAAACATTTACATTTGTACATTGGGTAATGTAGGGGGAGTGGAAAGAACGGTTGACACTATAGGGGGGATGGAGACATCCACTACATGTATGGTAGACATGGGAAGAGGTGAAGTAAGAAGAGGAGGTGGAGGAGTGGGAGGATTGGGAGGTGTGTGAGGAACATTTGAAGTTATGGGCAATAATGTTTGGGGAAGGTCTTCGAGAACATTCTCATGTGGAGATAGAGTTTGTTCTTTGTCATGCCTATGTTCCTCTTTTTCACCTTCTTGTTCCTCAGATTCTTGCTCTTCAACATGATCTTCTTCTTCATTTGATTCGTCTTCCTCAAAATCTTCTTCAGAAGTCAATTCCTCACTTTCATTTTCTTTTGATTCTTAAGACTCTTGCTCCTCAGAAGCATGCTATTTCCTTTATCCTGAGAGGGCTCATATTTTGTGGCGTCTTCTTCTACAACTTATCGTGTATCCTTTTTTCCAAGAATGAACTTGATTCTAGGGCCTCTTTGGGAAGAAGAGGGAATAGCCACATACTTTTCTTTCATGTGAGTTCTTGTTGTTGGCTGGATTCTACTCTAGGTACTTCTCCTTTTGAATCTATCCTGAAGGCTTTCATCTGGAAACCATGTTTGTGTAACCACTCTACAATGTTAGCCAATATGGGAACAAGCCTCTCCCTGATGGAGATACATTCCTTCTTTGACCATTGTACTACAAGCAAGGGTATCCTAGGAATCTCATTTTCATCATAGGAAGCATTCATGATGTCACAAGGGTCTTTGAAACCCTCTGGTAGATCAGCAACACCAAGATCCTTGATTTGCTCTACGGTCAGCCTACAGTAACCCATTTTATGGACATCTTCCTAATCTCTACATTCATCCCATATGTCTTCAAAGTGGTATTTGTGTCTGTGATCCTTCTTCAATTTCCTATTCACGTCCTAGTAATAAAATACATGTCTGTATTTGTATATCCTTATGGTCATAATTTGCATCTTTGCAGCAACTGACTTTTCCTTTTACACACTGTGAATGGTATATCTACCAATTGTCAGTGGGAATTTGAAACTAGGTTTGTGAATTCTCATTCATTCTTTGTGAACTAAGATTAGTTGTCTACATAACTCCATGAGTATCCACTTATCTAAGGGATACCTGGGCAACATGTAAGGGCACCCTGTGTAGCAACCTACCCTCATGTAAGTGAAAGTTGGAAATTGTAAGAATATGCACCCGACCTTGCTTACCACTTTGTAGGCCTTGTTTGACACTCTCTTATTTTTGAGAGTTGGATCAAAACTATATAGTAGAGGTGCAAAGAAGGCATATGTGACCCTTCTGAAATGATGAAGGCTTTCCTTCAGCTCTAGCTGGTAGAAATACTTATACATTGGTACAGAGTGTTGGTTCTCCTTTGTAGAAAGTCCTAGGAATTGTCTCATCACAGTTGCAGAATATACCAAATAAGAAGTCATATATAACCTCAAATTGGTTGACACATGTATCATTTGATCATGGATCTCATCACTGATTTGGGTTTCCCAATCAATATGAGCCTTCTTTCTCCGTCTGATCTGAATGTATTCATACATCTAGTCCTAAAAAATGAGACAATTCTAGCAATCCTTTGACCCTACTCAAGAGGGTGATCATGTCCTTGACATCCTCTTTGAAGTCACTTCGAGGAAGCCCTTTCGACCATCTTGAGATAGTATGCTTGGGTTCTTTCAACCAATGGTTGTTAATCAAATTTTAGCCTTATTCAGATTTGACTCATAGACTTCTTGTGCTTGCTGAATTGAAATCTTTGTGTATTGTTCCATGTGTAGAACTCTGAAAACAATGTCAAAGAATTAGGGATCAAGTCTCATTATCACTTTCCAGAGGAGTCTATCACACTTTTTATTTCCCTGATGTAGTGGGAAGCAACTTGGAGAATGAGCTCTATATTGTGAGTTGCAGTTGAGAATGTGGACACCAGATGCAGATTGATATGTACAATGGCTCTCAGGGTCTCTTCTAGGGGCTTTTGTTTAGTCCTTTTCACAAAGTCTTCAAGGTCCTTATGACCAACCTCAGTGTCCTTTATTTCATCCACCTTGGAGATCACCACTATAGGCAGAAAGACACCTCGATACTTATATTTCATTTTTCCCTCTTTCCTAGAAGACAACGAAGGTCTCTTTGCTTTCATCTAGAAGCAACTGGATCAAAAGATGTTACCTTCAAGATCACTTGATGAAATCTAGAGAGAAACTACAAGGATGGTGAATCAATAGGCATTAGTAGAAAAAGAAGCATTGGGAAGCGGAAGTGAGCAAGCAATGTGGAGCAATCATGAAATGAGTGATTAGGCACAAAAAATAGAGCGAGAGCGAAGAAACAGTGCTTGCAACAAAAATGAAGTGATTTTGAGGTGTTAGAAGAAAAAGTTTTCAAATGTGTAGAAGCATTGAAAATTAGCACTCCTACACTTAGAAAGATAGTTTTATATGTAAGGGCACTGAAAATCAGTGCCCTTACATGTTCTACATGTAAGATTGTCAAATGTGTCAAGGCGCTGAAAATCATCACCTTGACATGTTGACTTACTTGAAAAAATGGTGGTGTAATGGCAGCAAAATTTTGCGCTTGAGCATGTCTTCAATGACTTCAAAAAAAATGCATGGGCGGGCTTTTTAAGCGTTATTGCATTTGATAGGAAAAGTCACTCCAAGTGTAGGAGCGGTGATTTTCATCGCTCCTACACTTGGAGTCTGGTGAAAGTCTCATGTGGAAGGGTGGGTTTTTTCACCGCTATGTCATTTGAATGACCTGGGATATTTTGTGTTCGAGTGGTGAAAATCACTGCTTGAACATAAAGAGTGATGGTCTTTTGAATACTACGAAGTTCTACCATTTTTTAATGCGTAGACTCAAAATTTTACTGCTTGTGTAATGAGACATTTGAAGATAAAAAGGGACAAAAAGGGAAAAGTACAAGTATTAGGAGAATTCAATTTAAGACACATTGTCATAAGAATGAAAACAAAAATCCTAACAAAAGGGCGTGACATAGAAACAGAGGAAAAAATTAATGAGGAAATAGAGGAAAACCGCATGATATGAAAAGAGGGATGAAGATTTTGAAAGTGAAGAGATTCAAATCGAATCTTCAAACAAGGAAAATGAAAATAAACATGAAAAATCAAAACTTACAGAGCTTCTTAGAAAAAAAAATAAGAAGGAATCAATAAAGAAAAAGAAGTAATGACATACCTTGCAAAAATGCAAAAACCCTAGCTTGAGTGGCAAAAAAGATCTTCAAGCGTGAGTTTTCTTAGGTCTGGAGATCGCCCAACATGTAGAGGAATGAAATAATGGTGATTAGAATGAGTTTAGATTAACCAAAAATCACTTTTAAGTGATTTAAAAGTTCATAAATGCAACGTAAGTTGCATTTATTATGGCACTAAAAGAGGTGGAATACATACTCAAGCAGTGATTTTCACCACTTTATCATGTATTTTCAAAGTGAAACAAAGTGCATAAGTGGTGAAAATCATTTCTCTTGCACTTAGACTTGAGAGAAAAAAAAGAGTGCACAAGTGGTGATTTTCACCGCTTGTGCATATTTTAGTGACTTTAAACAAACTTGCACAAGCACTAAAAATCAACGCTTATGCACTTGGACTTAGAAAATTTTGAAAACTCTAACATGTAGGAGCATTGAAAATTAGCGCTCCGTCATGTTTTCCAATTTTCACAACTCCTAAAGGTTGGAAGCTAACGAAGATGCTCATTTCAAAGCTCTTCAAAAGATAGACGGGGGAGGACACTCAAACGAATTGTCTGAGATTTTGGGACGCACATCAAGGTGGATTGAAAATTGCCTCGTTTTGTGTTCTTAAACATCATGAAACTATGAAACAGACAAGCTTCATAGGGTTCTTCAGAAGTGAGTTTAGCATAGGAGCAGTACCTTCAATCAGATAAGGAAAATTCAAACCCTTTTACAAACAACCTTCAATTGGATGTGGGGTGTTCTTCGACTCTGAGTGGATGGAGTATGCCACAGGCTAAAATGGTGGACACTATCAAATTGCAACAAAATGTGATTGGGAAGGGTTGGTAGGAGGTACAAAGTAAGAAAAAGAAAATCCTCAAGTCTGAATTGAATTAGATTCAATTGCAATTGCATGCTCACACCAACCTCGGTGTCTAAAATTTAACTTAAAATAGGGAGATGTGTTTGTACCTTTCTGCTACAATTTTTCATGTTGGCCATTGGCCATTTATGTATGCTTTAAATTTAATCAATAAATTTTCTCTTACGGATCAAAAAAAAAATTACTGCACAAATCTATTTTGTTTACAATTATCAAAAGATGAAATGAAAATTGTCAATTTAGTATACTCGTGAAGTGGTATGAAAATTTGGATGGTAGTGCCACTAGCATTTTATGTTATTGACACATATATTTTAACTTTTGAATCACTTGAATTACATCTAAATAAATATAATATTACACCTTGAAATGTAGAAAATGGAATCCTAGGTCCTTAATGCAAAGAACCTAGGGTAGCAAGAGGCCATTTTCCTAGGATTTTATTAAAGAGGGAGATCAACAAGATGAATATATTAACTATCAACCATGAAGGTGAGCAAATTATACCTATATCTCCTTCTTTTGGGGTATTGGAAATGGATTGGAATGATTTGGAATGATTAACCTAATTAGACTATATGACCTAATATAAAAAAATGCAAGATCCTGACAAATAATAGACTGAAACAACAGTCTATAGCGGAGCTGGAAAGTACAAGAGATTATATACCTATCCTAGTAAAAATTTGGCTTTGAGCTAAATAGGAAGATTGGGATGCCTAGGGGTGTGTGGGTCCCTAATAGGGTGTTCTGCTCAACTTTTGGGGTCCTTTAATGACAGATCTGAAATTCTATTTTTTGATTACAGAGTTGTCAAAATGTTAGATAATTCTATAGGTGAGTTTTGGTGGCTTGGAAAGATTTAGGGCTTTGAATGCAATAATGAACAATTTTTCTTCAATCTTCCTTTAATCCTCTTCAAACCTAAGATTTGTACATTCACAAAGAGAAGAAATGTTAATTCATTTAGGGGCTTGCCTCAGTAAAGCCTCGTGTAAGTGTTTCCACTTCCAAAATGGCAATGTCAATGATAAAAGGATAATTGAAAGGAATAAATGATGAAATCACTAAGTGTTGCAACTCACCACCCTTCAATGGCTTCCTTGAAGGACTGAAGTCATACACATCACCTCAAGGACTTGGATCTTTTTTGCTTGATTTCTTGGATTGCTTTGGAGACCTATAAAAGGGGTTAGCCTTCATAAAACAATGATAATATGACAACATGAACTCACATACACTTTGGCATGATGCTTGGATCTTGGATTGCTGCAATAAATCACTGAAATGATACTCTTATCTTTCTCTTGACAATAATGCTTACTCATAAATCTCCTTGTTTCCTTCTAGTTTCAAATGGTGAAAAGATTGGGTATTTATAGGAATTTATCCAATTTCCAAAAAATTAGATTCTAAAAGCCGACATTTGAAATTTGAAATTTGAATGTTAAAATGTTGACACCAACATGCCCAAAATTGGGTCCTAGCTAAGAAGGGGGACCCATATTCCCAAGGGCATATTATTCATGGCCCTTATTTCCAGGACATTGAGTATCGAGGACAACACATGAATTAGATGCATTTATTTGATTCTTGAAATTTATTGAAAAGTGATTCAAATGAACTCTAAAATGCATTATTTAGGAAATTGGGGACTCAATTAGGCTGAATAAATTAAGGGGACAAATATAGAGTGAAATTGTCATGGGTGACAATTTACAACGATACACTTATGTAGTGAGAGTATGAACTTACACTCAGACTCACACAAAGTAGAAAACATATGTCAAAAGGAGTCGAATGATTATCCAAATATTGAAGAGATAGGATGAAAAAGGATCTATAGGAAGTGCACAAGCCCCTAGGATCTAAGATCCCATGGAAAACCAACATAAGCACAAATGAACATGCACATGCATGAAATACAACAAGACAACACAAACAAACATACATATCAAAAAAAACAAAGCATACACAATGAAAACACATGACATAACATAAAATATGAATCATGATGAAATGAAAACAAACACAATGTAAACATAATGCCAACACAAAGAAGACACATGAAAAACACTCAAAAATACACAACAAAACACAAAGGTAGTACTAAAGGATTTGAGTTAGTAAGGAAAAAAGACCTTAGTCTTAATTTGTCTCAAATGTCAAATGCCATCTATTGAATAAATGTTAGTTAAACGAATTCTCCTATGAGGACTAACAAGTTGTGTTATCCCAAATTACTCATGAGCCACATGGATCCATTGGCTAGCAAGTTGTGTTATGCTAAGTGTCTAGGAAATATGATGGGTTTCACAAGGCTAGCAAGGTGTGTTATGCTAGATACTTATGAAACACATGGCTCCACTAGAAATCAAGGTGTGTTATGTTGAATGGCCATGTTAAAAGGGGTTCATGACTCACACCACAACAAATTGTGATATTTTCTAGGTGAATCACAAATAGGAAGGCATGTGGGCTAGTGAATTTCAATATTCACTAGGTGAGCCCCCAAGACAAGGTAGCAAAATGAGAAACACACTAGGTCTAGTAAGGACCACTTTTCACTAGGTATGTAGCAATAACCATACCAAGAGTTATACAACTTGATAACTCTAATAAGGTGGTACAAAATTATCAAAATTTTATGTCAATGCCACACTAATTTTGATGAGGGCCACACCGCCCAAAACCCACACAAATCACAACAATAGGTACCAACATAGAAGATACGAGACAAAGAAATAAATCACTTTCAATTATTTTTGGGAAATGAAATTATAGATTCAAAACTTACATGCTACAGCCTCATGGGTTTGATTCATTACAACAAAATCAACTCTAAAAACAAAATATATTATTCAGAGCCACAATCTGCACTAATGGAGCCACCATCTACAACCTCGACTTAACCCTTTTATTTTACCCAATAATCGCCCTAGAATGTTCTAGAAAGTTCAACTTTCCCTTTTTTTTGGTGCCAAAAGTCTCGTTAATTGATTTCTTGCCTAGGAAGAAATTTTAATGAAATTCACTTTTTAGTGGGCCAACTTTGCGGGGCGATAACTTTTGCTCTAGGTGTCTGATTTGCTATTATAACATATCATTGCAAAGCTCTTGAAGAGATATACAACACCAAACCCACCAGAGGTCAGCTCGTTGAATTTTTTAGTTGTTTCTGGGCCTCTAAGATTTTCTATTTGAATTTGAAGCTGCATTGGAGAAATTTCTTGGGAAAAAAACTTGAATATCTCCCAAACCATGTAGGGTATTGAGATAATTCTTTTGCAACCGAAAATGTTTTTTAGTTCTCCTTGGGTTAAATTTCCAGGTTCATACGATCCCATTTAGGTTGACTTACTAAAAATAGTAAGTGATCATTTTTCACCTTTTTTGAATTTTGACTGTCTTACACCCCTTAAGTGTCATCATGGGACTCAAAACAACTAAATACAATAAGAAAATAACATTTTTTGGGTGATGCAAGATTGTCCTACACTGCTAGATGCTCTTGCATCAAACACCTAGGGTAATTTGAAAAGTGACCCTGTCACTTCTCAAGAGTTAGAGGGAAACCAAGATGGTTAACCTTAGCCTCAAACAACCACGATGCATCTTCAACATGCCTTCCTCTCCACTTCACCAAGTACTCTACATATTGCCTATTTCTTGTGCTTCTACCCACACAACTATCCAAAATTTCTTCTATCTCCTCATTTTTTGAAGTAGGTGTTGGGACATTCCACTGTGCTTCCATTATTTCTTCATCAATTCCTACTTCATGATATTTTGTTAAATCTAAAATGTTTAAACACGAGTGAAATATGAATTCCATCAGGAAAATCTACCTCATATGCATTTCCTGAATCATGCTTCTTCAAGATTTTGCATGGTCCAAACTTCTTCATATTTAACTTGTATGTACCAATTGGAAACCTCTCCTTTCTCAAATGAACCATAACTTCATTTCCTACTTGGAACTCAAGTTATACCTCCTTTTTTGATCTGCCTTAGTCCTATATCATGAGTTCATCTTATTGATATGTTTCTTCACCTCTTCGTGCAAATTCTTTAGGTGCTCAACAAAATATTTAGCCTTAGCACTACTCTTCTCCCCCTTATCTATCTTTCTTAGTTCAGAATCAGTACTTGGACTACTCCCATACACAATTTGGAATGTTGATTTACCAATGCTAATGTTGACATAATTGTTGTAAGAAAATTCTACCAGTGGTATAATCCAATCCCATCCCTTTGGCTTATCTCCTACTAAGCATCTTAGCAGGTTACCCAATCTCCTATTCACCACCTCTATTTGTCCATCAGCTTGTGGATGGTGTATAGAACTAAACTTCAAATCTATCTTCAACTTTTTCCATAACATCCTCTAGAAATAACCAACAAATTTGTTATCTCTGTCTAAAACTATACTCTTCAGTAGACCATGTAGTCTCACCACCTCTCTGAAAAAGAACTCTGCAGTATGAATGTCATCACTAGTATTATGACATGGAATGAAATGTGCCATCTTTGAAAATCTATCCACCACAAAAAATATGGAATCATGCCCTCTCTATGTCCCTAGCAAGCCAAGAACAAAATCCATGCTAATTTCCTCACATGGCCTCTCAAGTGCAGGTAATGGCTGATACAATCTAGTATTCTGACTTGTTCCCTTCGCCATCTGACATACTCTGCAACTTGTACAAATTTCTTCACATCCTGTTGTAACTGTGGCCAATAATAATTCTCACTAACAAGAGCAATGGTATTTGATGAGTTAAAAATAACCTCATCATGATAATACCATAAAGACCTAGTTCATACATGCAAAATCTCTATCCTCTACTAATTAATTAAATTTAGGAGAAATAATTGCTTAATTTTTAGTGAGAAATTGTATAAACTTTATTTCTTTTGATTCCTTGAAGTATTTTTCCAATACATATTTAATGGGTTTTTTAAAGTGTTTTGTAGATAATAATCGGTCAATCAAAGTTGCAGATTGAAGCATCCAGCTGGCACGTGCTCTAGAATAGGCTGAAGATATGCATTGGAAATATGCTCCAGAACTTTAGGGTGATGGACCAAAGATGTAGTTGTTCTTAAAGTTGTTACTTCTATTATCCTTTCAATTAAAGACTTTATGGCTCAACTTGAGCCTCTTAAATACTGTGTAATAGGTTTAAATATATACGAGTTATCCGTAGATCTGTTCTAAATATTTTCAATGGTTATCCACACCATCTGAAATATAGGATGTAGTTATAGTTTCTCTATAAAATATATGATCTTTAGAAGTAACATATACAGTGAAAAAGTAATGTTATACTATCAGAATGTTTCTGAGGTTTATGAATAAAGAGATTTTTATCTAAAATTTTGAGTTATGAGTCATGGATGATAACTACGATTGATAGAAGTGTTTCTAAAATAGTTGTGAATGTGAGCTGAGAATGAATGTGATAACCCACAAGTTGGCCACTTGATGGGAGTAGATAAGTGTTTTCTTTTATTACAATGTTGTTCTCTAGAGAATCATTAAGTTTACTGTTATGAATACTTAGTTCTGAAGTATTTGTTACCTTTTCACTTCCGTAGTTTCTGTTATTAACTGTTAGAATCTTTATTGTTAAGAAAAAATTTTATGGATTGCTATAAGTTTTATGCTTTTATAATTTTCCAGCTTCTTAGTTTAGTTGTTTCTATGCTCTTTAATTTAGTTATTATGCTTTCTAAATTAATTTTCTTATGCTTTCAGTTCAAGCATTTTCTATTTTCTTAGGAATAAATTACTTTGTAGTTTTATAGTTAGATAGTTTGAAGTTAGAATTAATATTAAGTTGTTCTTAAAAGTTAGAAAACCTAAGGGAGATACTCCAGACTTCTTCTATTGCAAATTACCTTGAACACTACCCGGTCAACAAATTGAATATTATACTCTAAAGTAATGGGACCTAACGACAGCCTATCAGTCTTATCTTGACCAAAATGTCCATCCAATCCTCCACTATGTTTTTCCTTGATTAGATTATCTCTCCTAAAACTCCTAGGAATGCACAATTGGCTTCCTCTAAACAACATCCCATCTTGGATTAATAAATCTAACCATCTTGTCCTATCTAATGTAATAGGTCCCAAACAATCCCTCCAAGCTTTTGCAAAGTCTGGATCTTTAGGATACAAACTCTTTAGTTCATTGAACCCAACAACCTCTATATTCATGTCTATCAACAAATTTTTCCTTCTACTCAAGGCATTTGCAACTCTATTTGACCTTCCATTCCTATGCTTCAAAACAAAAGTAGAACTCTGCAAAAACTCAACCCATTTTAAGTGCCTTTGGTTTAACTTTCCTTGACTATTGAGATACCACAAAGCCTAGTGATCAATATATAAAATAGATTATTTTGAAAAAAAATATTGTCTCCATTTCTTCAAAGCCTGAACTATAGCATAAAACTCCTAATCATAGACATAATATTTCTTCTTAGCATCATTCAACTTCTCACTAAAATAGGCAATAGGCTTACCTTCTTGACTCAAAATAGCTCCTATGGCAATGCCACTAGTATCACAATCTACCTAAAAGACCTTATTGAAATCTAGAAGTACCAAAACAGGTTGCTTTGTAACTTTCTTCTTCAACATATGAAAATTTTTGGCTGCTCCTATAGTCCACTTAAACTATTTTCTATCCCCTCTCATTGCTTCAGTTAGAGGTGCACAAATACTACTAAAATTCTTAATAATTTTTTTTGTAAAAGCTTGCTAGACCATGAAATGACCTTACCTCCATATCATTCCTTGGGTTAGGCCTTCAATGATAGCTCTCACCTTATTTGGATCCATTTTAAGATCATCTGCTGAGAAAACAAATCCCATATACACCAACTCTCTCTTCACAAAATTGCATTTCTTCAAATTAATCAACAACTTCTCCTCCCTTAGCTTCTAAAAAACTCTTCGGATATGCTTCAAATGCTCCTCCAATGTCTTACTAAAAATAAAAATATCATCCAAATAAACAATAACAAATTTCCTAAAATTTATTTCAATACCTCATTCGTAATCTACATAAATGTGTTTAGTGCATTGGTTAGCTCAAAAGTCATGACTAACCAATCATAGAAGCCTTCCTTGGTTTTAAAGGTTGTTTTCCATTCATCTCCTTCTCTAATCTGGGTCTAGTGATATCCGCTCTTCAAATCTATCTTCTTGAAGTACTCAACTCCACTCAAACAATCCATAATGTCATCCATTCTCGACAAGGGAAATCTATACTTGATGGTGATCTTGTTGATGGCTCTAGAATCTATACGCAGTCATCATTCCCCATCCTTCTTTGGTGCTTGTACTGTAGTTACTACACATGGGCTCAAAATCTCTCTAATCAATCTCTTCTGCAACATCTCTTGCACTTGTCTATTCAACTCTTCACTCTCTGTTGGAGTCATACGATGAGTTGCCTTATTCAGAAAACTAGCTCCAGGAATTAGGTCCATTTTATGACTAATCTTTCTTACTGGAGGCAAACCTTCAAGTACATTATCAAAAATAATAGCTTGAAACTCGTTCAAAAAAATTGAAACCTCTACAGGTACCTCAGTAGTACCTTCTTTATCAATTCTAGGGATCAATGCAAAACACATATGCTCATGCCTCATACCTTATAAGAACTTTCTTCCATCAACCAAACAAATTCTTGCATTACTGCATACATTTTCCTTTGCCTCTTTTAAGGGCTTCAACTTATGACGAACCCCATCCTTTGTCAAAGAATAGGTGTTGGCATGTCCATCATGTATTGCTCATCAATCAAATTGCCACGGTCTGCCTAACAACATATGAAAAACATCCATAGTAATAATATCACACAATACCTCATCATGGTAATTTTCAATCTTGAACTTTACCAAACATTGTTCATTTACCAAGGCTTTATGATCCTTCTACAACCAAGCAATACGATATGGGTTGAGATTCCTTCTTCTCTCCAACCGCAACTTACTAACCATTTCTTCTGAAATAAGGTTATCAGTACTACCTCCATCAATAATAACATTGCAAACTTTACCTTCACGCTTACATCTGGTGTGAAACAAATTCTTCCTTTGAGTTGGTTCCTTCTCCTAATTCAGCAAGGCTCTTCTAGTAATAAGAACATTTCCTCTTTCTATATCCTTAGAATGTGAAGACTCAACATCTTCATCTACATGTGCAACTCGTGCATTACCATCAGGTCTTCTATTTGTCTTTCCTTGATGTCGAGGACACTCATAGGCTCTATGTCCTTCTTCTCCGCACTAGAAATAGGTTCCATGAAAGTCTCCTCTTCTTGGTCCTCGTTTAGATCTTCCTCTTCCTCTTTGGTCTCCATTATTTTGATCATAAGGATGGTAGGTGTTATCTCCTTTCTAGTTTTGGCTGCTACTGGACCCTTCACCCTTCTTTTGATCTTCATTTTGACCTCCATAAGACCATCCACTAGTATTTCCACCATAGCCTCCACCTCATTGTTTTTTCTCAAACCTATTGTTCAATCATTCTTCAACCTTTATAGAAAACTGATAAGTGTCCTCAATGGTGGTTATTCTTACCAATGCCAATTATTCTTGTATGCTTGGCTTCAACCTATTAATATAATGAGCAACTTCCTCTTTATTTGACTCAGAATGTCCTGTCTGAATCAGGACCTTGTGAAATTCCTCTATATATTCCTTCATCGTCCTTGCTCCTTGCCTCAATCTTTACATCTTCTTGAGCAACTCCAATTCCTAATTGTCTGGAATAAATTTTTTCTTCAATTTTGACACCATTCTACCCCATTTGGAAATTTTATCTTTCCTTTATCTTCCTCTTTCTAACTAGACCTCTTTCCATCATATACTAGTGTGACCTTTCAATTTTGTCTTTGCAAAGCTCACTCTATGAGGATCTTCAATCTCCTCAAACTCAAAAAATTCCTCCATGTCATTGATTCAATCGATCAATTCTTCAGGATTCAAAATTCCCAATGCTTGAGATCGCTTAAAGCAATATTCTTTCTCTAGGATCCATTGGATCCTATTCTTCCTCTTCCATTTCATCTTCATTGCCATCTCTTTCTTGTTGCACATCTCTTCTTTGAACCTCTTGATACAAGGTTTCTAATTTCCTTTTAAGGGCTTTTATTTCATCTCTAGGTGGATCTCTTCGTCCACAACCTCGACCTCTACCTCTGCCATGATGGGCAAGTCTTGGAGGCATCTTGATATCAACCCACACTCATGGGTTCTACTACAACTGCCTCACGTTCGACACTCTATTACAGGCTCAAGAACTCTTGCTCTGATACCACTTGATGAGGGCCACACCACCTGAAACCCACACAAATCACAACAATAGGTACCAACACAGAAGATGCGAGACAAAGAAATAACTCACTTTCAATTATTTTCAAGAAATAAAAGTATAGATTCAAAACATACATGCTACAACCTCATGGGCTTGATTCATTACAACAAAATCAACTCTAAAAATAAAATATATTATTCGGAGCCACAATATGCACTAATGGAGCCACCATCTACAACTCTCACTTAACCCTTTTATTTTACCCAATAACCACCCTAGAATGTTCTAGAAAGTTCAACATTCCCTTTTATTTTGGCACCAAAAGTCCTGCTAATTGATTTCTTACCTAGGAAGAAATTTTAATGAAATTCACTTTTTAGTGGGCCAACTTTGTGGGGCCATAACTTTTGATCTAAGTGTCGGATTTTCTATTATACCAATTATTTGGAAATCTCTCGAAGAGATCTACAACACCAAACCCATCGGAGGTCAATTCATTGACTTTTTGAGTTGTTTCGGGGCCTCTAAGATTTTCTATTTGAATTTGAAGTTGCATCAGAGAAATTTCTTGGGATGGAAACTGTAATTTCTCCCAAACCGTGCAAGGTATTGAAATGACTCTTTCGCGACCAATTTTTTTTTTCTTTAGTTCTACTCCTTGGGGTAAATTTTTAGGTTCATACAAGCCCATTTAGGCCGACTTACTAAAAATAGTAAGTGATTGTTTTTTTGCCTTTTCTAATTTTTGACTGTCTTACACCCCTTAAGTGCCATCATGGGACTAAAAAAAACTAAAGAAAATAAGAAAAAAACATTTTTTTAGGTGATGCAAGATTGCCCTACACCATTGGATGCTCTTGCATCAGACACCTAGGGTAATTTGAAAAGTGACCCTATCACTTCTTAGGAGTTAGAGAGAAACCAAGTTGGCTAACCTCAGCTTCAGACAACAATGATGAATCTTCAAAAAGCCTTCCTCTCTACTTCACCAAGTACTCTGCATATTGCCTATTTCATGTGCTTCTACCCACACGACTATCCAAAATTTCTTCTATCTCCTCCTTTTCTGAAGTAGGTGTTGGGATATTCCACTATGATTCTATTATTTCTTCATCAATTCCTCCTTCATGATATTCTATTAAATTTGAAATGTTAAACATAGGTGAAATATGAATTCCATCAGGCAACTCTACCTCATATGCATTTCCTGAATCATGCTTCTTCAAGATTTTGCATGGTCCAAACTTCTTCATCTTTAACTTGTTGTATGTACCAACTGGAAACCTCTCCTTTCAAAATGAACCATGCCTTCATCTCCTACCTGGAACTCCTTATACCCCATTTTTTGATCTGGCTTAGCCCTATATTGTGAGTTCATCTTATTGATATGTTTCCTCACCTCTTCATGCAAATTCTTTAGGTGCTCAGCAAAATCTTCAATCTTAGCACTACTCTTCTCCCCCTTATCCATCTTTCTCAATTGAAAATTAGTTCTTGGACTACTCCCATACACAATCTGAAATGGTGATTTACTAGGGCTCCCATTGACAAAATTGTTGTAAGAAAATTTTGGATGTGGTATAATCAAATCCCATCCCTTTGGCTTATCTCCTACTAAGAATCTTAGGAGGTTATCCAAAATCTTGTTCACCACCTATGTTTGTCCATTAGTCTTTAGATGGTGTGTAGAATTGGACTTCAAATCTATCTTCAACTTCTTCCATAACGTCCTCCAAAAATAACCAAAAAAATTTGGTATCTCTGTCTAAAACTATACTCTTTGGTAGACCATGTAGTCTCACCACCTCTCTGAAAAATAACTCTACAATATGAACAACATCATTGGTTTTATGACATGGAATGAAATGTTCCATCTTTGAAAATCTATCCACCACCAAAAATATGGAATCATGCCCTCTCTATGTCCTTTAAAATCCAAGAAAAAAATGCATGCTAATGTCCTCCCATGGCCTCTCAAGTATAGGTAATGGTTGATACAATCTAGTATTTTGACTTGTTCCCTTCGCCATCTGACATACTCTACAACTTTGACAAATTTCTTCACATCCTGTTGTAATTGTGGCCAATAATAATTGTCACTAACAAGAACAATGGTCTTATCTCAACCAAAATGTCCATCCAATCTTCCACTATGCTTTTCTTTGATTAGATTCTCTCTCCTAGAAATCCTAGGAATGCACAATTGGCTTACTCTAAACAACATCCCATGATCTTGGATTAAAAAATCTAACCATCTTGTCCTATCCAATGTAATAGGTTCCAAACAAGCCTTCCAAGCTTTTGCAAAGCCTGGATCTCCAGGATACAAACTCTTTAGTTCATTAAACCCAACAACTTCTATATTCATCTCTATCAACAATTTTTTCCTTCTACTCAAGGCATCTGCAACTCTGTTTGACCTTCCATTCCTGTGCTTCAAAAAAAAAGTATAACTCTACAAAAACTCAACCCATTTTAAGTGCCTTTGGTTTAATTTTCCTTGACTATTGAGATACTGCAAAGCCTAGTGATCAATATATAAAATAAATTCTTTTGGAAAAAAATAGTGTCTCCATTTCTTCAAATCCCGAACTATAGCATAAAACTTGTGATCATAGACAAAATATTTCTTCTTAGCATCATTCAAATTCTCACTAAAATGGGCAACATGCTTACCTTCTTGACTCAAAACAACTCCTATGGTAGTGCCACTAACATCACAATCTACCTGAAAGACCTTATTGAAACATGGAAGTGCCAAAACAAGTTTCTTTGTAACTTTCTTCTTTAACATATCAAAACTTTTGGCTGCTCCTATAGTCCACTTAAACTCTTTTCTATCCCCTCTGATTGCTTCAATTAGAGGTGCATAAATACTACTGAAATTCTTAATAAACTTTCTGGAAAAGCTTGCTAGACCATGAAATGACCTTACCTTTGTAACATTCCTTGAGGTAGGTCATTCAATGATAGATCTCACCTTCTCTGGATCCATTTTAAGACCCTCTACTGAGACAAAAAATCCCAAATACACCAACTCTCTCTTCACAAAACTACATTTCTTTAAATTAATCAATGGCATCCTCAACAAGATCATATTCTTTACCACTATGCTACAAAATTTTAGGTGCGGTTGGGAGATATGGTTGAGGGAATGGAATGGATGTTGGATTTTGTTTTGGTTGCTTATTGTTTCTGGTGTTATACATGTGAGCTAAAGTGTGATAACTTGGTTGTTGTGACACATGATTACTAGAAAGTTGTTTTGCAAAGCCTAGGATGTGACCATGAGGTTTAGGAGGTGATATAATGAGAGGAATCTTAGCAGGTCCAAAAGGAGTTTTTGGAGGGCCAATGATTAGAGGACTCTTAGGATGTCCAAAAGGAGTTTTAGGAGGTCCAATAATCAAAAGAGATATAATAGACAATTGTGCATTCATAACCTCAACAAATTTAACTTTTTCTTGATGATCTTCTATTGAGGGGGATCTAATGTCATCTTAGCATCTTCATTTATGAAATCCATAAATGTATCAATGCATCCTCTTTTCCAACAATATCTTCCCAAGTAGGAGAGGTAGGGAGATAAATGAACAAGATCCTCATGATGATCAATGATTAGATCTTCTAACACCAATATATCTTCTTCACAAATAGGAGAGATATTGGGAGTAGAACAAACATGATTTTCATGATTGTCAATGATTGCATTCTCTCCCACCAAGATAACATCACACATAGGAGAGATAGTGGGAGAGGGATCCATGAAAATTAACAAAAAGGGATAGATGAACTCATTATCACACGCTTCTAACAAAAAATATTTAAAATGCTAAGCAAGATCTGACAATAGAACATGAATTATGATAACAAAAGATTTTTACAATGAGAGCATGATGTAAACAATTATCCTATAGATCTAAAGTGCACAAAAAATTCAAACCTCTATTGTTTTTAATAATGTGAAGCCAATAATATTACTTATTACAAAGAAATGCAACAAGTAATATAATTTAGGACTTGCCATAAAGATAAAACTAAGTGAAAAATACCTTAAAAAAAGGTCTTGGCTGCAAACCAGTAGGAGTAAATATTGTTAAAAGGATAATGGAATTTAATTATTTCAAGTCCTAATATCTGAGTTGATCCTACCAAATATAGAAATACCAGAAAAATGTTCCATCCCTTGACCAAGTGTTGATGACAACCATGATTTAGTCATATCAAGACACAATCTTTAAATAACGACCCCCCTTAGCAAATAGGGGCAACAATACTCATTACCAAATAGAAGTACACTATGGGATCAAAACTAAGTGAGGGTGGGGATCGGTAGATCAATCAATAGGGAAGAGAATAATGCATATACGTATTGAGAAATGAAAGGATTTCTCGGAAGGGATTGAAGTGATTAAGCCCTAGAGATCAAAAGTTCACTGTAAGGAAGAAGGAGATGAGAATCAAGTGTGAAGAGGGAATGGAGAGGAAGAAAGATGAGAGGAAACAGTTAGGGAGACAAAATAAATGATGTGCATTTAGCAAATATGATGGGTAAAGTGATAGAAAGTAATGATGGGAAATACAAGCTAAGGGAAACACATATTTTTTGGTGCAAGAGTAACATAGTGAGAATGTGCTTAAGAAGGATTTTTTGACTCCCAACAAAGTAATTAATAAGATAAAAACCAACACAATGCCATGAAGAGACAATGGAGTTTAATATGGGACACAAAATCTCAAAAAATGAATATAAAACAACTTGAGAGTCAAAGAGTATATGTTAAGGATTATCATATACTACTTAGGAGAGAGATTTGAAAACAAGTTGTCATTATGGATAAACTAATGGGAATGGGAAAAAGATAATACATTTTTTTATACCATCCATAAAAAAAGTTGAATAACTTGCAGATGAGAAGAGGTGAAACCAATATAATTCAAAGGGTGGATATGTTTTTGATCATATGAGAATATTTTTAATTTTCAATTAGCAGTTCTCATTTAATCTCGTTATCACCACAATTAGATTTTGCAAAATTCATTTGTCCATATTAACGCTCATGGATTCTACATTTACCAAAGATAATTGGAACACAATTGTTGCTTGCAGTATAGATCTTTTTAAAGTGGTCTATGATGGGAATTAAATGTTATTTTTCAATTTTGAGTTTTAGAAATTATTGATTTTTATATAAAATTGTATAAGATGTCTCTTGGGTAAAAATATTTTGAAATAACCTTAATCAAACCAACATTTTTAGTATTATCCTTCCACGAGTCTATATAATTCTAGCAAATCACACTTCATATTTTTATTATATATAAAATTCTATTTAATATTAGAAATAAATATAATAATTTTTTAATCAATAATATCTAAAAAAATAATTTATTTATGTATTCATGGGCTCACAAATTTGGAAGTTTATTCATGTTTGTCTGGCTTATCTTTTTTGCTATGAAGAAAGTGTGTTCAAGGATAAAAAATAGTTCCAAGAGTTATTCTACATTTTTCTTGCCTTTGTAGAATGGTTTATAATGCAAACTTTAAATCCTCAAAACTCTGTATATATGAAAGGTCTGAAAGCTATCATGAAAACTCCAATGAGTGGGCAGTAAATTTCATAAATATTGTGACAATACAAGGGTGTGAATGTGGGCTAAATTTCATAATGAATAAATATTGCAACACAATGAACCTATTCCTATTATATAATCCAATCATATAAAATGATACAAAATGAATTTATTATTATAAACACAAAACAATAAAATAACTAAATGGATGCCTACACATTGATATATTGGTGTTTCCTATATAGATTATGTAATAGGATAGATATTTGCTAGTTATATGTGTACATTGGTAAGATTATAAGATTATCCAATAATGAAAAAGAGGTTATGGGAGATTATATTTTTAAATTTAAATGTATATAAATTATATAAAAGAAGTTAAAGATGACCAACCTTTAAGATTTTCATGTGAGATTAATGCTAAATTATTATTAGTATATATTTTTTAAAATATATATATTTTACAATTGTTGCTTCAATCTATTCACGATAGAATTTCAATTGTGAGGAATATTGAAGAAGGGAAGATCGATATTGTTGTGCATTGCACGAGGGTTCTGAAGATTGTTGCCAACATGTGGTGGGTGAGACTTGGCTCTCCCCCATGAAGGTAATTTCCCTTTGTACCCTTCGATGTTTGCCCTCAGTCTTTTCCCTTCCACTGCATTTTTTCCTGTGTGTTTTCCTTTCTGGGTTTATGTGGGTTGTGCGTGGAAGGCTGTGATTCTCTGTCGGCTTGAAAGTCTGCAGAAGCGTGTGTTCCCTCATGGAGGGGGGACTCCTCCCCCCAACTCGAATGAGGTTTTTTTAGAAGGGACCGAAGGAGTTAAGCTAGTTAATACGCCTTTGTCCTTCCATGATGTCATTGTTCTTGAAACCCCGTGGTGTTTGGAAAATGCAAAGTTTGTGTTCGAAAAAGTGGATGAAGAAGGTGAGAATGCTAAAAATGGTCGGCCACAAGGTGAGTATCCTCCGGAGACCACTATTATTTCTCCTAATGTTGAAATGCTTAATCATATACACACTGAGAGGGGTAGGTTGGCAGGGGCCGCGATCTTCTTGGCTATGGTGGATCCTGACAATCTCCTCGCTAGGAAGTATTTAGACAACCGGTTCAATGTTGTATGGAATAAAAAGCTCAATATTCAAATTTTTTAAGGTAAAATGATTCAGAGAGGATTATTTTTAATCTATTTCAAAAATAATGATATTCAAAGTAGAGTTTTGAAAAAACCCTATTGGAGCATTGGGAAATCAATATTTAGGGTTCTACCCTAGACACTCGAGGCCAACTGTTATGAAATTCTTGCACTTTCTAGCCCTAGGCGGCTGTTAATCAAAGATATCCCTCAAGACATGTGGTCCTTCGTTCCCCAAATCTTGGCACCCTTTGGAAATGTTTTTCGAGTCGATAGACCCAAAGTGACTCTGCTCGACATGAATGTTAGGGTGCTCGTCTCTCTCAACCCAAGGGTTGAGTTACCAAAGAATATTGGTCTGAGAATTGAAAAAAAATTCATATCTACCCAATGGAGGTTCTTGGAGGGTTAGGGGCCTGTTATCTCTGTTGTAGAGAGGGACACCTTCAAAAAAATTGTCCTCTTTTGTAGGGCTCTCCTAGGTCTGCAAACCCTCACTCTTTAGCATCTAAGCTTGGGCCGAAGCAGCCAACTATTGAGTTCATTTCACCCAACCCCCCTAGTCCTCTTGGCTCTTCACCGCAACCCTCCTCTGGTTTTCCTTCTCTGTCTCGTACCCCCTTGTCTTCGAAGCTTGACTCAGCCTTTCTTGCTTCTGCATTGTGCCTCCTCCCTACTCTTCCCCTGCCATCGGCTCCACTATGGAGGTTTCTACCTGCAACCGCTTTGAACCCTTATGTTTTGTTAAGCCTACCCCGCTCTCACAGCTAGTTGGGCCTGTGTCCCGTGAAGACTGTATTACTCCTTCCTTTGCTCCTGTTGTGGTTTCCAACCTTGGTTCAGTCTCGAAGGCTCCTCCCATTGCGCTTGGGGGGAGTTCTTCTGGTTCTGGAATTGTTAGAAAAAATGCTTAGCAGTTTGCTATTGAGAACTTAAGAAAGAAAGGAGAAAACCATAGAAATAATAATAAATTGGAAATTATTAAGACTTATATTAATGGTGTCATGGTCAATGAAGAAACCATCATCCCTAACTCTAGCAGCCTTGTCTCTGATTTTGCAATAGATGTTAAATTTTATGATGTGAGTAAAGAGTCACCATTGGAAGAGATGCTTGAATCTCTTTTTGATATGGTCAGAAAGTGGTCGGTAGACAAGACAAACCCTTCCGAAGACCCCGTTGACTCCTCTAACCCAACTAGGGTTCCTGCTGACAATATTGTTGAGCTTGGTGGTGAGGGGACCCCTGGAAAATCTGTTGACCTCATTAACAAGACTCAAGCTATTAAGCCTAAGGACTCCAAGGTCACACCCGTGCTTAAGGGGAAATCTGGAAAAGAGGTGGGATTAGAGCACACTAAGAATGCCCTTATTCCTCTTAATGAACCTAAGAAAAGAGGGAGAAAAAATGGAAGAACTGTAGCCATAAGAAATAATAGTTCCAATTGCATGATTGGAAGAGAAAGAAAACCAGTATTATTTTGGCTATCCCCTCTCCCAAGTGGATGGAGGGTGAAGAGAATGTAATAAAATTCTTTGAAGCATTTAGGAATCCTAAAGAGGCCTCTCCCCCCAATAGTGCTAATGATAATTAACTGTACCTCTTGCAATGTCATGGGACTTGAGTCCCCTGACAAGAAGTATATTGTGAGGAGATTCCTCAGCCTGGAACCAAATAAGGATTTTGTGTTGCTCCAAGAGGTTAAAGCTATTGGCTTCACCCTTGAAACCAACTTAAGATTCATTTGGGGTAGTGCTACACATCTTACTTCCCAACATGAGAGGGGGAGGGGAGGTGTGGCCATCTTGATGGCCAATAGATGGAAACCTTACCTTACTGGTTCTGGTGTCTCCCCCTGCAATAGGGTTGTTTGGGCTATCTTCCAGAGGGGAGACTCTAAATTTGGTGTGTGCTCAATTTATGCACCTAATAATTATCTTGAGAGGATTGGGCTATGGAAGTGGTTAACCGACCTCCCTGATATCCAATGGATATTAGGAGGAGACTTTAATATGATTGAGAATCAAGAGGAAAAGAGAGGTGGTATAAACATGGACTGGAAAGGTAATGAAAAACACTACTGGTCCAGGTTAAAAAAATAGGCTAAACATCTTCGATCCTTTGGAAGGTTTGAAAAAGGAAAGCAATAGTGTATGGTTTACTTGGTGTAATGCTCAAAAAGGGGGAGCAAAATTTATTGCAGATTGGATAGGTTCTATGCTAATAGGGATTTTTTAGCTTTGAGCCCCTCAATGATGGTAATAAAGTTTTATTCTACCCTTATACACTATCTGACCATCACCCAATCATGGCCAGGCTCACTCTTAACAGTGGTATTAAGATCAAATCTAAGGGTAAAGACAACTTCATTCTAAACACTAGCCTCTTAAAAGATAAAGACTGTTTAGATGTCATTTGTACCTTGAGAGGGGTCAATAGATGGTTGCTTAAAGATGTTGACCCAATTCAGAGGTGGAACCAAAATGTAAAATCCTGGAAGGTTATCTTTCAAACCATTGGTAAAAAGAGGGCTTTGGACTCAAGAAGGGATGAATGTCATCTCCAAGATGCTCTTCTAGAGGCTGAAACCAAATTGCAGCAAGACCCTTTGAACAAGTAGTTGTATGAACGACTTACTCAAGCTTAATGTGGCCTTAGGAAGTTCCAAGCCAGTAGGATCCAAGGCCTTAAAATAAGGGCCAAGCTCAACTAGTTAAGCCATGGAGACAAGGGCTCAAAGTTATTTTTTAGGTACATTAAGGAGAAAGGGGTGAGAGAGCAAATCAATCAGATTTGTCATAATGATGTTACCTTGTCCAACCAAGAGGATATTTTGCAACAATTATTTTTGTTCTACCAGGACCTTTTTAAATCTGAGGAAAATGGTAGGGAGTGTGCTGAAGCTAGAAGCAAGATCCAAAGTCTAATCCCCAATAAGATTTCCAAGGAAGACAACATCCAACTTTCAGTTGACGTTTAAGAGACCAGGTGTCTCTCAACCCAACTTTTCAACTGTAACTGTGTTTTTTTTGTGTTTTGCAATTTTTGACTTTTTTGAGGGTTTTTAAATAATTGAAAAGGAAGTGCGATTTTGAGAAATAAATGTAAATAAATTCATAAACAAATAATGATGCACCAAATAACTTCCAAAGCAATGGCAGATGATTTTATTATCGTTATTGAACAACTACAATGCTTTCTGGAATAGAAGAAGTGAACAAATCAATTTATTAAAGGATCCTGGTTATTGCTTGTAGCCGCCTGGAGAAATGGTGAAATGTACGGCCAAGTCTAGATCTTGATTCTCTTTCCCAGATCACAGCTGAAATCGATTTCCCTTGATGGTGCGCCAAAAATAATGCAAATTGGAAGCTCAGAATATAGGCGATTGGTTTCCAGAGGAAAAAGACGTCCTTTCTGTAGTCTGTACGACCTATCAGAAGCATTAATTATAGTCAGACCTTTCTTGGGAATTGTGCCAGATGCCAAACAATGATACCTTCAAAAAGGCAATTCTTCCTGATGAATAATAGAACCAAATACTAAATGAAAATCTTCACTGTAAGCTTTGTATGACTTCTGGATGAAGCCACGCTCATGGACAATCTTCAACTGGTATTTCACAGCCTTAGTATGTCAGATCTTGAAGAGGGAACGTTCTCTAAAATCAATGTATGCTGAAACCCTAGGTTCACAAACTCCAATGCTCAGAGAGAGAATAAGACAAATTGAATAATTATAACATAAGAGTTCGATTTGTCTTGGCAGTGAATATATAAACCCTTTCAAAATTTTGACCCAAGCTTCTTTTTTAATAATCATTAAATAAATGATTAAATTCGTCCTTTTTGACTTAGGAGAAAAATATTAAATAAATGGCATCCCACTTAATGAATAAAAAATTATTCATTATAACAAATATTTCACTTTATTATAAAGTATTAAAAATACTTTATAATATGCCATTAATTAATAATATTTAAATATATTAATAAAGCAACTTTATAACATAAAGTCAAAATATCAATTATTTAATAATCATTAAATGCTCCGTTATTTTCCATCTGACCATCAAACTGACAAAATGGGTTGACTGTGAGCTAACCAGCTGAACCAGGTGCCCTGCCCAAAATAGCAGCTTTCGCCTGCCTGACTTACTATAAATAGTAATTGAAAAACCTCTCTGAAAGATTCTACGAAGGCCCAACCTAAAACAACTGAAAGAAGGATGCTCCTGAACACTGGGTAACTACCTCAAATGATCCTCTACACACATCTGTCAGCCTACGAGGATCGAGATAATAGGCTAACTACATATCCAGCTGAGCTGACTAGGAAGGGGACATCACAGTCCACCCTCCCTGAAATTGCTTGTCCTCAAGTAATCTCAACTATGGATGCTGTAAAATCTCCTCGGACTCCCATGTAGCATCCTCAACTGGCAAATCTCTCCACTTGATCAAATATTCCTTGATCACCCACCTCCGAAGGTGTCTCTCTCTCATCTCGAGGATGGCCTCAGGTACTAGTATCAATTTCCCCTCATCATCAAGGGCTGGTAGAGCTGGTGAGGGTATCACATGCTAACCCAATGCCTTCTTCAGGCGAGATACGTGAAACACGTTGTGAACCCTGCTATCTACTGGTAAGTCCAACTCATATGCAACCTCGCCCAATCATTTGACAACATGGAATGGACCATAGTAACGAGGCTTCAGCTTCTTTGCACCACTCTTCCACAGAGTAGACTGACGATACGACTGCAACATAAGATACACCATATCACTGACTACAAAAGAACGCTCAACCATCTTCTGATCAACATACTGCTTCTGCTGATTTTGTGCCCGTTGGATATTGTCTATGAGAGACCTCAAAATTTCTTGCTGACTCTGCATGATATCTCCTGCACTCGGCACTCTGTTATCGCTCAATATCAAATCCAAAAGGTTGGGTGCCTCATACCCATACAATGCCATGAAGGGTGTCATTTGTATCGTCATGTGGTGAGTAGAGTTATAACAATACTCACAGAGGTATATCCACCTCACCCAAGCACTCTGCTGCCCAGCTATGTAATTGCACAAGTAACCTTCCACCCACTTATTGACAATTTTTGTCTGTCCATCTGTCTACGGATGGTAGCTGGTACTCAGTATCAGTTCAGTCCCACAGAGCCTAAACAACTCTTGCCAAAATTTGCTCATGAACCGACTGTCTCTATCGTTGACTATCGTCTGAGGCAATCCATGTAACTGGAATACTTCTTTGAAGAAGAGCTCTGCAGTTTGTGATGCTATGAATGTAGTAGTAATCGAGAAGAAGTGTGCATATTTGGTCAACTGATCAACCACTACGTAAATGCAATCTTACCTTGGGCTTTCGGCAAACCCGTGATAAAGTCCATCCATAAACACTCCCACTTCCTATCAGGTATTGGAAGTGGTTGGAGCAATCCAACAGGATATGTGTGTTCCAACTTGTTCTGCTGGCAAACAGAACACTCTCGAACATACTAAAGAACATCAGTTTTCAACCCTTTCCAAGTAAACCATTCCCGAACCAGCTTATATGTTTTGAAGTACCTGGGATGGCCCGCCATAGGAAGATCATGAAAAGCTCTCAGAACTGTATCCCTCAACTCAGAATCAGGAACCAGAAAAATCCACCCCTTGTAAATGATCAAGTCATCTACAATGGTGTACCTACTATCTTGCTCTATCCCATCAATAATGCTAGAAGCCCATAGGTTCTTAGCATACTCTACAATAATCTGATGCCTTCAATCCTCTGAGATCTGTGCCATGGCATTCAACTGTGGTCTACGAGACAAGGTGTCAGCTACAACATTCTGCTTCCCCTTAATGAAGGTGATGTCAAAGTCATATGACTGCAGTTTACTGACCCATTTTTGCTGCCTCTCATTTAGGTCCCGCTATCCAAGGAAGTGTTTCAGGCTATTGTGGTCTGTACAAACACTGAACTTGCTGCCTACCAAGTATTACCTAAACTTAGCCAAAGCATGCATAATGGCTAACATCTCCTTGTTGTAAATGTTGTAAAACCTCTCGAGACCCCTAAGCTTCCTGCTCTCAAAAGCAATAGGGCACCTCTCCAACATCAAAACAGCACCAATTCCCTCTCCTAAAGCATCGCAAAACAAATCAAATGACTTCATAAAGTCAAGCAATGCTAGCACTAGACACGAAGTCATGATCACCTTAAACCTGTCAAAGCACTCCTGCACTTGTGGTGACCAAGTAAAAGCCCCCTTCTTTGTCAAATCAGTAAGGGGTGCCGCGTGACGTGAGAACCCACTAACAAATCTCCTATAAAAAGCACACAACCCAATGAAGCCTCTGAGTTGCGTAAGGTTCTCAGGTACGGGCCACTCAACTATAGCTCAGACCTTCTCAGGGTCCATACTCACTCCCTTGGCACTGATGATGTGCCCCAGATACAACAACTCCTCCATGCCTACCTCACACTTGGATTTCTTGGCATAAAAGGACTCCTCAGCCAAGATACCAAAAACTGTGTCCAAGTGAGCTAAATGCTCCTCCCATGACCTACTGTATACCAGAATGTCATCGAAGAAGACCAATACAAATCTTCGCAGTTGAGAACTGAAAACCTTGTTCATGGTAGCTTGAAAGGTGGTAGGTGCATTGGTTAAGCCGAAAGGCATAACCAAAAACTCGAAGTGACCGCAATGGCACCAGAAAGCGGTTTTCTCAATGTCCTACTCCCTCATCTAAATCTGGTGGTACCCGGATCTCAAATCAATCTTCGTAAAGAAGATAGCACCGTGCAACTCATCAATCAACTCATCGATGCATGGTATCGGGTACCTATTCTTAATTGTCCTCTTATTGAGCTTGCGGTAGTCTATGCACATCCAAAGTGATCCATCCTTCTTCTTCACCAATACAACTGATGAGCAAAAGGTGACTTGCTAGGTCTAATGTGTCCCATAGCCAATAACTCATTGATGGTCTTCTCTATCTCATCCTTGAGTTGTTTCGGATGCCTGCAGGGTGTAATCATAATGGGCTTTGCGCCCTCCTCCAACTCGATAATATGCTCAGTGCCTCTGTCTGGAGGTCTACCAGGTGGAATGTCGCTAAACACTTTGGAGTGTTTAGTCCTCAGTATTTGGATGTCTGGATGGTACTCACCCTTCTGCTGCTCCTGTTGTGCTGGCATTAACATACACTCTGCAGCCCAGTCACCCATATCATGACGTATGAGTCTCTCCATCCGCCTGTATGAAACCATCCTTAGATTATTGTCTCTAATGGATTTGATGACATGAGGTTTCCCATTAACCTTGAACTTCATCTCCATGTCTCATAGATTGAGTGTGAACTCACCCAAATCGTGAAGCCATGCCATACCTAACACCACATCAGTATCTCCCATATTAACAACATAGAATTTAGTCTTGAATTCATAGTTGTTCAACCGCATCGGAAGGTCAGTAATCTTTATGTCACATTTGAGGGTGTACCCATCAGCCACCTTAACTCGGATACCCTCAAACTCCTCTGTTTGTATACCACGTTTCTCTACCAACCGTGCATCAATGAAATTATGAGTGGCACCAGTGTCGAGTAGAGTGATTACCTTCTAACCTGCTAGGAGCCCTCAGAGTCTAAACGACCCATCTCTCTGAAGGCTAGTCAAATGTGCCTCTTGCAACTTCCTTCCTCCTTCGTTTTCACCTTCATTTTCAAACCTGTCATCATCTGAATGCTCCGAATCAGCTTGCTGGTCTGACAGATCAAATTGCTCTTCCCCCTCATAAAACCATTCCATCTGATTATTTTTAACCTTGGGATGAAGAGGGCATACATGTTTTTCATCATAGGGCGCCTTACACCAGAAACACAATTTTTTCTTTTGTAGATCATTTAGTGTTTCTCTGTCAAAGGGTGGTGCATTTTGTTTCTTAGGATTGGGTGGATCCCTCCTTCTGTCAAAGGGCCTATTCCTGTCAAAAGACCTATTAGGCCTCGTGTATGGTGTCGAGCCTGAAGTGAACTTGTTGCGAGGTGGTGCAAGCTCCATGTTACGTGCCTTCCTCATAGCCTCCTGAAGGGTCAGAGGATCAAATGCCTTAACCCAACCTCTCATAGGTTCCATCAAACCCTCGACGAAGAGAATAACAAGTCTCTGTTCTGAAATGCTTGTCACCATGACTGCAACCCTCTAAAACTCATCGACATAAGCATCCAAACTACCTGTCTGTCTAAGCTGAGCTAGCTCCCTGAAGTAGAGTTCTGGATCCTTCTTGTCAAAATGCTCTATGAGCCTGTTGGTGAACTCCTAGTAAGTAGTGACTACATGATGGCCAAGTGTGTACATGCCATGATGCCACCAATCATGCACCAACCCATCAAGATGCAAAGTAGCAAACTTAATGGCCTCGTCCTCCTGCATAGGCCTCATTGATAGATAATTGTCCAACTTCTAGACCCAAGACCTCGTTGACGTCTTATCGGAACCATCAAAGTATGATAAGGTGATTTTGCTAACTACTTACTGTAAATCCCTGTTCACCTGTGGCTATGGCTGCTGATGCTGAGGAGCTCTACGGTCAAATCTACCTCCCCCTCTAGGTTTATGAACATCCATAAACTCATGAAAAGATAATGCTTGTCTGATCTCAGGTGCTAATGATAGATACTCACCATGAAATCTAGTCACATCCGCTACTGACATGCCATTATGTGGCTAGAACTCCTGATGGTGACCTTGCTGCTCTACCTCCAGAGTTAGAGGTGGGGTCTCTCTAGAGATGAATGCAGGTTGTCCAGGCCTACGCTCATGATAGATCGGTGATGGTTGTCATGGTGTTGATGCCAAAGGCTGGTCCATGCCTACAGTCCTGCTCGACTGTCCAATCTAGATATAGTGCGGCTGGGATGGAGTATACTGTCTAATAGTGCCCATCAACTGGGACATCATGTCCATCATATTATCGTGCCTGCATCTAAACTCCTCATCAGTAATATCACCCTCTACATGTGCTTTCCCTAAATCCCTAAGTGACTCTGCAGGGGTCTCACGGTCTGCCATCAGTGTTGTGACACTATTCTCACTGCTGTTGGAGTTAGATCTGTGAATACCCAATACTCCTGATACTGTCTCACCTTCAGGAGTAGGTGGACCTGTCCAATCCTTAACTCTGCCTATTCTTACACCCTTAGTATAATGAATGATGTCTCTACTCATGAAAAAGCAACCAAAAAGCACTCTGTATACTGAAAAAGCAACTGAAAAAGCACAAGATGGCAGGAAAACTGTGCTCTGATACCACTGTAAGAGACCAAGTGTCTCTCAACCCAACTTTTCAACTGTAATTGTGTTTTTTTGTGTTTTTGCAATTTTTGACTTTTTTGAGGGTTTTTAAATAATTGAAAAGGAAGTGCGATTTTGAGAAATAAATGTAAATAAATTCATAAACAAATAATGATGCACCAAATAACTTCCAGAGCAATGGCAGATGATTTTATTATCGTTATTAAACAACTACAATGCTTTCCGGAATATAAGAAGTGAACAAATCAATTTATTAAAGGAACCCGGTTATTGCTTGCAGCTACCTAGAGAAATGGTGAAATGTACAGCCAAGTCCAGATCTTGATTCTCTTTCCCAGATCACAACTGAAATCGATTTCCCTTGATGGTGCGCCAAAAATAATGCAAACTGGAAGCTCAGAATATAGGCGATTGGTTGCCAGAGGAAAAAGATGTCCTTTCTGTAGTCTGTACGACCTATTAGTAGCATTAATTATAGTCGTACCTTTCATGGGAATTGTTCCAGATGCCAAACAATGATACCTTCAAAAAGGTGATTCTTCCTGATGAATAATAGAACCATATACTGAATGAAAATCTTCACTGTAAGCTCTATATGACTTCTGGATGAAGCCACACTTATGGACAATCTTCAACTAGTATTTCACAGCCTCAGTATGTCAGATCTTGAAGAGGGAACGTTCTCCAAAATCAATGTCTACTGAAACACTAGGTTCACAAACTCCAATGCTCAGAGAGAGAATAAGACAAATTGAATAATCATAACATAAGAGTTTGATTTGTCTTGGCAGTGAATATATAAACCCTTTCAAAATTTTGACCCAAGCTTCTTTTTTAATAATCATTAAATAAATGATTAAATTCGTCCTTTTTGACTTAGGAGAAAAATATTAAATAAATGGCATCCCACTTAATGAATAAATAATTATTCATTATAACAAATATTTCACTTTATTATAAAGTATTAAAAATACTTTATAATATGCCATTAATTAATAATATTTAAAAATATTAATAAAGTGACTTTATAACATAAAGTCAAAATATCAATTATTTAATAATCATTAAATGCTCCGTTATTTTCCATCTGACCATCAAACTGACAAACTGGGTCGACTCTGAGCTAACTAGCTGAACCAGGTGCCCTGCCGAAAATAGCAACTTTCGCCTACCTGGCTTACTATAAATAGTAAGTAACTGAAAAACCTCTCTGAAAGATTCTACAAAGGCCCAACCTGAAACAACTGAAAGAAGGATGCTCCTGAACACCAGGTAACTGCCTCAAATGATCCTCTACACACATCTGTCAGCCTACGAGGATCGAGCTAATAGGCTAACTACATATCCAACTGAGCTGACTAGGAAGGGGACATCACATGATGTATCAAAAGAGGAAATCAAGAGAGCTATCATCTCTATGGGAAATGACAAGTCTCTTGGTATTGATGGTCTTCCAGTAGAATTCTATAAGGTATGTAGTGAGTGGGTGTGTGATGATCTCCATGAAGTGTATACTGAAGTCCTCTCCAAAGGTTCACTGGGAAGGGACATCAACTAAGGGCTCATCAAGCTCCTTCCCAAAGAGGGTGATAAAAATTAATTAAGAATTGGAGGTCCATCACGTTATTAAATATTTCTTATAAAATTTTGGCTAAGGTGTTAGCACTAAGACTAACTAACATCCTCCCCAAGTTCATAAACTCAACACAGACTGGCTTTATTAAAGGTAGATATATACTTGAGAACCTCTTGACTAGCTGGGAGGCCTTAGACTGGGCAAAGTGTTCTTAGCAGGAGGTTGCAATCTTACTACGGGATTTTGAGAAGGCCTATGACAGAGTTGAATGGCCCTTCCTCAAAATGGCTCTTGAAGCCTTTGGGTTTCCACAAGAGTTCTCCAATATGATCAACACATTGTTGAGGGATGCTACTACTCAGGTGGAAGTAAATGGTTCAAGGTCTAGGGTCTTTCATCTTGAGAGGTCTATTAGGTAGGGCTGCCCCATTGTGCCTACATTGTTTGTGATTGCGGCTAATGCACTTCATTATTTGCTAAGAGACACTTGTTTTTCCCCCAAAGTAAAGGGGTTGATACTCCCTAATAATAACGAGCTCCTGAACATTCAGTTTACTGATGACACCTCCATTTTTGTGCAGTTAGAAGAAGAGAATCTTAACAACCTCATGACTAAACTTGAGATCTTCTCCTGGGCATCTGGAGCAAGGGTTTCTAAGGCTAAGTCTGTAATGCTTGGATGGTAGGATACCCCGCTCCCTTGGTTGCACAAATTGGACCTTCATTGGGGGGGACCCCATAAGAAGGTGAGGTATCTGTGGATCCCATTTTCAATCTCTCCAAACCTTAAAGAGATGTGGCTGTGGTTGAAAAGAAAAATTGAGAAGAAGTTGGATAGTTGGAATAGGCAGTTCCTTTCACTTGTTGGAAGGATACAAGTATGCCAAAATATTCTTTCTTCTTACACTCTGTACTTTTCTTCTATTTGGTTTTTGAATAGTTACCAAGTTAATGAAGTTCAAAAGAAAACTAAGGGGTTTCTTTGGTCCGATGGGAAAGGAAAGAATAAGTTGCATTCTGTTAAGTGGGAGTGGTGCTGTCAGGATAAAGCAAATGGGGGGCTTGGTTTCCATGATATCAGGAAGCATGGTGTTGCCTTGATTGCTAAGTGGGTTATCAATGCCCTTGTGGGGAATGAGCCTTAGAAGGTGCTTGTAAGGAATAACATTTCTCTTGCTATCCCCAAGCTAGCTAAGTCTTGGAAGGGTCTGCCTTTTAGTGATCTCCTCATCACCAAGTTTCTGATATTGCTTGCCGGTTCCCTTGTCTTTAGGAGTATTTGGAGGGCTTGGGAAGAGGTGAGGGGGAACTTCACTTATCTTCCCTTAATTGGTCTTAATAACAATTTGGTCCATCTTGGTAGGTCCATATGGTGGAACCTTGAGCATAATGGGAAGGTTGCTCTACTAAGAAATGGTTTCAAACTGGTATCAAAACATTTAGCAATATCATCAAGGATGGCATCTTGATTAGTTGTGATTAATTAAGGGTTGATTTTGATTACCTCCCTCGAACCATAGAACCTATTCTGTTGTTAAAGAAGCATGCAAAGATTGGATCTCAAGCCTTAAAATTGGTAACTAGGTTGATAAGCCAATTGAGGTTCTTTGGAAGGGTTGTCTGTCTCTACAAGATGTCAAAGCCAAAACTTTGTACAAGGAGTTACTCCACTCCAACACCCCTATTGACCATCTTAACAAAGTTTGGAAGACCAACCTTGATAACAAAGATTGGAATAAAGTGTTTTGTTCTTTGTGGTATAGAGGTATTGATGCAAAACAAACATGTTTCAAATTGCTTGTAGTGTTGCAAAAAGTGCCTGTCAAATTAAAGAATACTGACATTGATATATTTTTAAACTATGCAGGGTACCTGAGACTATGCAACACATATTTTTTGATTGCTTTTTTGCTAACGAAATATGGAACTTATTTCTTAATGATTTGGAAATTTGGGATAATAATGGTAAAATTAATTGGAAGGAAATGCTCGTGGGAATAATAGGAAATTGAATAAACATATGCATCTATTTTGGTTTATTTTAACTTCTGAGATTTTGTGGTACCTTTGGAAGGCAAGGAATGGGGACAAATACAGTGGGGTGCAGAGGGTACTTACCGAGTCTACCAGAAGATTCACCCTCTTCAATATTGCTTTGTAGGCGGTGGCTATGATGAAGGTTGCTGAGAACAAGTTCTTCCAAAAGACTTAATCATTGTAGTAGGGGTAGCTCAATCTTTCTGTATTCTTGGAAGTGTTGGAGACCTTCAAGAAGGATTTTAATGAGTAGCTAAGGAGAGAGGAATGTGCCCAAGAGGAGAGAGGCCCAAGATTGGATACAATCCATAATTTATAGCTTGAAGAAGTCTTCTCTAGGGAGGAACGTGATGCGGTCAACACATTGGCTAATTGGGATGCTAGTTGACTTCTTCAGGACCTTATAACTCTGTGTTTAATATGTATTATGATGTACCTCTTTTTGCTCAACCCTTTGTGGATATGAGTATATATCCCTATAATGATGGGATCTCTGCTTAGCCGAATGTATTCAACTTATATATGACTGTTAAAGCTTAAATGTCTGTTGTGTAAAATGTTTATACAGCTGTGATAACATTGTATATTGCTGTTTAAACTATTATTAATACAAATATATATATATTTTCGTTCTCCTATCAAAATTTACTAAATATTTTTTATTTGGAGATAGATGCGATAGTGATGAAAATGAAAAGTTTAGTTAAATTTATGAGGGGTATAGATAATGTAAAATAAAATGTAACTAATATATAAAATAAAAATGAGACATTCTAATAAGGATTGTGTATCAAGAGGAGATATAAAAAATTCAAGATGTAGGGGTAAAAATAAAAATTAAGATTAATATTTTACACTTCATGATTGTAGATAGTATATGATAAATTTAGTAAGTGAATTTTGCAAGTTATAACAAAGTTTGATATTGGACATGTTTGTATTCTTAGATAAGAATGGATTATTGTTGTGTTGTGAATTGTGCATAATACAAATGGATGTTCTTCATAAATATAAAAATAGTAGGAATGTACATACTTACTCCTTGTGCTTTCATTAAGCATGGAGGTTTGATAGTAAATAATTGGTGCATTGTAGTCAATATATCAATTTTTTTTTGTGGGACCCCTCCTATATAAATAACAAGTGGATTGAGTACATTGTACTAGTTAATGTAGGATGGGTTCACCATGTATGTGTTGTTTACATATGACCACATACCCCACATAAATAATTGTTATGATGTAGTCAATGAAATAGTCCCTTATGTAAAAAATTGGTGCATTGAATACAAGGCATCAATTATTTATATGGGAGATGTAGTCCCAAATCTTCTCCTTCTGAGCCCTTTCTTCCTTAACTCCCTTCTCTCCCTTTCCTCCCTTTCTCTCTCCTAAAAATTTACCAAAATGAAATTTTCAAAGAAAAACCAAAAGACAACAAGATGAAAAGTTCTCTCCATTCTAAGAAAATAATTCTAAATAGAAAAGGAAAAAGAAAGTCCCTTTCCAACTATCCAAACCAACTAGCCAACTCTCATTTTCGTCACTCTTAAAAGAATGAGAAATTTAAAGGAGTTTACAACACTTAAAAATGTATTTCTTAAGTTAAAAGAACCCTAACCCATATATTTATCACATAAAAACAAATTAAAACTATAAAAACATAATTTAATTCACATAAAGAACTCATATATCACAAAATATCTAATGACATGTCTTTGCCATTAATTATATTGATAGACGTTTCCTATAGTGCCAACATAGGGGGAGGAGATCCTTGTACACAAAAACATCACCTTAAATATCTATTGTAACTAAAAATTGTAGCCGTTTACTTCTACCTGTCGAGCTTTTATTCCCTTATCTTAATGGTGGGCATTCATATTAGAAGGAAATGACCGTCCTATAGTTATTAGGAGAGGGGAAAAAAATGAAGTGCCCACTTTTCAAGATTGCATACTAGTCCATTTATTACTTCAGTGCAAAAGTGATAAACGATAACCTTTTTTAAGGAAAAAAAGAGAAACAACAAGCATTGACAATTATATCATCCATAAATATCATTCCTATTAACGTTTATGGACAAACGCCGTGTTTTAGTTTCTATCAAAATGAAAGAAGAAATGAGCAATCAATTGCAACCTTCCCATTAATGCTTACATAGGACAACTTTTACTATGTTAAATGTAATCCCCATTGAGGATTGAATAAATTGTAGCCACAACCTTAATATACTTCTTTTTTCTTATGCATTTATTGGTTTGTGCATTCAATATTAGTGTATATATATATATATATAAGAGGGGTAAACACTTTTCATTTGGAGTAATGAATTGGTGAGGTCACAAACTGGGGACCTCATCCCCAATATAAATTTTCAACAATTACACCCCAATGTGGTTTTAACCTTGATGACAAGACTAACAACACAACTTAACCATCACAACATGCCACTATTGACAATATATGAGTATATATTTATGTACTTATTTGCTTCTATATTACCTATGACCAATATTTTTATTTATGCCAGTTTTCTATATTAAATATTAGAAAATTGTTTGCTCTTATAGTTTTTTATAATATCTTTAATATATATATAATTAATAACTTAATATAATAAAAAAAGTTAATAATAAACTTAATTAACTTATATTTAAGGTTATCTTATTTATAATTTAAAGTTGTTTTAAAAATATAATAATTAATTATTAACTCTTTATTAAATCCTAACCTAAATTAAACTCTAATAATAATCATAATTGAACACTACTCTTAATTTAATTTAAATTCAAACCCTAATTAAACACTATAACAATGTATTATAATACTATAATCCTAATATCTAATATATTACTATAACTATAATATTATATAATAATAGTAGTATAGTTATATTTAAAAAAAATAAATATTATAATAATTATATATTTATATTTTTTATATTGTATTTATATTATATAAATTATTATTTTTTATTATATTAATTTAATTTATATTCTTTATATTTTTATTGTTATTCATATTATTTTGCTAATTTTTATTATTATTTTAAAATTAATTTCATTTATATTGATCTTATGTTAAATAATGTAATAAAAGATTATTTAATTTAATAAAATAAATAATTTAGATCAGAATTAGAATTTATATATTTTAATAAATTTTAAAGTATACATAGAAAAAGATATCTCTAATATAAAATAAACTAATATCATGTACAGTTATAATATACAAAATTAAAGTATATTCCGCGAGGTTTCTTTTCTTCTTCCAAAAGCCACCTTAGTACGTACGAATAAAATTTGTGGAAATAAATTTACGAATCATAAGCATATAGGTAATGGAGAACAAAGTACGTGCGAAATCTCTGCAATCTTTTCACCTAACAATAAAAAATACGGTGCATTGTTGTACAAAATAGAATAGCCCATCTCAATCAATCATATCTTCTGCGTTGTTTACTTTTCTTTGCTTAACGAGCAAGATTATCCCCACAAAATTTCTCCACAAAATTTCTCCAGGAAGATTGACTTTTCTAAGTTTCTTTATAGTCTGGCAGTTTACAACTCTGATTTAGACTACAGTGGAGTGCCATATTGCATGAACTTCTGTAGTTTTGAAGATTAAATTTGCAGTGATAGGCAAAGTGCGATTTGGGAGCAGCCATGAACTTTAAGGGGGAGTGCAGTAGGATTAAGGGTTCGCAGAACATCAATGAAACAGCAATGTTCGAGGAATTGGTGCTCAAATGGACTCTCCACGACATCATGGATGAAAATCTCTTTGCTCAGGAGGTCAGATTAATATATCCTTCATGTTTTTATGTTTAAAATTGTATTATTCTTTTTGAGAAAGGGTTAGCTGAAGGTCAGAATTTATTGCCAGTCGTTAGGTTTCACTTATGTAGAAAAACTTTTGACGATGACTAGCCGCTCTCTTCCCGAATTCAAAAGTTAACTCAAATTTCTGAATTCCATATTTTTTTGAAGATAAGTCTTCTTTTTAAATTTAAAGTTCAGAATAAAGATGGAAAATTAGCTTAGAGACCAGGGATATATATAGTTGAGCTGATGATAAACGAAGAGGTTATAAGTTCAAATTCTGTATGTAATTATAATGAAGATATTATGTTTCAATTTTTAAAAGATAAGAGTTATAATTTAAAATAATATAAGGTAATTGTTTTTCAATAAATTAATATTTTGTTTGAAATTGTATTTAATTGAAGGCAACAACAATTTACTGTCTGGGTAGAATAGAAAAAAACAGTAAGTAAACTTTTGGCAATGGATTATTTCCATCTTACCTTCAATTTTAAAATTGAAAGTTCTAACTAAACATATTTATATAAAAAAGTTATAAGCTTTCTAAAAGAATTTATATTTTATATTATTTTGAAGTGTATAAATTTATTTGTTCAAATTCAAATATATGATCTCTAATATAAATATACATATTTTTATTATTGTATCAATTTAAACTGTATATTTTCTATATATATGTATTTTATATGTATATATACAAATATTATATATACACATACAAGGGAACTGTTTTTCGGTCCTTCTTTCCCTCTACTTCTTTTTAAAGCAACGTTTGCATCCAATCCTTCAATTTTCTCTTCCTGATAATGGATTATTGAGTATCCAAAATGTTGATTGAAAAACATACAACATTCTAAGAAAGTGGATGTGGGAACTGACTGTAGAGTTGGAAGACCTTCAGAGAGGCTATCAAGGCATAAAGCTGTTGCCAGGGATATTGCCAGTGGTCGACAAGCAACCCTTGATTCAACACATCGTAGTAAAAAATGAAGTTACTTTCATGGAACATACGAGGACTGAGTAGTCCTTAGAAATAGTTTGCACTAAGGCAATATATTGTGGATCTCAAAATCGATGTCCTTTTGCTTCAGGAGGTTAAGATGACTTATCAAACTTTTTCTGTTATTGCTAACAAAATCTGGTTAGGCGCCACCTTCTTATACAGCGAGGTGGTTGGTGCCTCGGGTGGTATTACCACTATGTGGAACTTTGCGAAAGCTGATGGGGAAGCCTTTGTGTTCTCTCAGAGTTACCTTGCTGTGACCCTTGAGGCTGACAATTACACTTGGCATCTGTTCAACATCTACACCCCCAATTCTAGGGGAGGGAGGAAGAGTATGTGGGAGGAAGTTTTATCTTTAATTTCGAGTGATAAAAATGCCTTGTATATGGTGGTTGGGGACTTCAACTCCCCCCTTTTCCCTTCGGAGAAGATTGGTGGCCTTATCGACTATTCTGACAGCATGAATGATTTGGCAGACTTTATCAGCAAGTCTGGGCTATTTGATTTAGATTTGCAGGGTAATCTTTTTACATGGTCTAACAATAGAAAAGGTAACCACCTTATTCAGGTTCGTTTGGACAGGGTGCTTCTCTCGGTGGGTTGGGATCTGGGATGCAATGCTTCTCTTGCTTCTCTCCCTAGAATTGTTTCTGACCATAGCCCAATCCTTCTCCAGTGGATAAATAAGCTGTTCCATGGCCCTCACCCATTCAGGTTTGAGATTATGTGGATGTCACACCAACATTTTAGAAAGCTCGTTGAGGATTGGTGGTGCTATCCGGTTCAGGGTTCTGCTATGTATAGAATTTCCCAAAAGCTGGACCTTATTAAAAAAAAGGCTAAGGGATGGTCTAGAGTTACTTTTGGTGATTTTTTTAAAACGAAAAAGATGATTAAGGATAAGCTTGAGGTGGTGCAAAATCTTATGGCCAGGGGCTCTCTCCTTCAAACTCTACATGAGGAGGAAGTGGAAAGATTTATTGAGTAAATTAGAAATATTTTGGAAGCAAAGATCTAGAGTTAAGTGGTTGAAAGAGGGTGATAGGAACTTTGCCTTTTTCCATAGGACGGCTTGTAGGCATAAAAAAAGAAACACCATCAAGTGCCTGATCAATGAAGACAATCAGGAGATTACGGAGGTTGATAAAATTGGAGAAATAGCGGAGCGCTACTTTAGACAGATTTACTTAGACACTGGTATCACCCCTTCTGCTAATGTGCAGGACAGACTCCTGAGGCACCTCCCTTCTAGTATCAGTGAAGCGGATAATTTACAACTTTGTGCCCTTGTTTTAGAGGAGGAAGTCAAGACGGCTATTTTTGTTATGGGTGCCTATAAAGCCCCAGGCCTTGATGGTTTTCCCCTGGCTTTCTTTCATGAATACTGGGACATTGTCAGCTACGATTTAGTCATGGTTGTCAGAGATTTTTTCAGAACTGGTAAACTGCTAAAAAATTGAACAATACCTTCATTGTCTTAGTCCCAAAAATGCAGGAGCCAAAGTATATGGCTGATTTTAGACCTATTAGTCTTTGCAACACTGTTTACAAGATCTTTTCTAAGGTCCTTGTTAACTGGCTCAAGCCACTGTTGGATAAGATTATCAGCAGTTGCCAGAATGGATTTGTCCTTGGAAGACAAATTCTTGATGCTGCCATTACGATTCATGAAATAATCCACTCCATTGAGAAAAGCAAAAATCAAGGTATGGCTTTCAAATTAGACATTTCTAAGGCCTATGATAGAGTCAGATGGAAATTTCTTTATTCGGTTCTTGCTAAATTTGGTTTCAATGATACGGTTATTGGTCTAGTTAAAGAATGTGTGGAGACTGTCCAGTATTCTGTCATGGTCAATGGGACCCCTTGGGGGTTCTTTAAGGCTGGCAAAGGCATTAGACAAGGTGACCCTCTATCACCTTACATGTTTATTATGATTGCTGAAGTCCTTGGTAGGAATTTTTTATCCTTGCTTCACTCTGGGAAAATACAGGGAATCCGGGCTGCCTCCACCCTTTTCCCCTATGTTCTTTAACAATTTGTGGATGATACCTTCTTTTTTGGAAAATCTTCTGTGGTTGAAGCTAGAGAATGGAAGTGCCTTCTCCAGGATTATGCCAATGCCTCAGGGCAATGTATAAATTATAATAAAAGCTATATCTATTTTTTCAATACCAAATCTGATCTCCAAGCTAAGATTCTATCTATATTGGGCTGTCAGAGTGCTTCTCTCCTGGGGATTTACCTCGGTTTACCACTCACTGTTAAAGAGGTTATTCACAGTTTTTGGAATAATATTTTAGAAAGAATGCAAAAGAAGCTCGCGGGATGGAAAGGTACCCTCCTTAGTAATGCTGGCAAACTGCAACTTCTCAAGGCTTCCCTTCAAGGAATCCCAGTCTACTTCCTCTCCCTCTTTAAGATTTCGGGCTCTATGGCTGAAAAATTGGAAAGAATACAAAGATCCTTCCTTTGGACTGGTGTTGAAGAGAGAAAAAGGCTTGCTCTTGTGAATTGGGACACTGTCTGCCATCCTAAAAGTCAAGGAGGTCTTGGGATTAGGAAGATCACCAATTTGAACAAAGCCCTCGTCGCTAAGGTGGGTTGGAATCTTGTGTTGGGAAAGGTTGAATGGTGCACCTTAATGAAGGCTAAATATTTGAACCAGGAACACTTCTCCAGGGCCCTGGATCTAATGGGTCTCCCATTGGGGTCAAAAATTTGGAATAATATCCTAAAATGCAGATCTCTTTTGAAGGAAGATATCAGATGGCAAATAGGGAATGGGAGATCAATATGATTCTGGGAGGACAGCTGGCTTGGGGGTAGACCCCTTGTTGATAGCAATTTCAATATCTTGAGGCAACATGCTAAGGAACATATTGGTACTCTTATTGTGGATTATACTTCACCTAGAGCTAAATGGAAAACTTTGGAATTGAGTTTCTTGGATAGACTGGACCTCCTCCATAAGGTTGTTGAGCTTCAGGTTCTTTTAAACAAGACGAGACTTCCTCTCTTTCCTAGAGAGGACAGGATTTTCTGGTTTAAGAATTAGTCTGGGGTTTTCTTTGTCAAGTCTTCTTATCATCTGTTGCTTAAGTTTGATGGTGATGAGTACTGCTGGAAGGAGGTATGGAACCCCTAGCTCATCCCCAAAATCAACTTCTTTTGGTGGGCCTCCATTCATGGTAAAATTTTGACTATTGATAACTTGGTCAAAAGAGGCTTTCAATTTCCCAATTGGTGCACCCTCTGTAAGTCAGAGGAGGAGACAATTTCCCATCTCTTTATCCACTGTCAATATGCCTCCCAAGTTTGGTAGAATGTCTTACAAAAGCTCAACATCCTTTGGGTTTTTGACAAGAATATTCATCAATTCGTCCTTAATTGGAGGTGCCCCTCTAAACACCCTTTAATCAGGCAACTATGGCGACTTATTCCTCCTCACATTTGTTGGTGTCTGTGGAAAGAAAGGAACAATAGGATTTTTAGAGAGAAGGAGAACAATGTGGATAGTCTGCTGATAATCATTAATAAACTCCTCCTTGACAATATCTCGGTTTGCTAGTGGAAAACCCCCAATTGCCCTCCTACGGGTTGGGATAAAAATATAGCTAAATTTTGGAAGTTGCCTAGTGGCTTCCAGAAGTTTGATAACTCTAAGAGGATTGTCAGGAGCAACATGAAGTGGAAAACTCTAGAACCCCCCTGGTTTAAGTTGAATTTTGATGGGGCGGCTAGAGCTGGGAAGGCTGCAAGAGGTGGTATCATTCGAGACCATAATGGTTGTTTAGTTGCACCCTACTCAGGGAACTTGAAAGATCACACTTGCAACCAGGCTGAAGGTATGGCCCTCCTGTGGGGCCTCAAAGTTTCTCTGTCAATCAGCGTCAAGTCCATGGAAATTGAGGGTGATTCGCTGCTGATTGTGGAAGCCACGAAGGGCACGATGGTTGCTGGTTGCGCCATTCAAGGGGTAATTGAAGACGTTCGCTCCCTTCTTACCAAACTTCAGGAGTTCACCATTCAACATGTCTACAGAGAAGGAAATGTGGTTGCTGACAGTATGGCTACTATTGGGATTCATAGGGAAGGATTGCGGTGTTGGAGGAAAGAAGAGTCTTTGCCTCCTTCTGTTGTGGCTCTTCTAAGAAAGGATTCTAATGAAATTTGCCATGATTCTTAAAAATTTCTTTCTTAACCTAGTGTGGCTATTACTTTCGTTAGCAATGATGGCGAGAGTTCTTATTCAAATAACTGGCCGTTGGTTGGGAAGAGAGTGGGGGAGGATTTTCCATGTGTCATGTACGAATTTTTTTGGTTTGCCGCTAGGACTAGCCATTTTGATCCTAATGATTGATGGGGTCATTATTTTTTAACCCCCTTGAAGTTCGTGATGATCTTTTCAGATTGGTGAATTTTATTCGATTTTTTGAGTTGTTCGGATCTTTCTCCGATATCATTTCTCTTCATGCCATGGACTTCTCGCACGAGGAAACTGCTAGGCCTACGCTGGTGACGGGATGGAGCATTTATTATCATCTTTTTTGGCTTTACAAGTTACCTTTTACCAGCCATTTCTACGCGATTTTTTCTACTCTTGGTTTTCTTTGTATCCGACTGGCTATTTTTCTTTCTGGCACTATTCTAGTTTTTCGCGGTGAGTGTGTTGGAGCTATGGGTGGGGACCGGGTGCGTGTGGAGCCTGATAAGTGCTATGACTGGAAGGCGGATGACATTGTCTGACATATATGCAAGGAAGGTGGTATCTCCCAGTATATGGAATTTATGACTGGCCATGACGAGGGTCTATCCAGGCAATTTGTGACCTCTTGGAAGGACAAAAGGGTTACAATTGGAAGCATCTCCTTTGATATCAATGAAGAGGTCATCGCCAGGGCTACGGGTCTCGCTCTGGATGGGTGTACTTGGAAGAAAACCACCAAAGTTGCTGATCAGACCAGTCTCAACCTGTTCTTCCGTGGTGACGAGAAACTTGTCAAGTTACGCAGAGGGTATGATCGTGAGGTGCTTCCTGAGCTGTGGGACAAAGTTTGCATGATGGTGATGAAATACTTCACTCTTAAAGGAAGGTACGGTGTGTATTACTACTACCATTTCAATTTCCTCAATCACCTTAGGAATCACCATAATGTTTCCTTCCCATTTTTTCTCATATATTCCCTTGAGAATATTGTGCTTGATGCGGTTGAAGCCATGAATTCAAATAAAAATTTCACCATCCTTCACCAAGGGCTCATTTCTAGGCTTTGCCATTTTCACTCGGCCCTTTGCCCTCCTTGATCCATTACTGTTGTTGATGCTTCCCGACCCACCTCTGTTGAAGAGGCTTTGGTTGCTTTTGCCCCCCTGTCGGCTAGCATTATGGACACCCAGGTCCGAGCAAGAAGAAATGTATCAAAAACCCTACCTTGAAAGTTTCTTCGCAGGACACCTCCCCCTCTCTGGGGCCCGTGGTGGAAAGCAAAGATAAAAAATGCACAACCCCCACCTTGAGAAGTAAGGCCAAAGCCTCCAAGAAGACAAAATTCCGGCTCCACCAAATTGACTTTGACATTGAGATCACCGAGGAGACTAATACCTCTCGCCGGTCTAATAGACTGGTTATCAAGCAAGAAAAAGGGAAGAGTTTTAAGGACTGACAATGGGGACGGGAGTGAGAGTAGGAGTAAGGAGGAAAAGGATGTGGGGGAGGCAGCTGTCTTGGGTTCTGCTAGTAGCTCCTCCCATGTTTCCGAAAGTCTTAAAAGGGGTCCTGCCAACATTAAAATCAAGGAGGTCAAGTCTCGCGCCTCCAACATTGTGGAGGGTAAGGCTCCCATGGAGGAAGCCCATAGTAAATAGGATGCTGTCTGGGAGGAGGTTGACAATTGACAATTTGAAAAACAGAATTGAGAGTTTGGAGAAAAGACTGCAGGATGTTACTCGTTTTGCCTTGAAGATTATGCATAGGTCCACCAATATGTTATGTCTATTGCAGAAGGACAAGGCTCTGGATGATGTGGAGGAATATCTCGTAAGTAAGGAATTGCTTAAGTTCCTCTTTGAAGATTGGGCTACCATAACTTTAGTTAAGCCATGCAGTGGGAAGAAAGATTAGTTTTTGGTGGGGTTTGGTTTTTTGGCTGGGGATGGCTAAATCAGCCTTCATTTATGTTTTGTTTTGTTAAAGACATTGTTATTATGCTTATTTTCCTCTATGACTGGTATGACCCTTGGTGGTCTATATCTATGGTGGTTTTAAATCATGCTATCATGATGGACGTTACTAGTAGCTTTAGTTTGGTTATTAGTTTTTTGAACTGTTTTTGATATGATTTGCTTTGGGTGATGGTTTGGTTTTTTGACCTGTTGTTACTGTGCTATTAGTGTTAGTTTGCTGTGGATGACCGTTGTTGCCTTGTATTAATGGGACAACACCCTTGTTTTGCTGCTTTTTATATCAAAAACAAATCCAAAAGCAATCTCAATTCAACATGGACTATGAAAAACTGATGCCAACAATTGTTTTTCTATTTATTTTATATAATTTGGAAATATAAAATTATATCAAAACATATGGGTACACACATGCATACAGAAACAAAATTATCTTGAATTGTTCATTTACAATAATTTTTGGAGGTTGGGTTGTTTTTAGTTCATCCATACAAAAAACATATAAAAATCATAAATATATACATGTTTGTTGTCTAAAAGTAGGAATTAAATTCAAAATACCGCATAACATCATGTTATAAACAAAATTACCATAAAATAATTAGAAATACTACTTCAATGCCAATTTGTCAAATTCAAATGTCATGATAGATATTCATTGTACATATTAAAATAATAATGTTAGCAATCACCATAAAATGAGTTTTCAAAAAGATCATCATCATCATTAACATTAGATGATATAGGTAGATTGGAAGAACCACAAGTAGTGCCATTGACACTTGCATTAAAAGTATGTTGACTTTCTAACTCCTTTGTTTCACAAGTATCAAGTTAATATACTCTAGATTTATATTGCATAGTTTTGTTTCCCTTCTTTGTAGTTGTTTTTCTTGTGCAAAAGAGGACGCTAGCTAGAAAGCACATACACTAAGTTCTATGCCTTTTTTAGTGCAATTGTTTGCACTTTACTAGGTGGAGGGAGGACCAATTGAGCCTAGGTGTAGATTAGCTAACAATATATTGAGGCAAAATTATGGAGTTATAATTATACAATTATAGATGAAATTTGAAATTTGAAATGTTTTGAGTCTTATACATAGAAAATAGAAACTTACTAGTGATAAAAAATTAATTACAAGAGGTTGTAGGTGTTGGAGTGTTTAGTGATGGACATACCCCAATTGTAAGTATCCTTTTTAAATTTACGAAGAATGAAAACACTTTTGATCATTAAAGTGCACAAAATTAACAAACTAAGACATGACTGTATCTTTCAAATCTTGATAAGAATGCTAAGGAAATGTTGAATTGTATAAAAAGAAAGAAAAATCAAACACTCAACAACTATCTTTCATTATCCAGGCGACCATCTTAAATTACCTATCGTCTCTCTAAAGATGGCATCCTCTCTAAATATAATGACATCCACAACACTTTAAAGATGACATCCTCTCTATATATAATGCAACAAAATATTTTGAAGAGAATGAAATCGCTTCAACAATTATCTAAACTAATAGAGATGTGAACGAATAGTCAATAATTCTTGAATGTCCTTAATACATAACCGTAATATCATAATAATTAAACTTTTCATCATTGGTTCTAGTAATGTTTCTTAAGAAAACCTTATAAACAAGAGAAATTCAAAATATCATATCTTTGTTGTAATATTTCCATGAAGAGAGGTCTCAGGGAGATTGAAAGTGTATGAGTAAAAGACTTTACAAAGTTTTTTTTTTAGACTATAGGAATCGGGTAGCCCCCCTATAAATTGCAGTGTGCCTAGTAAACTTTTTTCACGTGACTGGTGATGTTGGCGTGACATGCCCTCCAGTACCATGGGGACAGGGAGAGATTCGACCTCGTGACCTCTTGCCTGCAACAAGGTGCTTTAGCCAATCGAGCTAGGGTCCCCGCCCCAGAAGACTTCACAAATTATATCCCATCATATACTATTTTGTTCACCCATGAAACTCTCAAATCTTTAATCATCTATATTCTTGATCAAGCGACGCTGAAGTATGCTCCCCAACCTATGCATTTATTTCATAATTCTAGGATAATCCCAGACCAATCCACAAATCAGGACAACTTGGTAGAGAATTGAGCCAAATTTTGATGATGTCTTCATCTTCATAGTACACTTAAGTAACCCAAACCTCTTGCATGATTAAAGTGCTCCATTTCTGCTCGTCCCCATAAGAATGGTCTCTCAACCCCAAGCAATATGCCTGATGACATCAGATTTCATGATTTTGTGATACAACTCTTAGGTCAGCAAACTTCTGCTATCTATGTATTATATGCAAATAGATTCAGGTCATATCAGTCGGATCTTCTAAATCTAGGCATTTCTATGCACCTTAAGATGGCAAGTAGAAAGAGCACTTCCCTAATATAGAGATCTATAAAATGCAAGCTGCACTATTGCATATGCAAGTGCTTTCACAATTCCAACACTGGATTCTGAAGATCTGCTAAAGAAAGAAGAATCCTAAAGCACAGAAGATGCAGGGTCTCAGAGTACAAAGAGCACCACAAAGGAAGCACAAACCATAAATGTGGATGAAGAGGAATCACACTCCCGTGCAGGAACTCAATGAAGCCATAGGCTTTAGCAATATTCAACAACTCAGGAAATCTCTTTCTTAAGCCCACTATTCTGCATCACAAAAATTATCCATTCAGTGCTTTAAGGAGTGACGGAGATTACACAATGCCAAACTAAGTGTTCTCTCTAATGGATCTATTCTTTATCCTTCCTTGGAAGTGTTTTTAGCAAAATCCAATCCTCAATATGCAAGCTCATTACAGACCATATTTGCAGAAGGATCACCCTGTGATGGTGATCCATGGTCACTCACCCTGCCTATCTGAAGGCTGGAATGCCGATCCTGAAAAACCACTTAATAAACTCCACCCAAGAGGCATCTCATCATTTTCCAATCCTCTCAAATACTGCTGCAAATTTGTTGAACAATAACCATGCATCTGGCCAACACAAACTTGATCTCCATTTAGTGGCAAGCAACACCAATGCAGCCATTTTGGAGTTGCGAAGAGGATTGAAACTCAAGAAAATGCATAAAAATCTACGTAAGAAGCTGACGAATTGTCTATATCTGCAGGCCTCTGGTATCCCACCAATAATTTTAGTTTGTAAGAATTTGCATAGTAGAGTTGAAGCAATTGAGACCATCCTCACCTAGAGAAGAAAAAATGCAAATTAGCTGAGGCACTGCAGCAAATCACACATGCAAAGAGACATTCAATGACTCCACAGAACTATCATGGACCAACAGATGCACAAGTACAAATACTCTCAAAGATTTTTCCAAGACCTGTAAATTCTGTATGGCATGCTTCCCAAAAAATGAAGAGGTCAGTTAATGAATGCCTCCATAACAATGCATATTGATTGACATGAGTTGTATTTTAGTCAACATATGGTTTGTATACAACCTGTGTTAAGATCATTAACCAGCACTTTGTGCAAGATGATATGTGGTTGAAAGTTTGTGTTTGATATTACAAAAACCTACTTTATCAGAGTATCCATAAAGAAACTAGCATAGTAAGCATCTTACTTAGAATAATACATAGAGTAGCAGTCATTGAGTAAGCAGTACAAAATGTGTCAGCAGAGACCGAATAACCCAGACACTATGATCACTGGTTGGGATTCCTCCCTGGGAAGAATAGTGTGGTTGCTGTGTTGTCATTTGATGATAATTTTGTTGATTCCAGTACAACTAATTTGAGAGAGGAACCCCTTCTGGGAATGGATCCATATTGAAGTTGAGGCTGCTGTGGTCCAAAGTTTGATCATAAGCATTTGTTGTCTTTTTTTAGCCCCTTGGCTTTTCGCTGCATGGTTTCAGCTAGCTTTCTTTCGCTCCTGTCATCCGTAAGGATTTTTCCTACGATTTCTTGTCTGTAGAGAATATGGTGGTAGCTGTGCCTGAGCAGATTAAGGCACTACATTTGTTGCTTCATGAAAGTTTATAAGAAACTGGTTCTCTTTCTGTAATTTAATGCATTAGCAACATAGAAATATGTTATTTTGCTACCAGAAAGGAATGTTTGCACCCTTGTCCTCCAACTTCAGTCAAGGGCAACCAAAGTGTCAGTGATGTGTGCTAAAGAAATCATCAAGGGGTTGGAGTAAATGGAGTTAGGATGCCGGTTTGGAAGGGAGTATTATCATGCTTGTGATCAGGAGGAGCAGGAATGGGAGTGCATTTATAGGGACACAAAGAAACTTATGATCTGGAGCATTCTGGAGGCGTTGGCACAAGCAGAGATGGAAAATACCAAAAATTCAAATTTTTCGGTATTTTCTACATTTTAGTAAATCGCTTTAGGCCTTTGGAGTGGAATTTGTGGTCAAAACTGTTGTCAGTCCCTCAAAATGTTTGCTGAAAGATTTCTTTTCGAGGGGCTGAAATTAGAGCTCTTGAGATCTTTCCGATTTTGTCCACCGGGCTAAAACTTATGATCCCACCAAGTTGGGGTAGTCAATTATACATGTTTCTTTGAAAAAAATCCAATTTTATTTATTGTTTTCTCACACACAAGTGTTCATTGCGGATTCCAGAGGGTGCAGTGACTGTTCAAATCCTCGTAACTGTATATATTTAATTGGAAATCAAATAAATGCGACTTTTGAAGGCTCACAGCTCATTGTCATGAGTTTTTGCCAATTTGTCCAACTTCTACAATACTGCAGGTACTCACACCAGTTGTTGTAATATGAATTCCTCATTCGAATTAGCCACAAATATAATCACATTGCCACAAATTGCTTAATGGAAATGCAAGCTTACGATTAGCCAAAACTACAATTAAACTAACTAATCCAATATTCTTAATATTTCTAAGAATCAGATATTCTGTAGGCAATATAGGTAATACACTACTTGTTTGTGCAATTAATTCTGTAATTTAGCATTTATTTTTTGTACTTACTAAATATCAACTTTGACTTAAATATTCTGCACATGAAAACGGCCATTTCTCTTTCATCTATGTTTTATTTTTTTTGTATTTTTGTACTGAAACAGTGCAAATAATTTATAAAGAGAACAATCAACTGACTCTGAAGAAAAACAATAACAATAATATAGCAGGTTGTCAAAACAAAACAGCAAGCCCCCAAACAGTTAGCTCATAACAAGATTGAACCAAAGTATAACCAGCCAACAGCCAACAGCCCAATAGCATGGCCTATAAACACTTAACATTGAGAAGCTTTAAAACAAAATTAAATTCTGAATTTAAAGAGTCTTTGCAGCTGTCTAGAACAGGGATATCTTCTTTGTGTAACTGGAGAATCTGAAGTTTAATTTTGTCCAAAAGCTTGCTGGTCTTAGCATGTTCTTTGGTGGTCCCTTATAGCTGAAAACAAAGCGAGACAATTTGGATCTGTATGTAAGAGTAAAATTTTAGCATTTTTGTCTCATGGTGAACCAAATGATTTGAAAATATAGGCAAACACTTGCTTTTCCATATATTAAATAAAACAACCTGTCTTAGGGTATCCGCCACAACATTATGATGAAAACCACCATCCAAGATAGCCTCTTTCCAACACAAAACATGATCAAATATAGAAGGAAAATGATTGAAAATAGCATTCCATTTTTTTTTTCTAACGAACAATCCTAGAAGATATGTGTGATGTCCCCTTTCCTATAGCACGACTAAAGATCAATTAGCTTTTTAATTCCCGAGGCTAATGTTGAAATTGAGGGAATCATTCATTTAATTACGTATATTCACTTATGTTTCAAATAAATATTAAAAAGGGGGATATGAGCAATTAAATGAATCACTTTGTTTAGTGACTTATGAAATATTTAAAAATGCTAATTTACCTAAAGTCACTTTAAGTGGGGGGCGAAATTATAAGATGTAATGTCACTTTTGTTATATGGTGTAATAAAATTAAAATGAATTGGAGCTTTAATCGGGCCCTTGAGGGAAATACAAAGGAAAATGAAGAAGGCATAAAATGACACTTTTTTGAATGATCATTTTCTCTTCACGTGAAGCTCAAGCCTCCTGGTTCGGCAGGAAAACCCTAGCCATTGTTTCGAGTGTGAAATAACACTCCTAGCGTGGCATGAACGCAGTTCTGGAACGGATAAACAAGATAGCTCCTGATTTTCGCGTCATCTTTATGAACATTTGGTGCTGCATTGGATTCGAGTTTGAGAAATATTCGAACTTTTTTTGAAGGTGTGTTTCGTGAGATACCTCAGGCGCTGCATTTACAAGTAGGAGACCCTTGCCAAATCGGGGTTTCTGAAGAATACTAACCCGCCTAAGCAAAACGCGAAATCTGGGCAAGAAGAACGTCATCAACAGCCGCTCATTTTGAAATCATGGCTCCTTGCGAGTCCTAGTCATGGCGTATGTCATTTTTTAACCCTAGGCGACCTTTGGGAAAGGTATTCAGCAAAGGTGGACGGAATTTCGGGTAAATCTGGGCAAGATACAGGGACGTGTTGACTGAGAACAGGGTGCAGCAGTTTCAGCTGGTATCCTGGGTCATATGCCCTGCTCCTCATAACCAGAAGTGACGTCTATTAACATGAAGGATGGGCGACTCAATGAGTATGGGGAACATTACAGGATACTCGTGGCTGCAGACAATTCTTGAGCATTCTTGAGCCGTGCCAACTCATCCCAGGCTAAGTAGACTGGTTCCAGATTGGAGAGCACGTTAGTTTGTGTCATCTTATCTTTCCATTGGTAAGAATTAAGCTGCTACACATTTCTGGGCGATTTTGGAGGACATACAGGCACCTTCAGTCATGGGACATGGTTGCACCAGGTCTGGAACATTCATATTCTCATTGTAACTCGCACTGATATTGCTAAATCTGTTATATGCTGTCATAAACCTCTGATTTTATTGTCTCAGTGAGTCTATGAGTAGTCAAATAAACTTATGATCTTGTACAGTTGAAAATCAGACTTTACTTTATGGCAAATCAGTCTTTTAACAGTCCAAAATGGTGGTATTCATGATACAGTATGAAAATGGATTCTCTATTAGTTGTTGTCAATTTCTGAGATGTCTCTACATCAGCCATGTCAATACTCAGAAAAGCCTTTAAGGAAATCTGGAATGTATTTATGAATGTACTGTTGTATCTATAGGGGTATGAGTCTTTCTTTTAGCATCTATGATATTTTATTTGAATGCTCATGCAAACATGCATTGAAACACTTTCAACAATCAAACAAGTTTCCAAAAACATAAACAGTTGCAAAGAAAAATTACACACCACAGCCAGGGAACATTACAGTGGTATCAGAGCTGGTGATCTTGCCAGCCTGTTTGGAAGCCTATTACTTGTTGCAGATTGTCAGTAGTGGACAGATTTACCGTAGTTGAAAAAATGAAGTCTATGCAGGAGCTTTTGACAGAATTAATGCAAACTTTTCAAGACTACGATAGGAATTTAACGAAGTTATTAAAGCATCCTGAAAAGCTAGATTTTGTTCTTGCTGAAGAAAGGAAAGCATATACTAAGGGAAATGAGTATACCAACACAGGAAAAAGGGAACCTAATCACCAATGCACAAGTAGAATGGTGAAGATATTAGCGGAAGAGCAAACCGTCACAGATGAGGTGGTTGGAAAAGAGACTCAAAAGGTCAAACATGTAGCTACTATGGATGAAATGGAGCACGAAAGAAAGGACATAACGATAGTGTTGGAACCACTTTCAGATTTAACAGCGTTGGAACCACTTTCAGATTTATCCAATGATGCTACTAAGACTATTGACTTCCATAATATTTTGTGTGATGAGTTTATTAATGTTCTTTTAGAGGAAAGGTTTGGTGACTTCAAATCAGCTATTGGTGATGGATTCTTTGATGATTGGGACCCACAGTTTACTACTGAAAATGATAATGGAGAGGCACAAGTGCTTTTGGGCAGCTTTGGAGTCATTGATGATAGTTTGGCACTTAGTGAAAATTGTAAGGTATGGGATCCGGGAGAAGATTCAGAATCTGAGTTGGAGTATGGTTTTCAGCTTGCTAGTAATCTGAGTTCACTTTATGAGGTGATTGGTTACCCTCCTGGGAAACCACCGGATATGAAAAATGCAAATGAGGAGCCAAATGAGGGTTGCATTAGGAGTTATTTGACACTAGGAGGCATCATCATTCCTTACTACATACGGAATTGGAAGGCAAATTGGGTATGCAAATTAATGATTTCAGTTGAGAGTTCTCTCTTTGTTGGTGCTTGCATTGAGCTGCACCATTCTTACTTGAAGCTTGGTCTTGAGTCTTGGAGTTGGCCAACAAGTGGGACATTTCATGCCACATCAGAGTTGATGAGTAGTCTTGTCTACCTATTCTATGTAGCTGGTAATTTAGCTTCTTCATGGAATGAATTGATTCTCGGGGATTTCTACACTTCTGATTTTGGAAGGTTACCAAATATTGTTCTTGAGCTTGCTGGAATTTTAAGAACTACAAGGAAAGGAGAGTTCAAGCTTGTTACTTATGTAGCTATGGAGGAAGAAGGACCTTTACATGACATCCACATGACTAACAATCCATCCTTTGGATTGAGGAATGTCATATCTTATACTAATCTTCCTTTGGGAATGATCTTGAAGACAACAATTGCTCTTTGCACCTTATTTGCGGATGCTTTCATGGATGGGTTACAAGAGTTTACCAAAAGGGTCACAAACTTCCTTGATGAACACAATGTTATGAATGGCACTTGCAGTTGGGATGTGTATCTTTTTAAGCATGTTGATCATTCTTGGTTGAGTATTTATGTTGGGGATCCCCAACAAGGATTGCTGGAGCTTATTGGAAAAGGTAGGTACGATCTTTGGAGGTATAAGGATGGAAAATTTAGAGTTAATAGAGTTGTTCTTTTCCTTACCAGCCATCTTGTGATTCCAATTACTCATCTTCAAATGGATTGGAAAGGGATTTTTAGTAAGGGATGGAGCAATGATCAATTGGACATTCTTGGGTGTGCTCCTTGGCAAAGAATGGATCAGATTTTCAGTTTTGGTCTTGTTGATTGGTTGCAGGTCAGTCACCTTACATCATGGGTTGCTCTCATTCAGGGGAGTTGGCAAATTATTCCTTGTGAAGGAGGTCAAAGTTTTCAGTTGGAGATTGTTTGGAAGTGTTTCCTAGTCACCTCTGAGTTGATTTGGTGTAGCACTATGCTTTGCACGCATGCTTATACTTGGGAAATTCATAAGTACTGCTGTTATCCCTTGTATAGAGTACTTATATCAGATTATACCTTGCTAAATTCAGTCTTGAATAACAGTGACTTTTGCTTACTTCATACCTTCCAAACTCAAGGGGTTCATCTTATGGAGGTTCATGATGTAAACCTTGACAGTTTACTCTCGGTGTTGGTTTGGGACAATGAATTTCCGCATGCTTCGGTTCAGGATGTTGTACAAGTTTGGGACCCACATCAAGGATTTGGATCCTTGAAGTTTGAGGACCAATCTCCACACATAGGTACAGATTTCAGCCACGGAATAGCAGATATAACAGGTGTTGAAGGCAGCTTTCAGCATGCTACACTTCTAGGATCAACAAGTAACGATGAGCATTCGGGATTGGAAGAAGGTATGCATGAATGTTATGAAGACATCACTAAAAATGATGAAGAATATGCGAATTTTAGGAGTGTTAACAGCAGTCTATTGTCTATGCATGAATTTGATAATCACAAGGAGATAGATAAGTATCAAGTGGGTAATTTTGTTAAGGAGCTTGTTCATGTTGACACTCATGATATCATAGACACGAATGTGATAGTGTGGATGGGTCCAAGGTACACAAAAAGATTGACATTTCAAAAGGGAGTTGATAATTCTTGTTTTATGAAGATACTATCTTGGGTCACCTTGAATGACACCTCCTTGGGAGGACTAACAATTGAAATCTTGAGGATTCTTAATCCTAAACACGCTGCTCATCATTCCTGGGTAGTCGATGTTCGTGAGTATCATATTCCTAGATTGCTAAGTTGGTATAAATTCATCAACTTGCAGCAGGATACATCTGGTTGCACGGATTTGTGTGCATTGGATTATCACCCTAACACTTGGAGGGTGAGTGTTGATAAGGGATCACCCAATTATGGCAGTCATGGCAATCCCGAGATGGTTATAGACTTAATTCTCAGATTTATCAGAACTATCAGTTATTGTAGCAGTCAAGAGGAATCAGGTGTGAGTATGATTGATGGTGATCATAGGACTTGGGATCCAGGGACAGTTACTTGGGGTGAGAGGTCGATTCAAAATTGGTCTGGTGAACAAATTTGCAGAGTTGACACCGCTGTCCACTCTCCAAGCAGCCTACAAAAGACAATGAATGATAACATGCAGATGAGTTCGTCAATACCTTCAGTCCAGCAATGGAGCGATTCTCAGTGGGTGTTAATTGGTGTAGGTAATGGGGTTATTGGGGGAGTTCCTTTGGTCATTCCTACATTCACATTTCCTACTTTTTCAGGGTTTATGGTTTGTGACAGCTGCTGCCCTAGCACTCTCTCGTGGGTGATGATGACATTAGTTTATGGACAGAGTGATTTTTTTGACCTACAGGCTTCTTGGCAACAGTTTGTGGGAGGATTCTTAGAGCTTGAGAAATTATTACTAGCTTCCACTAGGGTGAGTGATGGATACTGCAGTCAGATCAAGCGGTTGATAGATATATCCACAAATGCTATGGTGGTGATTGCAGCCGAGTGGATGAGTTGGTGTGCTCGATATGAGCATATTGACGCTTGGGGAGTAGGTATCGATGAGGGGTTATCAGTCTATGATCATGGTGGCATTGTCAGGATGGATGATTCCAGGGATGACATTGTTGTTATCGGCCTCCGATTAGGGACTAATTCATATCACCTCTGGGGCATGGCGAGGAGATTTGCTGAGGATTACCCTTTGGAGTTGAGCAGAGTATGTTTCCTGTTGCCCAGGATCGAGTTAGACAGTGGGATTTCATATATGGATCTCATTCAGGTGCCTCGGCAAGGAATGTTCCAGGATAAACGTTACAATGCTCGTAGATATTTCAGTATGGGTATTGGTGATGTTTGCATTGTTGGGTCGCAGAAGTTGAGGGCACAGTTGGAGAGTGATGCATTTATAGTTCTTATCAGAGTTGTGTTGCCTCAACATAGTGGACATTTGCGGAGATTGACTTGGGACCCCGGAATTTCACTTGGGTGCAGTTGGTTGCCATTGTGGGTACCTTGGCATTGCTTGAGGACAAGCAATCTCGGGAAGGGAGGACTGTGATGTCCCCTTTCCTATAGCACGACTAAAGATCAATTAGCTTTTTAATTCCCGAGGCTAATGTTGAAATTGAGGGAATCATTCATTTAATTACGTATATTCACTTATGTTTCAAATAAATATTAAAAAGGGGGATATGAGCAATTAAATGAATCACTTTGTTTAGTGACTTATGAAATATTTAAAAATGCTAATTTACCTAAAGTCACTTTAAGTGGGGGGCGAAATTATAAGATGTAATGTCACTTTTGTTATATGGTGTAATAAAATTAAAATGAATTGGAGCTTTAATCGGGCCCTTGAGGGAAATACAAAGGAAAATGAAGAAGGCATAAAATGACACTTTTTTGAATGATCATTTTCTCTTCACGTGAAGCTCAAGCCTCCTGGTTCGGCAGGAAAACCCTAGCCATTGTTTCGAGTGTGAAATAACACTCCTAGCGTGGCATGAACGCAGTTCTGGAACGGATAAACAAGATAGCTCCTGATTTTCGCGTCATCTTTATGAACATTTGGTGCTGCATTGGATTCGAGTTTGAGAAATATTCGAACTTTTTTTGAAGGTGTGTTTCGTGAGATACCTCAGGCGCTGCATTTACAAGTAGGAGACCCTTGCCAAATCGGGGTTTCTGAAGAATACTAACCCGCCTAAGCAAAACGCGAAATCTGGGCAAGAAGAACGTCATCAACAGCCGCTCATTTTGAAATCATGGCTCCTTGCGAGTCCTAGTCATGGCGTATGTCATTTTTTAACCCTAGGCGACCTTTGGGAAAGGTATTCAGCAAAGGTGGACGGAATTTCGGGTAAATCTGGGCAAGATACAGGGACGTGTTGACTGAGAACAGGGTGCAGCAGTTTCAGCTGGTATCCTGGGTCATATGCCCTGCTCCTCATAACCAGAAGTGACGTCTATTAACATGAAGGATGGGCGACTCAATGAGTATGGGGAACATTACAGGATACTCGTGGCTGCAGACAATTCTTGAGCATTCTTGAGCCGTGCCAACTCATCCCAGGCTAAGTAGACTGGTTCCAGATTGGAGAGCACGTTAGTTTGTGTCATCTTATCTTTCCATTGGTAAGACTTAAGCTGCTACACATTTCTGGGCGATTTTGGAGGACATACAGGCACCTTCAGTCATGGGACATGGTTGCACCAGGTCTGGAACATTCATATTCTCATTGTAACTCGCACTGATATTGCTAAATCTGTTATATGCTGTCATAAACCTCTGATTTTATTGTCTCAGTGAGTCTATGAGTAGTCAAATAAACTTATGATCTTGTACAGTTGAAAATCAGACTTTACTTTATGGCAAATCAGTCTTTTAGCAGGCCAAAATGGTGGTATTCATGATACAGTATGAAAATGGATTCTCTATTAGTTGTTGTCAATTTCTGAGATGTCTCTACATCAGCCATGTCAATACTCAGAAAAGCCTTTAAGGAAATCTGGAATGTATTTATGAATGTACTGTTGTATCTATAGGGGTATGAGTCTTTCTTTTAGCATCTATGATATTTTATTTGAATGCTCATGCAAACATGCATTGAAACACTTTCAACAATCAAACAAGTTTCCAAAAACATAAACAGTTGCAAAGAAAAATTACACACCACAGCCAGGGAACATTACAATATGTTTTAAACTTTCATTATGTTGACAAAAAGGACATTTAACTGGTTGAATAATCATACATTTTAACCTGTCCCCAACAAGCAGCTTGAAATGTAAGATTTTCCAAGTCAAAATTTGTGCATTGGCCTCTGCTCTAAACTTCCATAGTTGAGCGCTCAAATTCTTCCATGTCTTTTCTTGAAGCCTACAATTCTATTTTTTATTCAGTCTTGGATTTATTGACATAATTTGGAAGGAGACTTAAATATAATTTTTTAAAGCAAGGCAAGAGAAATGGAACTTGTACAGCCATAGCCAGTCTTTCCAAAAATTGCATTGTAAGGGAGTACAAAGTTTCATAGCAAAGTCCACTAGCACCAGAAATTTCACAAAGATTATAAACCCTTTAGCATTGCTATTTAAATGAAAAGAGTTCTTAGAGCTTTGTCAGGAAGCCCAATCAAAGGAATAAAAGTCTCAAATGTCACCCAATTGTTGAACTCTTTTTTTGAATAAATAATAGGCCTGTCTTGGGAAAGCAACAACAAGGGGTTGACCATGATATTGAATTAACTAGTTCCACCAAATGGAAGAAGTCACAAAACTAAATCCATGTTGCAGGGAAGAATTTTTCCAATTTAAACATTTGCTAACTTGTTGCCAAGCCTTCCAAATGGAGTTTAGAGGAAATGAAATTTTTATGCGGGAGAAGGAAGCAAATAGGATTTTTTCTAACCATCTTATAGCTTGCCATTTCTTTTTAATAGCAGCAATAATAATGCGGCAATGGACCAAGATTTCCAGGGTTCATCATCAGAGACAATTTTGACAATCCATTTGATCGCTAAACAAATTGCTTGCGTCTTTGGATCAAGCAGGCCCAATCCACCTCTAGCCTTGGGTTGAATAAATGCAATTATGAAGTAAATTTAAAGCCAGCATTTCCATCCCACTTAGACCACAAAAATTGGCGAGTGTGAAAAGATAATTGATATTCATAATTACATGATTTACAAAAGGAGACGAAGGCTCCTTATAAAGAAATGACAAGACGATGTTTCTAAAAGAAACAATCATTAACTGACGAAAACTACAGCTAAAAACCATGAAGTTTCTAAAATGAACTAAAGCTAACTGGCGACTAATTAAAACAAAGATGACCATTAATATTTCATTTAATATTTTAATAGAGTGATTTTAAATAAGTCCTCATAGCACTTCTTGGAAGGCATTCCGCAAAAAGAATAATACACATGAGAAGCAAGGAATATACAATTTACAGCTTAAATCTTGCCTGCTAATGACAAAAAAATATTTTCTTAAGTCCAAAGTTTGTTCTTTTAACTTAGTAATAAACCACCTCCATGTGTCGGAAATAGAGACACCCAGCCCAAACAGGATACCCAGATAACAAGTGATTTATTTTTTGTCTTCATTGTTATTATCTTTCATTTGCACTGAGTGTATTGGTACTGTTGTTTTTTCCCAAAATTTATTATGTTTAATAATGACCTAATAGCAGTGAAACTTGTGTACTTGTGTGATAGACAATGTTCCTAGTTGAGTTTGATTGAATAAATGTTTTTTTCAGTTTACCATCTTCAAATCCATCAGAACAGTATAGGTTGAGCAGTTACAGATGAACTTGCCTTTACAAATTAAGAGGCTTGTAAATGGTTGTTGAGATCATATCCTGCTTTTTCAGGTGAAACATATTCCAGAGAAATTTACATCTGTAGCAGAATACCTTGGCTCATTTGTTTGGCCTCTGATAGAAGAAACACGAGCACAACTACAGCAGAGTCTGGAATCTATATCTGAAGCACAAAGTACAAGAATAACATTTCATGAAAAGACATGCCTATTAGAAGGTGAATTTGGTGAATATAATATCCTTTGTACAGAAGGACAGGAGGAGGGGAAAACAAAATTGAAGTGGAAACCAAAGGACATTCTTATATTATCAACAAAATTATGTGAGAATCTGGATTACTTACATGATGAGTATTTGTTAGCCATAGTCCATCAAACTTGGGAGGATACGGCTCAGGCTGGACTGACAGATACACCTCTGGATGGGTTGAAGGTGAAGCTATATCTGCAGAATGGACATCCCTTTACATCAGAAAAATACAGTATAAAAACTAAATACTTAGCTTTTCATCTCGGTAGTATCATATCAAGTTTGAGAATCTGGAAAGCTTTACATGCCCACATGCAAGATGGGGAAAACAATTTGATCATGCTTCATGAAGCAATATGCTTAAATACAGAGGTATGTACTTGGATTACTTTGAACTTTATGCATGTGATAATATTTTTGTTTGATCATGGTTTATGAAAATTAGAAGTGCATTGCTAGCAGAGGAGCTGGATAAATTGTGCTAACCTAACTTTTATGGGATTTGTAGGATCGTAACGAGGTGAAAGATGGTTTAGAGAAGTTCAGGAGCAAGCACTTCATGCCTCATAACTTAAATGATTCTCAAATATCTGCTGTAATTCAAGCAGTTAATGCTGTTGAATCTAAATCTTCTTCTGATATAAAGCTGATCCAGGGTCCCCCAGGAACAGGAAAGACTTCAATGCTGATCTCGCTTCTTTCTGTCTTAGGTCATAAGATGTTCAGAGTAGTTGTGTGTGCACCCACTAATGCAGCAATATCAGAAGTTGCAATGAGATTCATCAGGATAATTACAAGTCCATCTGGAAGTTGTCCTGATAAAGATAATTCGCCCTGTATCATGAATTTGGGTGACCTCGTACTGGTAGGGAATGAGGAGAGATTTGATCAAGAAGGTATTTTGGGAGATATTTTCCTTAAATATCGAGTTGATCGTTTGTACAACTGTTTCCTGCCAATGACAGGATGGAGGTACAGGGTGACATCTCTTCTTGATTTTCTTGAATCAGCTGTTTCCCAGTATGAAGTTTCACAAGAAACGTCACAAGAAATGGGCTTGATTGATTTTTCACAGTACACCGGACGGAGACTGAAAAAATTAACCCCAGAATTTTGTGAGAGTGCAAGAACATTAATAAATGATTTACCAGGGACCTTAGCAGGAAAACAGGAATTGGAATGTTTGATCAACGTTGTTGAATCTTTTGTAAATTTTATTGAGCAAAATAATGTCAAAGAAAGTGTCCTTAGAGAATGTTTTTGCAGTAACAGCGAAGGTCTGGGAGAGGCAGAAGGGTCAACAAGTATATTTAATGAGAACATGCTTAGTAATAAGAAAGATTTAAAGGTTTTTCTTTGTTTGATGAGGAGTAAGTGTATCCAATTGCTGAGGAATCATTTATCCAGTGAAACTGATATTGCCCACATGGCCCAAAATTTCATATCACCTGGGCATATAGAGAGTATTTGCTTGTCGCATGCAAAATTGGTATTTTCAACAGTCTCGTCTTCTGCAAAAGGGTGCATGAAAGAGACCACACCATTTGACTGCTTGATTATTGATGAGGCAGCCCAGCTCACAGAGGCTGAGTCAACTATTGCATTGCAGATCAGCGGTGTGAGACACACAATCCTTATAGGAGATCCATATCAGTTGCCTGCGACAGTTATCAGCCAGGTTTGTTTCTGTTGGGTTAAGCTGTTTCTTGTTTTATTTAGTTTGTTATAAGTTTAAATTGTAGATTTAATTCTATTTCATGCCTGGTTTGTCAGCTATCCCAGAAAGCAGGATATGGTAGAAGTCTCTTTGAAAGATTAAAACTACTTGGACATCCAGTCCATCTTCTAAATACACAGTATCGCATGCATCCATCTATAAGTCAATTCCCAAATATGGCGTTTTATAAAAAGTGTATCATGAATGGTCCCAATGTTAAAATGGAAGCATATGGCAATGCATATATTAATTCTGAGATGTATGGAACATATGCTTTTGTTAATATAGCAGATGCAAGAGAAGCAGAAGATGATTTTGGTAAGAGCAAGCGGAATGTTGTTGAGGCTGCTGTTGTCTTGTACATGCTCTCTAAACTGTTTAAAGGTAATTTTTGCTTTCTGCCTGAACCATAAACCTACCTATATGTTAACAGAATTATTTATCATGTTCAAACAGTAGATGTTGGTCACTACTGATTTTCTTCATTTATAAATTTTTGTTTGGTTGATAATGATATTCTTTTCTTATTCATAATATGATTGTTGCTGTTTTTGGATTCAATTGTGGGATTTTTGCATCAACATTTCGGATCACACTCCGTGATCCATCATCAGGATGTTAGAGAGCTTAAGGAGAAGAAAAAAGATGATGGATCACAGAGTGTGATCTGAAATGTTCATGCAAAAACTCATACACAATTGAATCCAGAAACAGCAACAATCAGGAAGTTATTTCTTAATGTGTTAAACTTAAGACTGTGGACATCGATAATGAAAAATCAGAAGGAATACATTTTTACAAACTTGTAGAACCCTGTTTTTCAATTAACAAGACGAAATAAATTGTGATCCTCTAAAATCTGAAAAAACTGTACAAACAACTAGAGTATTCTGTATTTTTGCATTTATTTAAAGTTGAAATTTATGTCAGTTCTAGTTTGTTTAGTAATTGTTAGAATATTTCATATTTATGTTTGTTTGATGGCAATAATGGTAGTTAAGTAAATAGTTTGTTGGTATGTTTGTCTTCAATAAAGAACAAATTCAGATCTAATTAATTAATAAGATGGAAAAAAATGTGATTAAATTTAAATAACATATTTTTTTATTTTTTTAATAATATAATTTTTTTTTTTACAATATGTTAAATTTTATATATTAGAAGTATTAATAAAAAAAAAATTGAATATTAAAATTGAATATAAAAAATAAAAACAAAATAAAGGAGTTGTCTTACATTTTAATCAGTGTTGCCGGGAGACGCGTCTCCCCCCCTCTGAGACGCGTCTCGGAGACGGAGACGCGTCTCGGAGACCGAACCCGCACCCGGAGACCTCATTTCCAGCTCGGAGACTTTCAAAACGTCTCCCGCCGTCTCCCACGTCTCCAAACCCTAAAACTCGCGTCTCCCGTCAGGTCTCCTGCGTCTCCTGTCAAAAATCGGGCGTCTAAAAGCAAAGTTCATTATTTTTAAAAAAAATTATGCAAAAACGAGTTCGACGGCACTGGCAGGTGACTGAGAAAGGGCGCGACGAGCCGAGGACAAATACCAGGTTCCATTTGCGTTTTTTTTATTTCATAAATTAACAGTTAAAACTTAATACGTTGCTATTTGCTAACAGTCCGATGATTGATTGAAGATACGGGTCTATCTCCACAAGGGCATTGCCCCTGTTAAAATCGCGGAATACTCTTAGGTATTCCGCGATTTTAACAGGGGCAATGCCCTTGTGGAGACCCGTATACAACCTGCACCATTAATTTATTAAATTTAAAATTATTAAATTCATCAAATGGTATGTATTGTAAATTTAAGATTGAGATTAAATTTAAGAGATCCCAGAGAATCGTTGACATCAATAATAAATTAATAATGTTACAAGATTTATTAATGAGAATTCAGAAGTTTGAAATGAATCCACTCTAATATGGAGTGACTAGAGAATCAATTATCAAACATGTTCTTTACAATGGTCTTTCCGGTAATATGAAGGATCAAATGACCCTGTACAGAATCAAGGATGCCATGTTTAGATTTGGCCATCTTTTCCTTATGATCTGCCAACAATGTGGAATCATTAGGCTCTGCAACTGATTTCTCAATAAAGTTTCATAGATCCTACTCCTCCAACAAAATTTGTACCTGACATTTCATGGGACAAAGTTAGAGGGACCTTCCAATTTGTCTTCATATCTGAGACTGAAAGTAGTCATACTGCTGCTTTGGAATATCCTGCTAAACAAACAGATCAACAATCTAACAAAAAAAGTAAAAACTTTAGTCTTTATCACAGGTCCACTGTACTTTGGTCAAGCACAGATCATGGGCATATTGCTCCTGAAACCTAATGACAGCTCCCTCTCACATGTAGCAGCCCTACCATCCCATTCAAGGATTCCTAGAAGGTTGCAGTAAACCACTCTACCACCATGTTAAATTCTCTAAAGATTCTGCACTTGATATTTAATTCCTACAGCAATAAAACTGAAACTGAAACCTATCAAAACAAAACGGTAATAACTTATCAATAATAAAATCCATTGTAGTAGACAACAATAACAAAATAAAAATAAAATTTCTAAACTAATGCAACAAGTCAAACAAAATCAAATAAAAATCCCTTAAGACTTCATAAATTCTCAAACACATACTTTTACAGAGCATGTGTTTAAACTTTAAGATTGTTCAAAATAATTATTTAACATTTTGTCCCACCCGTAATTGTACAAGAGAATTCTATATCATCAACAATGGATGGATTGCCATTGTCACCTTGACAATGAATAACATTTATAATTTTATTTTATTATTTTCATCTACAGCTGAGCAATAAGTTATAGAGTATATACTTTGCCTAATCCTGATTCATTTTGTTTTTTTTTTTGTAGAATTTGAATCATTAAATCAAGAATGTCGAGTGGGGGAAACAAACAAGGCTTGTATCCGTTGTGGAAGTATGTTGACCGTGTTAAGGGGCAGAAAGGTTCAGGTGGAACAGCCACTATTTCATGCAAATTATGCCCAATGTCATGGCAAGGTACTTACACAAGGGTGAGAGCTCATTTCCTTCACATGCCTGGAAAAGGTGTTGATCCTTGTACAAATGAGAAGGAACGATATGATGCTGTGAGGGATGAAGAAAGGGCTAATGGTAAAGTTCCTAATATGAGCTCTCATGCTTCAACAAACACTGCTGCAAATCAAAATCAGAATGAGAATATCAATAGAGAGACAGAAGTGGATGTGTCTTCAAGAAATGTAGCAGCAGAGAGTTCTCACAAGAGGCCACACATTGGCAGCTCAAACCCCATAGGCAGATTATTTGATGTGCAAGGTCGAGAAGCGGTTGATGCAGCAATTGCACGCTTCTTTTATGCCAATGGAATACCATTTAATGTTGCTCGATCACCTTTCTATACAGAGATGGTCCAAGCAATCAACAATGCACCAGCTGGATATAGACCACCTATGTATGAAAAGCTTCGCACTACTCTAATTGATAAAGAAAAAATTCGATTAGAGCAACAAACTGCACCATTGAAAAGAGTGTGGATTTCAGAAGGATGCAGCATTGTGATGGATGGTTGGACGGATACTAGAAACCGTCCACTACTTAATATCATGGTAACATGTAGCAAAGGGCCTTATTTTTTGAAGGCATTGGATTGTTCGGGGCATGAAAAAAATGCAGAGTATCTTTTTAACCAGCTATGTGATGGCATTGAGGAGGTAGGGGCATCAAATGTAGTCCAAATTGTTACAGATGCTGCCCCTGTTTGTAAAGCAGCAGGTATGTTGGTGCAAAAGAAATACAAACATATTTTTTGGACACCATGTTGTGTGCATTCATTGAATAATGCACTCAAAGATATTGGCAAGTTTGAGTGGGTTTTAGCTCTCATAGAAAAGGGCAGAAAAATTCAAATGTTTATATGCAACCATCACCAAACACAAGCTATTTATCGAAAATTTGCCAAGGTGGAGCTTCTCAAACCAGCTGATACAAGGTTTGCTTCCTATTTTATTCTTCTTCACCGTCTTTTTGAAGTGAAAGGTGCTTTGTGTTCCACGGTTGTTAGTGATGCATGGGCAGCTTGGAGGCAATCTACATCAACTGATGCAGTTGAGGTGAGAGCTATGATCCTTGATGAGAATTTTTGGGCTGAGGTTAAATTTGTTGTGGACTTTATTCAGCCCATATGTGAGGTGATCAAATTTGCTGATTCAGACAAGCCATGTTTGGGGGAAATTTATGAAGAAATAGATTCCATGTGTGAAAGAATTAAGCAAATAACAGATGCAAAAGATCCTTCACTATATCCTTTGATAGAAGGAAAGTTACATGGAAGATGGAACAAACTTAATACACCTCTTCATTGTGCTGCCTATGCCTTAAATCCTAAATGGCATAATATAGAAGAGACCAATAAGAGGGCTCCATATGAGGATAGAGAGGTAATGAAGGGGTTTTGGGCTGCAATAAAAAAAATATATGGCCGAGGTGAGGAAGCATCAGTTATAAGGACTCAATGGAATAAGTTTTCACGTGGACATGGTGACTTTTCTTCCTTGGAAGCTTTGTATGATATGCGAGCAAAGAAAGACCCTATAGAGTGGTGGTGGAACCATGGAGGTGAAACACCTGAATTGCAATCATTTGCAATAAGATTACTCTCACAAGTAGCCAGTTCTTCATCTTGTGAGAGAAATTGGAGTACTTATGGTTTTATTCATTCACTAAAGAGGAACCGATTGGGGTCAAAGAAAGCAGAGAACCTGGTGTACATTCATAGCTCACTTCGCCTTCTCTCTCGTGTAGATCCTACATACAATGAGGGTCCTTCAGCAAAATGGGACCAAATTTCACCTGATGAAGATGTTGCAGCCATAGTGGATGAAGCGGTTGAACCAGATGGCCTTATTGATTTACCCCCAGTTCTACTACCATCAGAGGAACCTGAGTTAGAGAGTGATGAGTATTTGGAGAGCCTCATAACTGAGGACCTTGACATGGATGATATTGATAATTGATGTGATGTAGATGATATGAGATATCAGATAGATTTCTGATTTTTGTTTTTTGTTTGCATATCAGCCAATCGAACTATCAATATTTCTGATTTTCAATATGTAATTGAATATGTAATGTCACAACGACATTTGGATTTGAATTTTGTGTATTTAAAGTTAATGTTTATTCTTAACTTTACAGTTTACTACTGCTATTGTTTTTGAAAGTTCAATGTCATTATATTTTTAGATTTTCTATATATTATTAATTTTTATGTTAAAAAAAAAATGGCGTCTCCAAGTACCCCCGTCTCCTATTTTCAAAAAATGCCGTACCAGTACCCGTACCAGTCTCCCGTACCAGTACCAGTACCAGTCTCGCGGCAACTATGATTTTAATGTGTCAAATAAAACAAAAAAAGCAAAACACAGGAACAAAAAGAAAACCCAAAAACCCTTATGTAATGTGGCAGTGACCAACTCACAAAATGACACCATATCACCATGTAAATTATTCCCTGCAGACTATCAACACACCTGGGAACAAAAGATTCTCAGACAAATACTCTCGCAGAACAAACAGTGAAGCCCGCATACAACCAGAATGCCTGCAATATGTTTTTGCATGTTGATAGTATTGATTTTGTAGGAGAAAAAAATTAGAAAACATGTTTCTAAAAAGTATTTTAATAAAAACATTAAACTCCTTTCTCTATGAATTTTAGGATGAACTAAAATGAATTTTTCTTTTAGTTCACCGAATTTCAAACTTTTGGTTGAAATGCGCAAAACCTGTGACATGGATTGAAATAGTGTTAGGTTGAATATCTAGTAGAATGCATATCTTCTTTAACTCAAGGAAGTCAACTGGCTCAGTGTTGATTTATGTGTTCTAGAGGTTCTGGTAGAATGGGTTTTCTTCCATTCCGAAACTCAATATGCTATCAAGGATGAAGCTTTGAGAACCTTGGATCTTACATTTTCAGAAGAAGATGTTCATGTGGTTCCAATTTTCACATAAGCCAAATATTACAAGAGAATTGCCATAGAGAAGTTTGAATTAGCTTGGGATTTGGAGTTTGTCTACAAAAGTGTAATGAGCCGGACCAATTTTTTTTTTGTTTTTTGATAACAGTTACAATGCAACACACACCCGTTAAGGTTAGCTCCAAAACCAAAACAATGCGGAAAGTAACTCTAACCAAGAATGCGCCCTAAGACCTAATGAGGGAGGAGGGGCGAGCATATGGTCAGAGGATCCTTATGAGATAGCTAAACTGAAAACAACTCTAGCCAAGAATGTGCCCTAAGACCCGATGTGGGAGGAGGGGTGAGCGTATAGTCAGAGGATCCATGAACTAGGTGACGGCTTAGCCGATCAGCAACATGATGTTACAATGCATTACAGAAAGTAACTAGGTGACATGCTGGCCTCTTCCACTTTTCAACAGGCAGTACAAGAAAGTAAATGCAGAAATGAAAGATTGAAGCAAGGCCAATCTGTCATATCCCCAAATTGTAACCCCTTAAGATACAAATAAAGAAGATAAAATAAAATAATATTATCAAAATATTATTGAAAATATAAATATTAAATACTTGTTATAAATCAATATCATAAATATATAATAATAATAATATATAAGCAAGCTAATAATTATGCTTTAATATATTTAAAATATCCAATGTAAATACAAAATATAATAGTACAAATTACATTTTAAATAAATAACTAATATATAAACAATGTGAATATTTATATCATACTTCAAATATTAAAATAACAATAATCAAATTAATCTCATAAGTTAAGATCAAGGAGCAGCGATTAAGGAGTTCAAAGGGTATCTCTCGTGGCAACACTTCTAAAAGGAAACGCGTCCCAGGAATAGCACTCATCAGTATTTAGGAGCGAAGGAAGGTCACCTTTAAGGGGGATACGTAGCAGATGGTAAAATTGGAGATGAACGTACCCTCCATCCGGGAACCAATCATTACTAGATTCCAATCCTAACGCAAATCATATATATTACGGAAGAAGTATTCGTAGCATCTGATAAAAAATAAAGGGTACTTATGTTAATGAGCATGTGACGGGAAACATCAAGACGCCTGCATATTGAGAAGAAGTCAACATGGGGTTTTCAGTCTTCACAAATACAGACGGACATGGAAGATATGGTGTGTTGAAGCCGTCTTAGAACCTTTATAACCCCCGCATGGCATTTGCTTGAAGACGTGACATCTAGGAAGTTGGGATTTAGAAGTAAATGCCTCTGGTTGTCGAACAGTTCAAGGTTGCAATGAATATCAAACCATTAAACAAGGAATATCTTCTAATAGTAAATGGACAATAGTGGAAGGAGTAAAAGAAAGAGTATAGGAGTGTATTCAGAATTAAGGGGATCAACAAATCTTTTATAGCAGGTATCGACTGATCTACTGCATACGGAGGTATGTCATGATATAGTATTGAGTATGTTTAATATTTGATGATAAATCTCATAGTTATTGTAAGTAAACATAATCTGAGTGCCAATACATATATCAATATGTACATATATATAGAAATGAATATATATATATCTAAGTACAGATGCTTATGCAAGGTGGAGAAGTCTAAGCTAATAAATAATTAATAATGATTATATGTATATATCAAACACAAATACAGGTATATGTTTTATATTCGATTATCCAATAATGATGCTTGTAGCAATTCTTGAGCCCTATAATTAATAATAGCTCCATTCATTCATTATGATGTTCCATCTATGGGATCCCCAAAGAGTCTGTACTCATAAAGGGATCATCCATAGTAATAGGGTGGAAACAAATAGTCATTTGGCAAGGAGCAGATAATTATAACATCTTTGGTCTAATTAGGCGTTATTATTGTAATTTATTGATCTCTAATGTTTCTAATGTCTCCTTGAGAAATACTTTGAAAGCAAGATTTGGGTTTCAGTGCTTCCTTCAAAAAGGGGACATTACAAGTGGTATCAGAGCAACTTTCCTGCCATCCTGTGAAAATCATGTATGCAAACCGACTAAGACAAAGATATGCTCTATTGCAGATCAGGTATGGGTCACATCCCTTCTAAAATTATGAGGTGTTGAATAAGAAACAATGACATTCTTTTGGCAGATAAATAAGAAAATTAAATCACTGATGAATAGGCATATCTAAATATCATTGATAAATATACCTAAATATATGTGGACTGATGAGTACGTAATAGGCATTTCTAAGTATCATTGATAAATATATATATGATGACTAGTAAATATGTATTAGGCAATTGATCAATACAATTTACGCATGATAATATTTGTCTAATTGATGTAATTTATCTTGGGAATGCATGTCACTATTATAGTATTGCTAATATGTTATTTTGAATTGGACAACTAATGGTGCTATGATGATCTATCATTCTATTAAAAAGGTGGCATCATTGGATAGAGGTTTCTGTAAATGAAAGTGGTAAGTTTTAGGTGCATATTTTCATAGCCCTAAATCAGAAATACCTTTATATAGTTGGAGAATAATATTTGTTAAACATGTTTTGGTGATTGATAGATTTATAGCATAAAGGACTAGTGCATATACATTCATATGATAAATAAATCATTAATATCTTAATGAATTCATGAATCCTCATAGCGTGTTGTAATTGTAACTTGTAATAAGGTAAGATGCAATTGTTTGTATCAACAAACAATCATGTAGTTGGTTGAGGGATGGAACCAATAGGTTGAGCAGATACTAGAGTCCCTTCATGGTAGACCACCCTCATTGGATGACTGCAGGTCTACCAACGAGGGCCAAGGGGGTCATTTCCACAGGTGTTGGTTGGCCTCTCTCAGGCTGAGAAAGGAGTGCTCTAAGGGCCTCCTACGGGAATCCTTCCTCCAAACTATCTCATGGACTGCGTGTCTGCTTCATATTAACTGTGACTTGCATGATATTAACCGTAGCTATTGGCTCGGCCCAGATAGCATTGCCTGGAGGTTGCAGACCCTAGTATGCAATTATAACTGACATCTGAACATCGTTTTCTTTGTCTAGATTCTTGTAATATCACATAGTTAACTTTGAATGAGAAATATAGCGTAGCAGTGTATTGATTGAATGACCATCCACCATTAAATTATCAAGCTCGGTTTATTGACTTAGGAATGAAGGGGAATCAGGAGCATACGAAAGGAAGCAAACATTGGAGACTTTTTCTCAGTATGCCACCCTCCTTGGATGACTGCAGGTCTGCCAAGAGGGCCGAGGGGGTCATATCCACGGGTGTTGGTTGGCTGCTCTCGGACTGAGGAATAGTGCTCTAAGGTAACCTTGCGTGTGAAACCCTTCTTGCTTCACTCCTACAGTTAAAGATCAGAGGTGATAATTTGAGGGGTCCTATATCCTTGATTATTTAAGACCCTTAATTTGAGAATTGTTTGTATACATGGCTTAAGGAACAATTGATAGTATAAAAGTTAATTTATCATTTATTCTCTGTGTTGAGTATTTTTAGCTGTTGATTTACTTATTCAGTGTAGTAATTTGGTATTTTAGGATAAAGATTAAGCAATCCTAGAAAGGGTTCTGTTGATGCGGTTTTTGTGACCATACCAAACAGCCGAAGAACAAAATAGTTTGGGGCTACTCTGTCCTCTCTTGATCAAAGTATTCCATGCGCTAAGATTGCGAGAAAGTTCGCATGTTCAACTCCAAGGTTCCTTTAGTGCGAATAGACCCAGTTTGGTTGATGTGTATTGCTGTGTTCGTACGAGGGGACTTACACAATTGTCCAGATTTCTTGCAGTCAGCAGTTAATGTATGATATTGAAGGGGAATTCTTACGTGTATGATTTGGCAATGTGCATCTTTTCCTAAGACTAATAAGAAATATACGGAAAGTAAAGGGGAAAGGGCCTAAGAAATTTATATTATATTCTAAATGCAGGGTATGTGGAGCTTCATTTTGATAGACTTCAACCAGATTTCACCTAGCCTCCGTCGGACAGCCTCAGTAAAATCGGTGCAATCTTCAAAGGGGATAGCGAAAGGTATTCAAGTTATAGTTTAACATACGTACACCATCAGAACAACGCATATAAGTATGTAAACCACAACCGAAGTTAGACACAAGATAATGTCTAGTTGACCACACAAGGCAGACTTATCATCAACAAGCCGCTAGTGGTATGGAATAAAGCGAAGCTATCTCAATAAAACAACACACACCAAAGTAAGCTACTTGCATGAATCTAATCTACTTGGATACGAAAGGAAGAAGAAACCTTGCTAGCATTTCATGACAAGACGAATTTCATCATCAATGAAAAGATCTATTATCATAAAATGTGTTACACAACAATCTCTTCAAAAGTTCTCAAAGGGAAAACTTTCTCTCTTCTCCAAATGATGCAAAAATGCTCTACAATGTACACTATCTAGCTCTAAAGCTAATGCTCTCTCAATGTCTACTCTGGTTCTGACTCCTAATGAATTACAAATGAGGGGGACTCCCCCTTTTATAGCTAGCCAAGTCCCAAAGGACGGCTAGGGTTACAATCAATAGAGTGGCCAGAATCGTGCCACCTCAGCCCTAACCCTAAAAACTGCCAGAATAGGGAGTGGTACATTAAATGAATCAAAGATTCCCACTCACTCCCGAAATAGCAAATGCAATAAATGCTCCATACTCAGTCCTCTAGAAGATCCTCGTCCAGTAGTGTGTTCCCATTAGCCTTCTCTCTGACGCCAACTCAACAAATCTGCCAAGTACGGCCTCAACCTCATGAACTGAAATAGGCGGAACACAATCCAACTGAAACTCTAACACCGTGACTGAGTGCTCGTGCCTTGTACAAGATTTTCTCCAAGCAGCTAATGAGTCCTGCGTGTTCTGGATCAAAGTGGAGAATGTAGCGGTATTTCAAAGTCATCCTGTACAAAGGTCTTAACATCTGCGAAGAAGGGAACCAGCAAACCCCTCAAATTATCAAAACTTTATTTCATCAGGATTCAGCCGCCTAGCAAATATGGCCTCGAAGGTGTTCTGAACTCCATCTATGATATTGGCCATAGCCTTGTGTACCACAGCTGAATCTGCACATGCCGCATCGAAAGCCACGCCTGGCAATGGTGAAGAATACAAGGAGAAATCATATCGGTCATTCGCACGAATGACACCCTCCATCAATCAGCAAGCGCAATGGCACATGCCTCAACACCTCAAGGCAATTTGGATCACCTTACTACGATGAATGAAGCGCCGCTGACACGATCCGCATCCCATCGATGTCAAAATAGTAGAGCTGTTGAAGGCGGAGGCAGGTCCTCCATAAAGTTTCTACATCTGCAATCTGAACTCCACGCTGACCATTTATGCGCCTCTGTTCATTCTCACAACTCTACTAATCCGGCTGATCGACTCTACAGGAGAATATCTGCTGGAGAGCTCTATCAGCCATACATCTACCACTTTCCCGAAACGAGACAACTGCTGAATATATCCAACTAACGCCTTGTGCTCTCGTTTTAACTTCTTATATTTCCCTTCTTTTTTGAATAATCTATCCTTGAGGGCAAGGAAGGAGTTATCGCACTCCTCAACAATCTGAGCACCAGTAGGGCATCCCAAGTCAAGAGTGGTGACCACATAATTCTCAGGAACTGCTTCATTCCGGTCACACTCGACCCGTGGGACAGCAACATGAAGAGTACGAGAGCCATCCTCATCGGTGGAGATCTTCGAATATTTTCTTGCCTTCTTCTTCGGTGGAGGAGCATTGATCCGATTCAAAAATTCTTCCATCTCAACTGCTGGATCAATCTCTTCACTCGGGCTTCTTCTCATTCTATCCTTTAGCCAATCGGGCACCTCATATAGTATATCGAAGGGCTACTGCTCCTGTGCCTCGACCTCTCTAACCTGTTCAACTTCTTCTTCATTCTGGCGAGGCTCATCGTCCTCAAGTGGCTGAGTGTCACCTGACACTATATCATCATCGCCATCGTTCATGTAGCCTCCAACTCACCGCTGGGCGGGGTGATGTGGTCCCCATCATCCTGGCAGTCAATCCACGCGGGTACATTGTTTTCACGGCCAATTGACTCCCCTCGTGGGTGAATATCATCTGTATCTCGTGCGATTCTTTGCAATCCTACGATCGTAAACAAAGGCCTCTGTATGTGACGTGTCTCAAAGTCATAACGCTCGTGGAGCTCTGGCTGAACTAATTCTTTCTTCGGACTCTGGTCACTCTTGTGATCTGCTTCTTTCTCCCTGTGGTGGGCGTCCTGTGATCTCCCATCAAGTTGTCAGTCAAAGCAATTGACCTACTTTTCAATCTGTTCACCTTTCTATCAACCCATGCCCTGGTGAATGTCATAACCGGGATGGATAGAGTATCCAAATCAGCAACCTCGGGCTCTGACCAATCCACAGGTGGAAGTGGAGTATCCCAAACAGCTGCATAGTCTGGATGCACAACATCCATATCCTCATTGACCTGGTCCGGAACTGGGACTACCTCACACTCCCTGATCAGAGTAATCGGCAACCTAGAGAACATTCTCTTCCTCACTTCAATCTCATCAACTGCATCAGCCCAGTAATCCTCAATGGTGGCCTTGTGTTTGAATTCCTCTGACAACACCCAGTTGATGTTATGGTGTGGGTCATAGTGTTGTCTACTTGTGTGATATGAGAAATGATAAAATTGAAGCTCACTTTCAGCTTCTCTACATGCCTGTATCGAAGGACAAACCTCGTCCGAGTTGCCCATCACAACTGGAAACTCTATCCCTCCTTTCTTCTTTTCTTGGATTTTGTCAAAGGCGATATTTGTCTAGCTATCTCAACTTGTTATTATTCTATGCATTTATGGGTACTTAGGCAGCCTATATGGGTATGAAGAAAATCCTTGCAGCCTAATGTATGAAAATCTTGGAAATTGTATAAACCAGCACCCATACCTCTCAATTAGCTCCTGGGCATTTCTAGAGATTTTGCACTGTAACCTCTCCTGAAGTAGCCTCGTGATGTACATGGTGAATGAATCGTTCACACGTTTGTAATGGGTTGTGCTCGACAGGTGCAACTGTGTACATGCCTCATGAATTTTGAACTGGTGAGAGCCACAACCGATGGGTTCCTTGTAAGAAATTCCTCTGTACCTTGTCATCCGTGCCAACATGTAAACAAGATAGGAGCTCATGTAAAACGTTTTAGTCCTCCACAAACTCAGGAGTTGCTCATGTATATTGTCGCTGATCATCTCAGCCCAATTGACATAATCCTTGCCTTCTAACACCAGGTTGATGTAATAAAACATCCACGGCTCAAAAATATAAGACTGAGGGCAACCACCAACCCTGCTCAGCAACATGATAAGATCACAATATTCCTGCTTCAAGTCCTCTGCTATGATCTGTTTCGGCAACTTCGTACGAGACGGCCTCGGAGTGCTCATCCAGTGAGTGGTGTATCGCCATCTCGAAAGCGAGAAGCATACGCTCCAGCTCGCTCGCTCCACGGACTTGTAGATCATGTTTATTGCGGGATCTAAAAGCTTCACCAATGAGTGCCGGGTGAGATTGTAAACGCCAGCCCATGGGACGGCGTGATCGGTGATGTTCTTTCTACCGTGGTGGCGCCTCCATTGCTCGGCTCCGAACCTTTGTATGGTGGCGGAAACCAGCGGTTACGCCTGATCAACTGCGGATGATGTTATGCTGATGACGAAGCCCGATGACTTCAATCCCAGCTGTTTGTTCTTGAATGTTTCGAGTTGAAAGCGAGCCCGAGGTTACGTATCCGTCTTGCCGGCTTTGAAATAAACTTCGACTCTGGCATGAACGTTTTGCTGAGCTTCTTGATCACAGCCTGTCTGGAGGCACCATTATCCTTTCCGGTTGTTCTTGCTTCAGCCATCTGCAACATAACAAACATTCATCAGCAATTAAATTTAATAAAATAAGGCATGATATAGGGGCTGCAGTTGAATTCTAGAAGCTGCAATATCTTTCGTGTTTTGCAAACCTCAGCTTCTTCTCTTGAATAAATTCAAATTCTAACACTTAGAACAGATTTCTAAGTGAACTCTGACGACTTCACTTCACAATCAGCAAATTGAATGACCTTGCATCAGCAATCAGCAATTTTAATTTCTATGTCTTTGTATCAGCAATCAGCAAATTTCTATATCCTTGCACTTCAAACCAGCAATCAGCACATAGCAAACTTCTTAACTTTGCACTTCCAACCATCAATTAGCAATCTCACAAACTAGCACTTTCGTATTTTTGAGTTCTCAACATTTCAACTCAATACAAGGCGTATCTTTCAACTCTACTCCAGCAATGGCGTTTTACTTTACTAAGCTCAAGCAAGTTTGAATCCAAATTCTTAGCAATCGGCGTACTTACTTCAATGAATCAGATTTCAGCCACTAGCAAAGTCGTACCTCCTCAAGCAACTATAATCTTCAGCAATGGCGTACCTCCTCAAGCACTTAAGGTGTCTCCTTCTCAGCAAACTCTACTTCAGCAAAATTCAAACTTCTCCAAGCTCACTTAGACTTAGCAAATTCGCCTTTTCCAGTTGTGAAAATGAGTGAAAAACTTGCTCATTTTATAGCTAAAATTCAAATTCTAGAAGACGTTAATTTTAGCCAGTGCCATTAAACTCCACTACTCCACTTCAAGAATTCGAATTTTCCCTCTCTGGTGTTTTTGACACTTGTCTCCAGTCGTCGGGAATATTATTCTTCTAGAAACTTGACTTTGACTGGCGTTTTGGATTACTTTTTGAAAAATTCGAATTTAAATTCATCTTCTCTTAACTCACCAGCCGGAACTTTGTCACTTGAATTCGAATTTTTAACTTCATCATCTGCTCTGGAAAATTCATCTTTGAAGAGTTTAATCAAAATCATCTAGGCAATTCCCTTTGGATTCATCGTTCGAAGAAAATTCACTCTGAAAACTCATTTATTCACTTTTGCCTTAGAAAATTCAAAATTCTCCCTTAGGAAAATTCACCATTCGAGCACTGATCAAATTCTTCACTGAAAAAGTGTCGGCGAAGCTTGAAAGATCTGGAAATCCATTCATCATCACAAATGTTCAGTACCCAGAAGCAAATTTTTGTCAGAATGTCTCGAATTCATGGGTACCCAGCGAACGGGTTCATTTAATTTTTTTGAATTTTGAACCTTAGAAAAATATTATTTCCATCATTTAAATTCGTTCTTCGCTTGCGATCACTCTGTGTTGCTCTGACTTCTTGAAAAATTTGAAGAACTTGAATTATCCTTGTCCCTGACTCCATCATTGAGAAAAGTTGCTCGTGCTCCGGAAAATTTATCACTCTGAGCTCTAGGCATATTTTTCAAGGAAAAAAAAATTTCCTTAGAAAATATTTTAAAATCCTCTTGCACTTTTGAAATCTTGCCTTAGAAAAAAAATTTGATTGCCAACGGAGAGAAAATTTTCACTTAGAAAATTTTTATATCAACTTCATTCCCGGCATGCCTTGCACATTTCATCTTCATCCCGTATCACTTCATACTTGGAAAATATTCATTAAAAAGCCCAACGCCTAGGCAAATTTTCAACACTTAGAAAATATTTTATTTTCTTCCCTTGAGCGCTTAACACACTTCAAAATATTTCAACTCCTTCAAGATTTTTAAAATCACCTTATAACTCCCTTCAAACATTGGCGCATACTTGATATTTTATTCTCCACACTTTCAAATATTTTCCAACGCCTAGCATTTTCTAACAACACATCACCTCCAACGCCTAGCAAGATATTTCCAACAACTATAACCTTAGGCGCATATCACACCTTGAGAGGGAATTTAAAAAAAAATCACGCCCACCACCTTTCCTTCACCACCCTTGGCGCATATCACACTTAACTCACCTTGGGCGCATTCTAAGTGTGGAGGAGGATGACGCCTTTCTTTTACCATCTTTCACCATGTCTTGGTAACATTTTCGCCCTATTCATCACCCTTAATTACTTTTTACATGCAAACATGGGCGCATTTCCTTGTAGGAGGAGGACGAACTTGCAAATGCCTTGTGACTTTTCAACTTCCGTTTTTTTGTCTTCATGTGAGCTCATTTGGGCGCATTTAGGAGGGTGAGGAGGACAAGCATGCAAGTTGGGCGCATTTTCATACTAGTGGAGGATGAAATCTCCAGCATCTTTGGGTGACTCTTCACCTTCCGTTTTTTGTCCTCACATGGCCCAGTTTGGGCGCATTTTGGCCTTGAAGAAGGATGAACAATCTTTGACCTTGTTGACTCTTTGCAAGTTGGGCGCATTTTGATGTGAGAGAAGGATGGGCGCATTTTGATGTGAGAGAAGGATGGGCGCATTTCAATGAGGGTGGCGGATTTTTCATGTTTGACTTTGCTTTGACCACCTTGTGAACTGGGCGCATTTCACCCCCTGAGGAGGATGGGCGCATTTGGAGGGGTGAGGCGGATTTTCATATACTTAGAAATTTTTTCATCTTTCCTTCTTTCATTTTGGGCGCATTTTGCCCCTGCTGCAGGATGAAAACCTTTGACTTTTGTTTGACCTTCCTGCCTTGGGCGCATTTTGACCCCTCAGCAGGATGAACTCACATTTCCAAAAATTTCTACGCTTCTAGCTGAGATGGGCGCATTTTCCATGCCTGCCGGACGAGACTCCAGACTTAGACAAAATTTTCATCATCCTCGCCAGCTTACGTGCCCTGCTATTTATAGTAAGTTCCCTGAATTTGCGCCTCTGAAGCTCGGAATGGCTTGAAATTTTGAACGTAGCATCTTCATAACCCTGTTAACCTGTCAACACTGCAACTTTTGGTCACCCTGCTATTTATAGCCTGTTTCTGAGGGTGGCTTACTACAAATAGTAAGTTCTTGTTTCTGATAGCTCCCAAGCTCTGATCGAGTTGAAATTCGAATGAGGCGATCCTCACCACGTGACCTGCTGGCCGACACTGATGCATGCAACTGATTTACTATTTTTAGCATGTTTCCAATCTGACTTACTATAAATAGTAAGTGCTCCGTTTGACCTGAAATTTCACGATGAATAACGAAGGTTCTTGATCATGATGGTTTACATGGTTTAATTTTGACTTTTATTGATACCTATTTTGAAATCAAAACTTGGAAACCCTAATTTGCATTGCATGCGTATCAAAAGATCTCAGATTTACTCTAGATTTTACTTGACGCTGCGATCGGCTTGATTACAGGCTATTTGAGGCGGTGCCGGAACCTACCTATAAAAATAGCAAGTTCCTTCTTTGGTGGTCCCTTGTTTGCATGTCACACCATCGAGCTCTCGAAAAAACCATCGAGGAATCACCCTAACAGCCACAAGAAAAAAAACTGAAACATCACAGACCTAAAAAATAGCTTGAAGGAGAGAATTTGAATCGAAAGTGGTCATCTCGTTTGCATGTTACATCGTTCTTTGAAGGTCCCTGAAAACCGAAGGAATATCCGGACATGCAAAGAAAATCTCTGCATCTGGACCCTGAAATTCATGCCGGAAGCCGGACTGCTAAAAATAGTAAGTTGTCCAATTTTGCTCAAATTTGGCATGCAAGCAGTCTGATGTACTCTGAATGCCGTGTGATGATCGGAATCTCAAAAATGCTGACAAATTGCCTTGAATTTCACACTTACTAAAAATAGTAAGTACCTCAGAATCTGATGAAATTTGGCTGGAAGGCTGCTGGATGCCTGCTGACAACATTGTTAAGTTTAATTTTCAATTTTCTGACTTTACTTGACCTTGGACTGGCCAGAAAAGATGAGACCCTAATTTTAGACCTGGCCAATATTTTCACGTTTAAGCTCAATGACGACACAACCCCCGGAGAGACGGGCACCAAAAGAAGAGACAGAGAGAGAGAGAGAGAAAAACCCAAGCCAAAAGACCGGAACGGAGCAAAAATTAGGGGGTCCCCATCTTGAATGGGGCGATGTGTGAAAAGGTCACAACAGGTTCATTACAATATATGCTCCGCAACATATATTCATATGAATGCTTGTGCATGACGTGTATTCGCGTGTCTGCTTCATGTTTGTGTGTATACTCGATGACCTAGGGAAGGGGGACGGGTCCACGGTGTAGTATGGGATACGCCAAATCCACCTTCTCAATTGTCTAACAGCATACTTCATTCAAGTGTATTTGTAATTGATTGTACACCCTATAACTTGTGATTGTATTTAAGTATATACTCGCCGATTGTGTTTATTTGAGTGTACATTTTATGATTCGTGATTGAATTTGTATTTGGGTGTATACTCTATAACTTTGTATTGATATTTGAGTGCATACTCTATGACTTGCATTTGAATTCGAGATGTATTTGTATTCGAGTGTATACCTTCTGACTTTGTACTTGTATGCTTTACGACTTTGAATTCAAGTGTATACTTCATGATGATATATTCGAGTGTATACTCTATGCCATTCTATTTGATGTGACTTGTATTCAAGTGTATGCTCTATGACTTACATGCATTCATACGTATTCTTTGTGACTTCCTGCACTCGTGCATATACTTCATGTTTTACCAGACTTATGGTATTTTGTTTCTTGGATAACATCCTACTTGATCATTTCATGACTGATGCACTCTTATACATGACTACTCCATTCCTAAGTGTATGCTTGTGTTTGTAAAGTTCATACCTTGTATGTACACTCTAATGAATGCTTCATAGTATGTATTTTCCATTTTTTGAATGAATGATATGTTTATATTTTGTGCATAGAAGTAAATTTGAGTATACTTGAACGCTCTACATATTCATGCCCTAAGTAATGACTAAATGCTTCTCGCTCTTTGTATGTTTCCTGTTAGAGTGTATCTACATTGCTTCCTACCTTATGAGTATTTACGCATTGCATACCTTGACCGAGTTTATATGCTCTACATGTAATTATATGATTTATATACCTTGTGTATAATTTATTGCTCGATGCTTCGATGTGTGTGTGTCGTACTCTATGTATTTCTAAGTGCATTACATGTATGCTTCATGTGTAAAATGTGATTTTTCTATATACATGTATTCATGTTGCTCCATGCTTTGTACCTTGTATGCATATATTCAATATGTCTGCTCCATGGATAAACTCCTGATGTATCTTTCATGATTGGTGTGTTTTCAGCATGTCTGCTCCATTCTCATGCATGCTTGCGATTGACAAATCACAGGCACACCTCATGTTTTATGTATTCTAGAGTATACTTCATGCCTTATGTGTGCAAGTCTATGTCCCATGTATACTCCATGTATTTATTCATGCTTGTACTTCATGTTGTACTGCTTAAATGTATTCAAATGTATGATTCCTATCTTATGAGTGTGCCTCATGTCTTACAGGCTTGTTTTATGCCTAATGTGTTTTTTGTGTGTGTATTTTGCATGTGTATGTTCTATATCTTGAGTGTATACTTCTACGTGAGCATGTATACTTCTTCGAGTGTATTTGCGTACCTTGAGTGTATTAACATGCCTTGTATTTCCTAAGTGTATGTATCATATCTTGCGAAGTGATTATCTGTTTGCTATATATTTGATGTGAATTCAGCATGATTATTTCATGAAAGCTTTATATGCAAGTAATTCATGTTTGTGAAGACTCTTCATACATGAGTACCCTCTTAATGCTATGGATATGCTTCGTAATGCGACTTATGTGTCTTTAAATGTTCTCTCATGCTTCATATATTACTGGCTACATTTCTAATGTGATTGTGGTTTACAGTACTTCATGTGCCTAACTTGTGAACTATTTCATGTATGACAAATTGCTCCATGTATGGTATGTGTTTATGTGTGTCCCTATTGTGCATCGATGAGTGCCACATGACTGAAATATTTTCTCTGTTTGAATTTCGCATTTTTTTTAATTTTCTTTGAGTAAGTTTGTGATTTTCCATCTTATATACTCTACACTTTACATATGTATGTGCCTTGTAACTATGTTCAAATTTGTGCGTATTTTGCTTCATGCCTCACATATATTTGCTCATTATTCCAGTGAGGTCCAAAATATTTATGCTTGTAATCCATGCTTTATATGTACTCATGAGGATAATTCATGCCTTATCTTATGCTTTGTATACCTTGTGTTTACATTGTTGTATTTGTTGAGTATATCTGTGTGCCGATGTTCTTTAGGTATGATTAACTTGTGCTATACATATGTTCAAATGAATGTTTTGTATTGTGTACTTTTGCATATATTTGAGTGTACTTGAGTGCCCTATGAAATGACTAATTGTCTATCATGGTGTCTTATGCTTAAAATATATAAAAAATAAAAATAAAAATTGTTTGATTATTGAAGTAAGAGATGTTTCTAATTATAATTGCTTGAGGACAAGCAATCTCAAGTGGGGAGGACTGTCATATCCCCAAATTGTAACCCCTTAAGATACAAATAAAGAAGATAAAATAAAATAATATTATCAAAATATTATTGAAAATATAAATATTAAATACTTGTTATAAATCAATATCATAAATATATAATAATAATAATATATAAGCAAGCTAATAATTATGCTTTAATATATTTAAAATATCCAATGTAAATACAAAATATAATAGTACAAATTACATTTTAAATAAATAACTAATATATAAACAATGTGAATATTTATATCATACTTCAAATATTAAAATAACAATAATCAAATTAATCTCATAAGTTAAGATCAAGGAGCAGCGATTAAGGAGTTCAAAGGGTATCTCTCGTGGCAACACTTCTGAAAGGAAACGCGTCCCAGGAATAGCACTCATCAGTATTTAGGAGCGAAGGAAGGTCACCTTTAAGGGGGGATATACGTAGCAGATGGTAAAATTGGAGATGAACGTACCCTCCATCCGGGAACCAATCATTACTAGATTCCAATCCTAACGCAAATCATATATATTACGGAAGAAGTATTCGTAGCATCTGATAAAAAATAAAGGGTACTTATGTTAATGAGCATGTGACGGGAAACATCAAGACGCCTGCATATTGAGAAGAAGTCAACATGGGGTTTTCAGTCTTCACAAATACAGACGGACATGGAAGATATGGTGTGTTGAAGCCGTCTTAGAACCTTTATAACCCCCGCATGGCATTTGCTTGAAGACGTGACATCTAGGAAGTTGGGATTTAGAAGTAAATGCCTCTGGTTGTCGAACAGTTCAAGGTTGCAATGAATATCAAACCATTAAACAAGGAATATCTTCTAATAGTAAATGGACAATAGTGGAAGGAGTAAAAGAAAGAGTATAGGAGTGTATTCAGAATTAAGGGGATCAACAAATCTTTTATAGCAGGTATCGACTGATCTACTGCATACGGAGGTATGTCATGATATAGTATTGAGTATGTTTAATATTTGATGATAAATCTCATAGTTATTGTAAGTAAACATAATCTGAGTGCCAATACATATATCAATATGTACATATATATAGAAATGAATATATATATATCTAAGTACAGATGCTTATGCAAGGTGGAGAAGTCTAAGCTAATAAATAATTAATAATGATTATATGTATATATCAAACACAAATACAGGTATATGTTTTATATTCGATTATCCAATAATGATGCTTGTAGCAATTCTTGAGCCCTATAATTAATAATAGCTCCATTCATTCATTATGATGTTCCATCTATGGGATCCCCAAAGAGTCTGTACTCATAAAGGGATCATCCATAGTAATAGGGTGGAAACAAATAGTCATTTGGCAAGGAGCAGATAATTATAACATCTTTGGTCTAATTAGGCGTTATTATTGTAATTTATTGATCTCTAATGTTTCTAATGTCTCCTTGAGAAATACTTTGAAAGCAAGATTTGGGTTTCAGTGCTTCCTTCAAAAAGGGGACATTACACAGTCTCTTCCACAATCGTGGGAAATACAAAGTGCTTAGCAAGAAAATAAGAATGCTGACAGTACTACTGTTTAGCTTACAACGAGGTAGAATGCTTGCCAAGAACACAAGATTAGGAGTCTATCAATGCTGCAATAATGTATAATAACTCTCCAATGCTCAGTAAGACCTCCTAGACTCAAACCCAGCTCAAAAGACAATCTCTTACAATCTGATATGACTGAACATTGACTGAAAATGCACAGACCAGCAACCAAGAAATTCACTAAAATGCTTATATCTCACTCCCAACTCACCCAAATGACATGAAATGAAAAGCATAAGCTCCTAAAGGTGAAGGTGCCCAAGTAACAACACTGAAACCACTCTAAAAGCTTGTATTTATTTGTGCACGAATTCCAATGCCACTCCAGAATGGTACGGCCCTCAAGGAGGGGCGATTTCTTGCTATAAAATCATATACTTCATATTAAAATCTGAAATTTGGTACAAATGGTCGCCCAAGGCTGCAAAACACTATTATTAAATTCCCACAACCAAATAAAATTTGCTCAAAGACACGAGTAAAACTACGATCAGCTACACTAAACCGGCAACTCCAAAAACTGACAGAAAATGAAAGAACTCAACTACAATGTGCACAACTACTCTCAAGGACCATGAACAACCAAAATCTCAACTAGTTGCTATCTCTCAAGCAAGAAGTCAAGCCTAGGCTAGGAGGTATGCTTTCCTTGAAGCTATTCACTCACCATTTCGGCAGCATAACAATAGTGTAGACAAGAGATAATCAAATGAAGAGAAGAGGCCTCCTTTTATAAACTCTGGAAGGCATCTCCAGAAGCCTCTAGAAAGTGGGCCCAAACCAAGAAGTCAAAATATTTTCAAATTTGAAGTTGACTGCAACTCTCTCCAAAAGTGGCGTCCATTTTGAAGAAGGCAAAGCACTTTTAAAAATAAAATATATCTCTCCTCAAGTTGGCGTCCCATCTCCTCAAGCATTTTTGACCATTAGAAATATTTTAATTACCTCCTAATGAGGCGTCCACCCTTGAAGTCCCCTTTTTATAACATCGTTAAGTCATGAAGCTAGGCCAAGGGGTTATAATATTAAAATATAACATTATAACATAAAATTAACTTATCCCTCTAGAAAATGCATCAAAAGGCCAAAAACAACAATACCAACCGAACTGATTGAAGAGAAAAGCCAACTGTGTTGAAGCCAACAGGACCACTGCCAAAAATAGATTTTACTAAAAATAGTAAATTGAGAAAGTTGCTCAAAACACCATACATGCCATACCACTGCGAAGCTCTCTGAAAACCCAGAAAGAATCTGCAAACCAAACTCCAAACTCCAAGCAACAACCCCCTAGGAAATAGGAAACCCTATTTTTTGCTTCCGAGTAGCCTACGGGCCTCTGGGATAGGCTAATGGTCAACTGCACTAATCACTGCTAAGAAGGGGACATTACAAAAAGATAGACCTCTGTTGTAGAAGCTAGAATGTAAATATTAAATAATTAATATAGATCCTATGAGTGATCTATTATTTTTGCAGCTAGAAATATTCAAAAGATTAAGCTGAGGAGGAGGTAGAATCCTTCAGGGTCTAGAAAGCACATAATCTATTAAAAAATGTACAGGAATTTAGAAATAAGGTGCTAATTTGTGAAGTTGCTGGCCTGTAATGACTCAAAAATTCGTTGCAGTCGATGAACTGAATATAAGGCCTTAGAGTCTATTCAAAGATTGATATAGTTGCATCCAATAAACTGCATAGGAGGCTTTAGTGTCCATAGTGTCCCTTTTATGTTTTTGCCCATAGATAGTTATACACAAGAAGATCTTCCATCTTAAGATTATATGACTTAAAGTTCTAGCATCAAATTTTGTCAATTTGACCTTGAACTCAAAGAAATAGTTATACATTTGCTCTCATACCAAATCAAGAGAAATAATACCAATGAACCTAGGTAAAGAGAAACAATGATAAAATGATTTTAGATGTAGCAAAAATAAATAAGGGCACACTCATAGTATACAAAGAGATTTTGCCTTAAGAAACCCTTTTGAGCAGAAACCCATAAAAAACAACACTTGTTTACTATATTAACTAACTTATTTGCAATTAAAAAGACACTTCTTGCTTGTGTTTAACCCTAATCAACGTGTGAATATTTATAGACACAACACTATAAGAAACTACTAAGTGGTATTACAACACAATGGACATAAAACCATAGATAGAAAAAACCACCTATAATAATTTAATGTTTTACTTGAGAAATACATGCCTTTAGACTCACATGTATGGTAGGGCTAAGAAAAGATATAGAACATGCAAAGTATATAACACATATCCAACATTGTGAATATTTTGTAACCCTAAGGTCAAAATTTTGACTGGTTAACTTTTGAGCTTTTAGGAAAAAACAGATTCTGGATATTTGGGATTACAGCCTAAGGCTTATAGAAAAAGTTCAAGATCTTGATGGAATTCTGGCAAAGAGAAAATAAATAATTGCAGAATGTAATAGTAGAATGTTGGAGTTATTTTTTAGATTTAAAGTTAAACACAGAAATTGCAAGATATTTGACAAAAAGATCTGCCCATATCCAACCACCAAACTATAAATTTTTGTGGTGAGGGGTTTACAATCGAGTTTTATGCTGCTATCATTTGTGATTTTTGGTGGCTAGGGTTTCTGATTTTTACCTCACAATTTTTGGCACCTGCTCTACAGTCTGCAACTACTTTCTGTCCATAGTGTCCCTTTTGTGTTTTTGCCCACATCCCTTCTCTGTTTTTGGTCATGCCCCTACTGTCATAGTCAGTTGGACCTCTCAATAACACTCAATCAGCCCGTTCAATGACAGTCAACACCTTTAGTGAAAATGTGACAGTCGGCGTCTTCAGTATAGTTTTATCTGAATAGAAATTTTTTGAGTCAGCTCTACTTATACCAGTAAACCTTTCTTACAGAAACCCTTCAGTGTGTCCTTTTGCAGCAAATGCTAATTTTTCAGTTCCTTTTCATCTCAAGTTGATTGGTTTGGTGTTCCCTCTCCTAGGGCTTCCTCATTATGATACCAAATGACAGAAGAATGAATGCATGAAGATTGTGAAAATTGTGTGATAGACACTCAAATGTGTATGTGTTGTATTTATTCGTGTATGGGGAAGCCAAATTGGGTGGTTGTAACTGACATGTGCAAGTTAACTTTTTAGACATAACTAATGCATCACATAATAGTCATATCCAATAAATGCCTGTGTACGAAGTAGTCTAACATTATATTATACCTAGCAGTCAAGACTATTTAAAAACTCAAATTTTTGCTGTGCCTCACTTGGATAATTCTAGTGTATGGTTCTAACACTATTTATCAACGGCTATACATTCCAAACCTATTCTTTTGAAATTTCTTAAATATAATTAATATTTCATATCTGTCTTGCTAGACAGTTTATACAACTTAAGATGTGAATTTATTTTTTTCGTAAGTGTACCCTAAATCTATCTGAACAATGTTCAAACTTTCTGTAAGTTTAGAATATAAAAAACATAAAATAGGTGATATTTTTATTTCCCCTCTATTGTTAGGCAACTTTGAAATAGTATATTATCAATAAGGAAAATGTGAAACAAGTGTTTCTAATTTTAAACATTAAATCAGTTTGTGCTGCCAGAAAAGGGTCGAGAATTAGTGTCGGTGTCATATCGCCTTACAGCGCACAAGTTAGATACTTGGAGAGTAAGCTAATGAGTAAGGATGAATGGATGAACACTATTGACGTAGAGGTCAAATCTGTGGATGGGTTTCAAGGTGGAGAAAAGGACGTTATCATAATTTCCACTGTTAGAACCAACAACATTGGCTTCCTTTCTGATTGGAGACGTGCAAATGTTGCCTTAACACGTGCACGGTACTTTTTTTCCTGTTTTGTTTCTTTAGGAAATGGTGTTCTGCAATCTCTTTGCTTCATTCTTTTTAGTTACTTTTATCCTCACAAAGAGGTTGTGTACCTTTCATGGACATTAACATAAACTTATATGTTACAAATAAGATTCTATTATGATATCGATGAACAGATTCTGTCTTTGGATTGTTGGGAATGGCTCCATGCTTGCTAAAACTAAATCTATATGGAATGAGATAGCAAAGGATGCAATTGCAAGGAAGTGCTTTCTAGATCCGAATATAGACAGTGGAATGGTGAAAGTAATAAGAAATGCAAAGGCTGAGATGGACCAACTTGGAGATCTATTAAAGACAGATTCCATCTTGTTCAACAACACAGTTTGGAAGGTAACTTGGATGCCAAAGTTTTACAGATTCACTGCTATAAGAAACTGAACTAAAACCTATGTTTTTTGTATTTTTCTAATGTATATAATTAAATTCAGTTGTAGAAACTCATCACTCAAAACAGTCCCTTTATCTTTTAAACCCATCTTCAATGTTTATATTTAAATATAAAGTGAAACTTTGTGTTTCTTTAGCTTATTACTAGAAATTTCTTATACAATATGTTAAATGTACTAAGATTTATAGAGATATATTTAACCTATAACAAACATGAGAAACCTATTGAAAGTGCATTTGTACATAGTGATTAAATAACATGGTTGAAAGAGTGCTACCATATGATATGGCTGGAAGTGCATTCTTGTTATTAGTTTATTTACAAAAGCTTGACCCAGCCTGCGAAGGTATTCATGTACTGACAGTTTCAATCAAGATGGGTGTATAAGATTGAACCTTATCTTAATTTATTTACTGGCCATTGAGTGTGGTGACGAGCTCCCAAATACTTAGTTGAATCTTCACAATCAGACTAAAAAAGCTCACCACAATGGCAACAGTAAGCACTATAAATTTTGCTACCTTTGATTTTGAACCTTATAATTTTAAACATTTACATAGCTTTCTTCCCGTTCCCATTGGGGGTTTTGGAAATGGTAATGATGGGTTGTATTGGATCAATTTTGGTAACTGATGGAAAATACATTGTAATGACGTCTAGTACTTCAAATCTTATTGTTCTTATTGACTATGTTTAGAAACAATGTTAACATTTAAATTTGAAGACCTTTGGCTTTGTAAAAATGGTTTTCTAAAGAATGTCTTGATTGAATTGGAAATTCTGTTGTCCAAGTGATTAGGAAAAAGCATGCATTGTAGTTCATATACAAATCTCCCGTGTTTCCTTCCTACAAAACTTACTGAAATAAGTTCATATGTTTTTTTGAATCAAGGGCTTGGCATGTCAACAAAAGTGACTAGTGGATCTCAAGTGTCCTATAAAACAGTAGCTGTCTTGGCTGTTGAGTTTGGCTTATGGATCCCACTTGAACTGATTTAGCATAGTTAGGCTATATAATATTTCTACCTTATCCTAGATCAAGTTCATAAATTCTTGTTATTATTAGCATTCATAGATTTATTTTTTTAATTCGTAAAATATCACTATATCCTTGAGATAATTGAGGAACCCATAGGGTCACTACATTTAACGAGATTTCATTTTATATTGGGTTAAAAATTTACAAAGGAGCTCTAGTTGAACATATGTTGCCCATGTTTTCAGAACTGGCCACTTTTAAAAATCCTCCATTTTCTGAACTATTGCATATCATCTAATCCAAACCCCACATTAGTATTTGTCCCCATGAGTCACTTTCTTTGGGGTTTCAAAATATAAGACAAGATTCATGTAGTAAGCCCTGGTGGCTTAGCCCACTGTTTGCTCTGACTTTGCTGGTGTAATTTTCTGATCTTGATGTTTTTGTTTGTTTTTGAGTTTTTTTTTTTGTAAATTTGTGATGCAATGGTATGAAAAAACAAAATGCTGATTGAAACAAATCTTGAACAACTAATAGAAATATACATGCATTTGCAGAATGAGAAGCCTTTCAATTCTTAATTCACTAATATCAAATCATTTTATTTACACATGATCTTTCTTTTGAATGCAAGAGGTATAGATGAAAATATAAAGGGAACCTGAAAGAACGCCTATGAAAACCCTTGATCGGATTTGTTGCAGCTGATTATGCATTTGTCCCACTGATTTTTGATGGCAAAATAGTCTCCCAACCCAGCCGTACCAAATGCAAGAAGAAACAGCTCCAAAAGATAGGCGTTTTGCTTCTAGATGAAGGACGTCTTTCTTCCTTCAGCCATATGGCTCACCCAGCCTTAAATGCCTTCCAATATTTATCTATTGTCATCACCAAATGATGAAGAGTGTCTGCTGTTTGCTGTTGATGATCAGACCCTTAATCTGAGATAAAAACTTCTGAAAATCACATAAGAAATCCTTCAATGATGCCCAAATGAGACTCCTGAATGAAGCCTCTCTCATGCCAAAATTCGGTGGATTTTTCACCACCTCAAATCAGCTTCCCAATGAAGATTGTACGTTCTCCAATGGTGACAAATTTCTGAAACCCCAGTTTCAGGTGATAAAACTCCAAAATGCAAATGTCAAATGTTCAACCAAGTGAAGTTGACTTTGCCTTGAGAGCTTATATACTCCTTTAAAAAGGTACGATTTCCTTCAAATAGCTTTTTAGTCATTTTAAATGATATAAACTTCACTTTCATGTGATAGTTTTGACTTTGGCCAAATAAAATAATAATTTAATGTACTTTAAGTGAAGGGTAATTGACACGTTGGCTTTAAGTGGCCCCCTTTATTAAATAAAGTTAATAAATAACTTTATATTATAAGCTTTAATGAATAAAGTGCCATAAATGCTATCCCTTTAATAATAACCCATCAAATATGCCAAAATCAATTATGCCAACTATATCATTGCCAAAGTTAGGAGTCCAGGTGCTCTGCCAAAAATAGTATTACTAAAAATATCACTTACTATAAATAGTAAGTGTCCAAAACTGAGCCAGTAAGCAAATGCAGATGCTACCTGAACCCATGGAGTCAACTGTAATGTGTAATGTCCCATATGCTTGGGGAAACAGTCACAGATGGACCCTCTAATCAAAACTCCTAGCTCACGAGGGTCAAGTGATGAGCTAACCCCTGAACACCTAATGCTGACTAAGGAGGGGACATTATAGTCCGCCCTCCTCAAGATTGCTTTTCCTCAAACAATCACAAAGCTGGATGCTACAGAGTATCCTCATGCTCCCACGTAACATCCTTAATCGAAAAATCCTTCCACTTGACCAAATATTCCTTGATGACTCTATGCCGAAGATGTCTCTCCCTGGTCTCCAGAATAGCCTCAAGAACCAAAACCAACCTGCCCTCATCATCCAAGGGTGGAAGTGTAGTAGAAGGAATATTATGATGTCCCAATGCCTTCTTCAGGTGTGATACATGAAAGACGTTATGTACTCTACTGCTTGCCGGTAAGTCAAGCTCATATGCCCATAATATTGTGACTGGAGCTTCTTTGCCCCACTCCTCTTGAGTGTAGACTGTCTGTAGGGCTATAGCATTAGGTATACGATGTCACCAACCTCAAACGAATGCCCTACTCGCCTTTGATCAACATACTGCTTTTGTTGATTCTGAGCCTTCTGTATATTTTCCCATAGTGCTCGCATAATGTCCTGGTTCTCTTGCAGAAGATCACCAGCATTGGGCACCCCACTATCACTGAGCAACAAATCCAAGAAACTAGGTGTGTCATATCCATATAAGGCTCGAAATGGTGACATCTGTATGGTCATATGGTAGGTGGAATTGTAGCAGTACTCACACAAGTGAATCCACCTAACCCAAGCTCCCTACTGTGCTGTCACATAGTTCCGTAGGTATCATTCCACCCATTTGTTCACGATCTCAGTCTGACCATCGGTCTGTGGATGGTAACTGGTACTTGGAGTCAACTCGGTCCCACATAAATGGAATAACTCTTGCCAAAAGTGGCTCATGAACCAGCGATCTCTGTTGCTGACTATGCTTCGAGGCAAACCATGTAGTTTGAACACCTCACGGAAAAATAAATCTGCCACCTGTGCAACCCTGTATGTAGTAGTAATCAGAAAGAAATGAGCATATTTCGTCAAACAATCAACCACTACATATAAACAATCCCTGACTTGGGCTTTCGACAAGCCCGAAATGAAATCTATAGATATGCATTCCCATTTCCTCTTGGGAATGGGGAGCGGCTGAAGCAACCCTGCTGGAAATGTGTGCTCCTGTTAGTTCTGTTGACAAACAGTGCACTCTCGGACATGGCGAAGAACATCAGTTTTGAGACCTTTCCATGTGAACCTCTCCCGAACCTACCTGTAGGTCTTATAGTATCCAGGGTGTCCTGCCAAAGGTGAATCATGAAAGGTTCTCAGTACCTTGTTCTTCACATCAGAACCTAGGACCAAATATATCCTCTCTTTGTAAATGATAAGCTCATTCACAAGAGAGTATCTGCTGTCTTGAATAGTGCCCTCAATGATGCCAAAAGCCCATGGGTTCTTGGCATACTCAGCTATGATCAAATGTCTCCAGTCCTCCGAGATCTCAGCCATGGAGCTCAAGTGTGGGCGGTGTGACAATGCATCAGCAACTACATTCTGAGTGTCCTTGACATATGAGATGTCAAAATTATAGGAGTGAATTTTGCTGACCCATTTTTGTTGCCGCTCATTCAAATCCCTTTGACCAAGAAAATGCCTCAAACTATTATGATCAGTTTTCACACTAAACTGACTACCCACTAGATACTGTCTGAACTTAGCCAATGCATGCATGATGGCTAACATCTCCTTGTCATAAATGTTGTAGCTCAACTCTATCCCTCTTAGCTTTCTACTCTCGAAAGCTATGGGATGCTTATCCTGAATAAGCACGACACCAATGCCCTCTCCTGAAGCATCGCAATGTACCTCAAATGGCCTGGTGAAGTCAGGTAGTGCAAGGACTGGACATGATGTCATCAAAGTCTTGAACTTCTCAAAGCACTGCTGTGCCTGAGGAGTCCATACAAAGGCCCCCTTCTGTGTCAGATCTGTGAGTGGCGCTGCATGATGCGAAAACCCACTAATGAAACGGCAGTAGAAGGCACACATTCCAAGAAACCCTCTAAGTTGAGTCAAATTCTCTGGAACTGGCCAATCCAAAATAGCACGAATATTTTTTGGATCCATGCGTACCCCCTCTGCAGTAATAATATGTCCTAGGTATAACAGCTCTGTTATCCCCAAGGCACACTTAGACTTCTTGGCATACAAGGACTACCTGTCAAGTATACCTAACACAGTATCCAAATAAGCCAAATGCTCCTCCCAAGTCCGGCTATAGACTAGAATATCATCAAAGAAGACTAATACATATCTCCTTAGCTGTGGTTGGAAACCCTGTTCATCGTGGACTGGAAAGTGGCAGGTGCATTGTTTAGGCCGAATGGCATAACCAGAAACTTGTAATGCCCACAATGACAACAAAAGGCAGTCTTCTCGATATCCTGATCTCTGACCCTAATCTGATGGTATCCGGACCTCAAGTCTATCTTCGAAAAGAAACATGCGCCATGGAGCTCATCAATCAGCTCATCTATGCGTGGGATCAGATACTTGCTTCTTTATTGTTCTCTTGTTCAGTTGTCGGTAATCAATACACATGTGAAGAGAACCATCCTTCTTCTTCACTAATACCACTGAAGAAGCAAAAGGAGACTTGCTCGGTTGGATGTGCTCCATAGCCAATAACTCCTTAATTGTTTTCTCTATCTCATCCTTCAATCTCTTGGGGTGACGGTAAGGGGTGATCATAACGGGCTTAGCGCCCTCCAACTTTATAACATGCTCAATGCCTCTATCTGGTGGCCTACCTGGGGGTATATCACTAAACACTTTAGTGTGTTTAGTCCTGAGCTCCTGTATGTCCGGAGGTAAGAAGGTTTTTGCTGTTCATCATGTGTAGGCATCACCATAAACTTTGCTGCCCAGTCTACCATATAATGATGAACTAATCTCTCCATCCTCCTGTAAGAAATTACTTTTAGGTTGCTGTCCTTAATGGCTTTGAAAACATGAGTTTTACCATCAATCTGAAATTTCATCTCCATATCCTTGAGATTGAGAGTAAACTCTCCAATAGCATGTAGCCAACACATACCAAGCACAATATCGGTATCCCCCATGTTCACAACATAGAAATCAGCCTTAAAGTCATAGTTGTTGAGACGCATAGGTAGATCCGAAACCATTCTTTCACACTTGAGTGTGTAGCCATCAACAACTTTAACTCTGATTCCTTCAAATTTCTTTGTTTGAATACCACGTCTCTCTACAAATCGTGCATCTATAAAGTTGTGTGTGGCCCCTGTATCAAGTAGAGAGATCACTTTTTGACCTGCTAAGATACCTCTCATCCTAAATGAGCCTTCTTTTTGCATACTAGTGATGTAGGCATCTTTTATTTGCTGCTCCTCTTCATTTCCCTCTTCTTTTTCTGAATTTTTAGACCCTTCATTATCAAGAGCAGCCTGCTGTTCGTCAAAATCAGTCAAGTCTTCTCCTTCATAGAACCATTCCATCTGCTTTACTTTACCCTTGGGTCTCAAGGGGCATTCGTGCTTATCATCATATGGTCCTTTGCACCAAAAGCAAAGCTTCCGTTTGCTCAAATCATTATAAGTGTCTCTATCCGATGATGCAGCAAATTTCTTTTTTGGATCAGAATTTTCTGATTTCTTTGAGACATCCTTTTGGTCACAAGAAGAAGATGGTTTAGACACAAATTTGCTTCGTGAAGTAGATGATTCCATGCTCCTTGCCTTTCTCATGGCTTCTTGCAATGTTGGTGGATCAAATGCCTTAATTCACCCCCTCATTGGCTCAAATAATCCCTCCACAAAGAGTATAATCAGTTTTCTCTCTGAAATTCCTGTGACCATGATGGATAGCCTTTAAAATTCGCTAATGTAACCCTCTAAGCTGCCAACTTGCCTTAATTGTGCAAAGTCTTTAAAATAAGATTCAGGATCTTTTCTATCAAAATTTTCCACCAATCTATCCACAAACTCTTGATATGAAGTGATTCTATCATGTTGAAGTGTCACCATACCATGGTGCCACCAATCATGTGCAACACCATCCAAATGCAAGGAAGCAAACTTGATTGCATCCATTTCAAACATAGGTCGTAATGACAAAAATGTGTCCAATTTGCTGATCCAAGAACGAGCTGAAACCTTTCCACTTCCATCAAAATAAGGCATTGTAAGTTTGCTGGTTGCAAGATTAAGATCTTTGTTTTGAGTGTAAGATCTCCTATCAGGCCTTGATCTTAAATATTTCCTCTTTTGGCTCAAGTATCTATCAAAACACAAGTGTTGTTTGACTTTCTGTGGCAGCACATCCCACTCATCATGAATAGCCATAACATTATCTACAAATTGTGGCTCATTGTCCTCTTCCACCTGTGGTGTGACCGGTTCATTTGGTAGAAAAGTGGGACGTGTTGGCCTATCAAATGTGTGAGTAAATGCCCTCCTACCCCTTGGTGTAGCCATCACACTTCCATGATCTTCTTGCTCATGTTGAACCCTCCTTGGTTGACCTATCTGCTGAATTGCTACAGTCAATCGCTGCAAAACATTTGCTATTTGTTGTTGACCAGCTGCTATTTGGTGCTGCCTTGCTTCTATACCTCTAAAAATGTTTCTTGCTTCCTGCTCATCATCATGTCTATCAAACCTGGGAGGACTACCCTCTCTTCTTTCCCCTTTGATTTCCTGTTGAACCTATTCTTCCACCTGTTTACCCTGCTGTTCAGCCTTCCTCTGTCTAGTGTAGTACCTGTGTGGCCCAACTTCCTGTGATCTCATGTGTAGAACAATCCCTATAGGCTGGCAAGACCACTGCTCTGATACCATTGTAGTAAGCCCCGGTGGCTTAGCCTTGTTTGCTTTGACTTTGCTGGTGTAATTTTCTGATCTTGATGTTTTTGTTTGTTTTTGAGTGTTTTTTTTTGTAAATTTGTGATGCAATGGTATGAAAAAAATTAAAATGCCGATTGAAACAAATCTTGAACAACTAATAGAAATATACATGCATTTGCAGAATGAGAAGCCTTTTAATTCTTAATTCACTAATATCAAATCATTTTATTTACACATGATCTTTCTTTTGAAATGCAAGAGGTATAGATGAAAATATAAAGGGAACCTGAAAGAACTCCTATGAAAACCCTTGATCAGATTTGTTGCAGCTGATCATGCATTTGTCCCACTGATTTTTGATGGCAAAATGGTCTCCCAACCCAGCCATACCAAATGCAAGAAGAAATAGCTCCAAAAGATAGGCGTTTTGCTTCTCGATGAAGGACGTCTTTCTTCCTTCAGCTGTATGGCTCACCCAGCCTTAAATGCCTTCAAATATTTATCTATTGTCATCACCAAATGATGAAGAGTGTCTGCTGTTTGCTGTTGATGATCAGACCCTTAATTTGAGATAAAAACTTCTGAAAATAACATAAGAAATCCTTCAATGATGCCCAGATGAGACTCTTGAATGAAGCCTCTCTCATGCCAAAATTCGGTGGATCTTTCACCACCTCAAATCAGCTTCCCAATGAAGATTGTACGTTCTCCAATGGTGACAAATTTCTGAAACCCTAGCTTCAGGTGATAAAACTCCAAAATGCAAATGTCAAATGTTCAACCAAGTGAAGTCGACTTTGCCTTGAGAGCTTATATACTCCTTCAAAAAGGTACGATTTCCTTCAAATAGCTTTTTAGTCATTTTAAATGATATAAACTTCACTTTCATGTGATAGTTTTTTTTTTTTTTTTTTTTAGACTGCAGGAATCGGGTAGCACGACCCCCTATAAACTGCAGTGCGCCTGGTAAACTTTTTAACGTGACCGGCGGCGCTGGCGCGACACACCCTCCGGTACCACGGGACGGGGGGAGACTAGAACTCGTGACCAGCAGAGCCGCAACGGAATTACTTAGCCAACCGAGCTAGGGCCCCCGCCCTTCATGTGATAGTTTTGACTTTGGCCAAATAAAATAATTATTTAATGTACTTTAAGTGAAGCGTAATTGACATGTTAGCTTTAAGTGGCCCCCTTTATTAAATAAAGTTAATAAATAACTTTATATCTAAGTTGCCGAATCGGGTACGGGCACGGGCACGGGTACGTGGGTATGGCAAAAAATTTTGGGGGCTTGGGTATGGAATCGGGTACGTCCGTACAAAAATATAATTATATATATATATATATATATATATATATATATATATATATATATATGCAACATAGAAACAAAATAAATTTAGAATGTCATATACCAATACATATGATAAACAATACCATGACAAATTTCAATTTTTGAAACATAATATACTAATTTAAATTCAGTTTTCAATATCAAAAGGATCAAACTTGAATGTCATGATAGATAATCATTGTTTAACATTTACAAAATACAAATAGTAACCAATTCACTAATTTCGAATTGCATCAAATGGCTCATCATCAAGACTAAGATCATCATCAACATTAACATTAGATGATGGAACCACATTAGCACGTGCACTAAAAGTATGTTGACTACTTGACTCCTCAAAAATTGAAGAAGATTGTGCAATTGCAGCCAAAGAAAGATCTAGGTCAGCTCGCTCTGGTTCTACATCCCACATCTTTGCTGCCCCTTCTTTGTACTCATCCTCTTTGTGAGTAATAAGGCGCAAGTTGGAATGAACATAAACTAGCTCCTCTACTTTGTGTGATGCCAATCGATTGCACTTGATTGAGTGGATGAAGGAGTATGTACTCCAATTCCGCTCAGCTGAAGAAGAACTAGCAACCTATTGAAGCAAAGGGAGCTCTCATTAGAGTTGTTAAATTAAAAAAATTGTAAATCAAACTTCAAATTTGAAAATAACGCATTTTAGTTTTAAATTTTTAAATGATAAAACTTAAAACATTAAAACTTACTTGAGATAAGACTTTTATTGCAAGAACTTGGAGGTGTGGCATCTTGCAGCCATTGAGGTACCATCAAGAGTGAGCATCCTTGTTATATTTGTCACGAATAGCAGCAGAACTTTGATTATTAGAGTCACAAAAACTAGCAAATTCACTTGAAACTACATCTTCCATCTCAGTATCAGGGAAGAGTTTAACAAGAGCTTTCCTAAACCCATCGTTGACTTCTGTATCACGTTATGGTGGCAATCTGTTTGGCATAGCAAGGACTTGGGGGCTGTAAAATTTGGGTGTCAACGAGAAGGCAAGAAGATGGAGTGGGGTGGTCATTTTGTTCCACCGGTCAACACAAATTGCATGCACCTCTTTGAAAAAGGTTTCTTTAGGAGCTTGCTCTTTTTCACATATGATGTTTTTCATCTTCTCAAGCATTGTGTCAATGCCATCATAAACCTCCCCCATGCAATGTCAGTAAAGCGTATCATGCTCAAAATGGGCTCGGTGAAAGCAAGAAGATATTCCACTCGATCCCACCAAATGTCATCTAGAATCTTATGTTTTATATTTGCTGCCCTCTCACTGTTTGATTGCCTCCATATAGCCCATGAGTGGCTAATGACCATAGCAGCAAGCGCCTCTCGCACCTTCACAAGTCGTTTCAAGACAATTGTGTTGGATGCAAATCTAGTTTCAGCCACCTATTTGAAAATAAAAAGTAAATAATTAAAATCAATATATATGTATGTATTCTAAATAAATTATTGAAGTAAAACATAACATTAAAGAAATGCAATGTTTGAAGTTTGAGTTACCTTCAGTAGCTCTAGTCGTGAGAATGATCTAAAGATAGCTTGTGACATGTGGTGATTTGTTATGAACATTTGGATCTCTTCAGCTTCAGCATAGATTTGTTTGCTCCAATCTATTTTTGTTCCCAACTTTTGCAGCATGAGGTTGAGGGAATGGACAGCACAAGGTGTCCAAAATATATGCCCAAATCGTGACTCAACTATCATACCAGCAGCTCTACAATTCTTTGCATTGTCCGTTACAACTTGGACAACATTTTGAGGCCCCACTTCATTAATGCACTGTATAAGGATGTCAGCAATAAATTGTGCATCCTTGACCTGCCCCTCACAATCCACAGCCTTTAGAAACATTGCCCCCTTAGGGCACACTGCAATCAAATTAATCAATGGTCTATTTCTTGCATCCTTCCATCCATCAGAAATAATAGACACACCCGTTTCTTGCCATGAGGCTTTGATGGGATATAATGCATCTTCTATATGTTTTACCTCCTTTGACAATATAGTGGTACGCACCTTCTCATAACCTGGGCTTATGTACCCCTTTGGAGCTTCATTTGCTTTTCTTATCATGTCTTGCCAATAAGGTGATCGAACAACATTGAAAGAGATGCCATTTGCATAGAGGCATCTTCCAATGGCTTGGTCAGCAAGTTGTCTTGCATCATTATTGAATGCCTTCTCCAATGGTCCCTTTGCTCTCTTCGAAACACTACTCTCATTGGCATTTTCATCTTCATTTACTCTCAAAAAGGGATGTGTTGATGTGATTTTTGTGACCTCACCAACCAGGTAGAACAAAGTTTCCAAATGGATCCCCTATTCTCTCTTGAACAAAGTATTCGACGTGCTAAGATTGCGAGTGAGATCACGCCTTCAACTCCAAGGTTCTTTAAATGCGAATAGGCTCAGTTTGGTTGATGTGTGTATGCTGTGTACTCACGAGGGGACTTACGTAGTTGTTCACAAGACGTGTAGTGACAACCAATGTGTGCTTTTGAAGGGGATTTATGCGCGAATGATTTAGCTTTATGATGCAAGTTTCCTAAAACTAACCAAGATTATACGGAATTGAATGGTTGCAAGATTTCTAAAATCTAACTTCTAATCTAAATGCAAATGGATATTACGCTCAACCTAAATGAATTTCGACAAACATTGTTTAGCCTCCTGTTGGACAGCGTCAACAAGGTAAGTGCAATCTTCAAAGGGTGAAAATGATGTTCAAATCACGATTCAATAGAGCAACTACCATCACAACGATGCATAACCACCTATGAACCTTGATTGAAGTTAAGTACTGAAAGTCCAGTTGACCACACAAGACGGACTTACCATCAGCAAGAACGTTAGTGGTATGGATAAAAGAAATTCACTTATATCAAGCATAAACATCCATATTTAACTACAAGCATGAAATTAAGTTCCTAATTGAAGCCAAAGGGAATAAGAAACCTCACGAACTATTCCAAACAAAGTTGAAATTCATCATCAATGAAAAGCTTTATTGAGAATAATCTTATGTGACAATCTCTTACAAAATTCTCTAAGGGAGAATTCCCCTTCTTCTTCAACAATGCAAATGAAAAGCTACTCTAACTTAAAAGCTTCTACTCTCTATTCTGCCTCAACAATTGCTCTCTATTCTCAGATTCTATGACTACTAATGTACAAATGAGGGGGACTCCCCCTTATATAGCTGGCCTGTTTGAATTGACGGTCCAGATCAAATTACAATGGAGGGCTCAGATTGAGCCACCTCAGCCCTAGACGAGTTTGCCCTAAAAACCGACAGAAGGTGGAGGAGTGGCGTCATAAATGCTCCTAAAAATAGCAAATTCCTCCTTTGACCAGTATGAGCAATTAATGCCCACTATCCTTCTAGAAGATTCTCGTCCATGACCCGGATTCCTTTGCTCTTCTCTCTGACCGCGTACGCTATGAATCTCGCCAACACTGCATCGACCTCTTCTTCTGAAATTGATGGAGTGAGATTCAGCTGATATTCTAAGATGGCCACCATCTGTTCATGCCTCTCGCAAGATTTTCCCCATGTTTCGATGGAATCCTGTGTGCTCTGAATGATCGTTGAAAACGTGGAGATGTTTTCAAAATCAAGCTGGGAAAACGTCCTCATTTCTGAAAAGAACGGCTGCAATCTTGCCCTTAATCCTTCTGCATCTATCTCCTCATGTGCGAGCCTTTTTGCAAATACCGACTCCAAAGTGTTGAGAATGCTCTCACGAATATTCCTCATGGCCTTTCTGATCTTGGAAGACTCTATTGCTGCAGTATCAAAGAAACCTTTTCCTGTGAATGCCGCTGAATGCCATCCACGGAAGTCATATATGTCACCAGCCTGAATTACTCCCTCATTCACGAGAGTTTGCGTAGGAACACGCATCAAGACAGCAAGGCGTGGGATAGTATTGTCTTGGAAGATGTGAGTATCTCCCCAAGCCTGCTCAACATCATCCAATCGTGAAAGGATACCGGAAGCATTTTGGAATGCTGAGGCGAGATCTGCCATGAACTTTTCAGCCTCAACACGTACACCATTCACCCACTTATCTCCTTCTCGCACAACCCTCTTTACTTCTTCCAAGCCGCTGATCGGCTCACGTGGCACCTCTGGTGGAAGCTCCGCTGCTGGATTACTTTGAGCAACAG